>JAQQZR010000016.1:11004530-11019716 GCA_030068235.1 Notoglanidium macrostoma | reverse complement strand
GCGTGTGTGGCTGTTTGTCTGTGTTGGACCTGTGGTGGACTGGCGACCTGCCCAGGGTGTACCCCGCCTCTCGCCCGACGATGCAGGGATTGGCTCCAGCTTCCCTGCGACCCAGATGGATAAAGCGGTATAGATAATGGATGGATGGATGGATAATTTTTAAAAAACATATCTCCAATCCTCCGAACTGTTCAGCCATGTGTTCTTTATTCAGCCACATTTTACATCACACTTTTCTGTCATTGCTTCAACCCTAAACTGGGAGGTAACATATGTAAAATATTTTTGTGGCCATTTTAACCATACAAGTTTTTGTCTACTACGATAGCATCACAATTATGCTGTGTGTCGATAAAAGAAGACATTAATTGTATTGTAGTCTTGGAATAATCTTACTGAAACCATCTGGAACTTCTATAGATACATTCATTAAAATAGCTCAAAACATTGATGTGCCAACCTTTATTATAAAACAAAAAGAACATTTTCACCTGCCCAGCTGATGTCAAAAGCATGATAGAAGTGGCACTCAAACATATGACAGTGCACAATACTAATTTTGAAGAGGATCAGCACCTGAATAAAATTGAATGTAAAATGGAATAAGTTCATTTATGAGTTCACAGAATCATTTATCATTTATTTAATGGAATACATATAATGTCATAAGTAATATTTGTAGTGACATAAAAACACATACTTCTTTTTAGGAAAGAACAAAAAATTATCCTGAGAAACATATTACATTAAATGAGCATAAGCAGCATTATACATTATTATCTTGATGTGCACTAAGGAACTGTGTGTAATACAGAAAGCTTGAAAATTATTTTGAAAAACTATTTTGGAAAAAAAAATCATTAACCATTACATATTGTTTAAATGTTAGCTACAACTTATCAAAGATATTTGGATATGAGAATTTCCATTAGCTTGTAATTTCTAATAATTTACTTTGATTTTGAATTTGTATAATTTATGATTTAAATTTCATTGCAATCAATTTTTTTTGCCTGCAGAGTTCTCCATACACATATACACATAAACCTGTATCACATACAATCAATTTATGATCATCATCAATTTACCATATGAATTATTTCACTTAGTGCAAATATCAATATAGGCTGGAAATCTTAACCTCTGGGCCCCATGTCTGTACCAGGCTTTCATTCTTTTCAATAGCTCATGACACAATCCTGGGCTGAAGCTATATCCTACAGAATTATACCATATTTATCACACATATGCTTGCCTGACTTTAGGCCATAGCAGATCCTGTGTAGAAGATGCCAAGGCCAGATCTTCCCAAGGTGAGATGTCTGCCACCTGTCTGTGTTTCACTTTTTGCTGTTTGATTATTGCAGTAGTTTTGGTAAAGCAACCTATGTGAAAAGGGGAAAAAATATGCTTAAAAAATATGAATTAATGTGCTTTATTACCTATATGGATTCCAAGTATTAAATGCTACTTGGCTACAAAGCTATGAATAAATGAACATATTAGCAATATTTTTTAAATACATTATCTTTCATGCAAAAATATTTTTAACACATGTTAAATGCATGATAATATTTTGTTTTTCTGACTTCATCAGTCTAAAATGGTTTAAAATGGTGAGAAACTATTTCTTGCCTTTTTTAACTGTTTAATATTGGCACCCCTTATAGAGGCTAGAAGTTGATCTCTTGAATTTAGACCTCCACCTCGGCCTCCAGACCTGTCCTCAAGCTTTCTCTGTGACATAGGGGTTAGAGAGTTCTTCAGTAATTCGCCATCTAGAATTGGGGGTGGTGGTGGTGGTGGTACTCCCCCAGGTGGTGGGGGTGGAGGACCAACAGATCCTTTAAAGGCTTTTGGAGTCAACTTAGGAGATGGTACAGGAGATGGAGTGGGAGATGACTTTGGTGAGTTTCTTGGGGAACCTTTGTTGAAGACAGGTTGTGGGACCTTCAGTGAGTCTTTCTTGTCTCCATTTCCCTGCGCTATGGCCTGTTTCTGCTCCTGCAACCTCTTCTGCCTCTGCCGGTCCATGTTACGACTGAGGATGTTGGTCATGGTCATGCGTGGGCCAGCCAACTCAAAGTGGTAGCCCAGTTTGAGTAGAGTTGTGTTTTCCTTCAAAATCTTTGTCATTTCCATTTCTGTCTTGCCTCCACAGATATGTCGCTGATTATGGAAGCGAAGCTCACTTAGGGACATGTTATACTGGAGGGCTTGGACCAGTGCCATGATGCCCTTGCTGGTGAGAAGATTAGAATCCATGTTGATGCTAGTGATGCTAGTGTTGCTGCATAACATGCTTGCAATAGCAAAAGCCACATGGTCATCTGCGCGGCAGTTAGCAAGGGCAAATGTCTTGACGTGTGTGTTTTTATTTAGTGCTTCAGCAAACTGAATGAGGGTTTTGACTTTGATGACTTCTGAATTGTTGACATTGACCTCAGTCATCCCAGGGTCATTGCTGCGTACTCTTTCTAGATCTTCAACAAACATGCTAGCAGACTCTTCTTCTTCCTGTTCTTCTTTAGACATTGTTTTTGAGTTATTTTCTGCAACACAATTTCCAACCTTTTCTTCCTTGTTTGATTCAGGTATTTCATTTTGGATCTCATTTTGTGCTTTTGGTTTATTTTTTCCAATGTCAAGAGATCTCATTTTTAATACTTCTTTTACTTGGTTAACATCCTTATCCCTCTTCTCTTTCTCATTCTGGTTATCTATACTATCAATATTTATCTTTGCATTCTTTGGAAAGGTTTCTTTTTCCTTGCCATTGCTAACTAACTTAACTAACTCTACTTGTTCTTCTGTCTTCTCTTTGTCATTTGCCCTACTGCTTTCTGATTCTTTGCTCTCTACACCTAAATTTTGGTTCTCTAACTTGAAAACAAAGCCTTTTGCTTTATTGTCCTGTCTTTTCCTGATTTCTGCCCTCATTTCTTGTTCCATTTTTTCTTCCTTCTCCTTTTTCCCTTGTAACCTAGAAATCATCTCCCTTGTCTTGCTGTCTCCTGATTCTCTCTTCCAGCTTTCATTTCTTCTCTCCTTGTCTTTACAATCCTCTTTTTTTTCTTTAAGCTTCGATATCAACTCTTTTGTCTTGCTGCTGCCTTCTTTTGTGTCCCATTTATCTTTGAGCTTGTTATCATCATTCTGCTCTTTTTCCTTGACCTCACATTTCTTTTCACGTTCCTCATTCCTCCTGAATCGCCTTGCCTTAGTATCTTTATTCTCCTCTGTGGACTTTGTGGTCCTGTCCTCCATATTTTTCTCTTGTTCAACAGGAGTACTGCACATGGAAGTCTGACGTCCTCCTTCCCTGTCATTACTGGAAACATTTGTCTCTTGACTCAGGCCCATTTTTCTGAGATATTCCTGTTTCCGACTTTCCCTTCTGGGTTCACCCTAACAAGAAAACATAGTCAGGCAATCTTATGGCTTCATGCATAACCATTTAGTGAATATTCATGGGAAAAACTTTTAGTTATGTTATTCTTTGTTATTTACATTTTTGTTATAGTAACTATGATTATTATGGTATTAAATATGGTTACCATGGCTTAATTATAATTCTATTATTTAAAAAGAATAAAGTCCTTATGCACTCTGCATCAATTAGAATTCATTCTTAAGTTGGGCAAAAATTAGTATGTGCACCTTTTCTGTCTCAGTGCTACCACCTGTAGCACTTTTAACAGTCTCAGACCTTCTGAAGGAAGATTCTGTATAACAGTGTAACAATTATACCACATTCCTCACCCACAGATTCTCACAAAGATAAAGACAGAAGCAACATGCACAATCGGGGTGGTCATCTTATTGTTGTTATATTTATAGTACAGCTGTGGCCAAAAGGTTTAAGAATGAGACAAATATTAATTTTCACAAAGTCTGCTGCCTCAGTTTTTATGATGGCAATTTGCATATACTCCAGAATATTATGAAGAGTGATCGGATGAATTGCAATTAATTGCAAAGTCAATCTTTGCCATGAAAATGAACTTAATCCCCAAAAAAAAACATTTCTACTGCATTTCAGCCCTGCCACAAAAGGACCTGCTGACATCATTTCAGTGATTCTCTCATTAACAAAGGTGAGAGTGTTGACGAGGGCAAGGCTGGAGATCACTCTGTTATGATTGAATTAGAATAGCAGACTGGATGCTTTAAAAGTAGGGTGGTGCTGGAAATCAGTGTTCTTCCTCTGTTAACCATGGTTACCTGCAAGGAAACATGTGTAGTCATCATTGCTTTGCACAAAAAGGGCCTCACAGGCAAGGATATTGCTGCAAGTATGATTGCACCTCAATTAACTATTTATCGGATCATCAAGAACTTCAAGGAGTGAGGCTCAATTGTTGTGAAGAAGGCTTCAGGGCACCCAAGTCCAGCAAGCTAGAGAACCGTCTCCTAAAGTTGATTCAGCTGCGGGATCAGGGCACCACTTGTGCAGAGCTTGCTCAGGAATGGCAGTAGGGAGATGTGCATCTGCACGCACAGTGAGATGAAGACTTTTGGAGGATGGCCTGGTGTCAAGAAGGGCAGCAAAGAAACTACTTTTCTCCAATAAAAAATATCAGGGACAGAGTGATATTCTGCAAAAGGTACAGGGATTGAACTGCTGAGGACTGGGGTAAAGTTATTTTCTCAGACGAATCCCCTTTCCGATTCTTTGGGGTATGTGGAAAAAGGATTTTTGGAGAAGAAAAGGAGGAGAATAAAAGGTGAGAGCTCCCTTCAGTCCTGTGTCATGCCAACAGTAAAACATCCTGAAACCATCTGGTGTTGCTTCTCAGCCAAGGGGCTCACTCACAATTTTGCCTAAGAATACAGCCACGAATAAAGAATGGTACCAAAATATTCTCTGAAAGCAACTTCTCCCAACCATCCAAGAAAAGTTTGGTGACAAACAATGCCTTTTCCAGCATGATGGAGCCATAAGGCAAAAGTGATAACTAGGCTCAGGGAACACAACATCAAAATTTTGGGTCCATGGCCATGAAACTCCCCAGATCTTAATCCCATTGAGAACTTGTGATCAATCCTCAGGAGGTGGGTGGACAAACAAACCCCACAAATTCTGACAAACTCCAAGCATTGATTATGCAAGAATGGGCTGCCATCAATCAGAATTTGGCCCAGAAGTTGATAGACAGCACGCCAGTGCGAATTCCAGAGGTCTTGAAAAAGAAGTGCCAACACTGCAAATATTGACTCTTTGCATAAACTTAATGTAATTGTCAATAAAAGCCTCTGACATTTATGAAGTGCTTGTAATTATACTTCAGTATATCATAGAAACATCTGACAAAAAGATCTAAAAACACTGAAGCAGCAAACTTTGTGAGAACCAATACTTTTGTCATTCTCAAAACTTTTGGCCACGGCTATACATTTACAGGGGTGCACACAACATTTTTGGTCTGGTGCACAAAGGAGTACCTCAAGATGTTTTTGGTGCCCCCCTTTAACACTTCAAAAATATCCTACAACCTGTTGTCATTACTACCTTGTGCCTGTTATCTATAGTGTGCACTATGTTCATGTGCTCTTTACTCTTCTCGTGCTTTTCAAAAGCTGGAAATTTTTCATCCACAAAATTGGGATTTTCATGGTATATTTTGCACCACATATTTGTGCAATCTGTTTGGGGACATGCTACCGACTGCATCCAATTTTCCACAAATACAAATTTTTTATGTTCAGGTTCAGTCTAGCATTTTTTTGAAGGTGGTAGAATACCACAATAATTACTTTATTTAGTTATTAATTAGATTCTACTAATGTAGCTTGCTTCTTGGACATATTGATACTTAATTCAGATAAGACAGAAGTACTTGTACTTGGACCACATGTAGCTAGAAGTAAGTTTTCCAACTACATAGTAACTCTGGATGGCCTTTCTGTTTCACCATGTGTCAAAGTAAAAGACCTTGGTGTGATTATTGACTCCAATCTGTCATTTGAAGCTCATGTAGATAATATCACTAGGACAGCCTTCTTTCATCTCAGAAATATTACTAAGATAAGAAATATGATGTCACTGCATGACGCAGAAAAACTTGTTCATGCTTTTGTCACCTCTTGATTAGATTGTTGTAATGCCTTACTGTCTGGATGTTCCAGTAGGAGCATAAACAAGCTTCAATTAGTCCAGAATGCAGCAGCAAGAGTCCTTACTAGAACAAGAAAATATGAGCACATCACCCCTATCTTATCTACACTGCATTGGCTTCTGATCAAATGTTGCACAGTTTATAAAATACTACTGTTGACCTATAAAGCACTGAATGGTCTCGCACCTCAGTATCTGAGTGAACTTCTGGTCCTTTATGACACCCCACGCCTACTTATATTAAAAGGTGCAGGCTGAAAACACATTTGTTTAGCCAAGCCTTTTGTTAATAGCCTTCTACTAGGTAAAGGAGCAGATCTGGAAGGTTCTCAGACATAGAATGTTTTGGTAAACTGGGATATTTGGATGCTGTCGACCCCCACTCTCACACGTTCACTCAGGTTTGTTGACTGTGGAGTGGCTGGCTGCCTTATGTCCCAGAGGGCCCTCATGTCTGTGTTACCTTCTGGCTCTCCCTTTTAGTTATGCTGTCATAGCTAGTCTTGCCAGAGTTCCTGCTTGCACTCAGCACACGATATACTCTGTTCCTTACCATTGGGTGACAATGACCATACCTAACAATCTGCCTTTTCTCTTCTCTCTCCCTCTCTGTCTGTCTGTCGAGCTGCACCTGCTACTCCTGAGACTCCAGTGGTCCTGACCCCTTCTACTTTCCGAACCTGCCTGACCCATCCCAGTGTCCTACTCCTGGTTGGAGTCATCACTTGGAACAGTCTTGCACAGAACTTGACCATAGTATTAAAGTGTGTTAGTTGTAATTGCACTTTACAGTGTGACCCAAATGAGGATGTATTCCCTTTTGAGTCTGGTTCCTCTCAAGGTATCTTCCTTTTGCCATCTCAGGGAGTTTTTCCTTGCCACCGTCGCCGTCACCACAGGCTTGCTCATTAGGGATATATATACATAGATAAACGTATAGAGTCATAAGTTTATATTCAGAATTTATATACTTCTGTGAAGCTGCTTTGTGACAATGTCTGTTGTTAAAAGCGCTATACAAATAAAATTGAATTGAATTGAATTGATGAATAAGTGAAAATCTTACAATCAGAGAAAAAATGCATGCTAGTTATAGTCTGTCTTTTTTTTTTGCCCCATTGAAATGAATGATACAGTGGCCCTGAGAGCTCAACCTTGGGTCAAAGAAATGATGCGGGAGGCAGATGTACAAAACTCAATTGATTTGACTTCAACTTTATTTTGTTAAACTACCACTTTTTACGTTATTGCTCTCTCAACACAAGTGCATGGTTCTGCACTTGTGTGCTCTCTCTCTCCTTTTTCATCCTTTTTTCTAATCACTGCAAGACAGAACACTGATTAGTGAATCCCTCAAAGGTGTAAGCCCTTACCACTTGCTTCCCCCAGCTTCTCCCTCCATTCACAAAACGAGGCTTGACCACAACCCTGGTTCCACAATTACTTTGAAGACTGTCTGAAATGGTTAGTGCACGAGAGGGCCCACAAACAGCAATAAATTGCGTTCCTACATGAGGGTCCAACAGCTTCTGAACACTGGTGTGCGGCACCAGCTGCACAGGTGGTAGCTATACCAGTCCTAGATATGCTTGATTTTTGTGACTCAAGACAAGCTAGCTATCTGTCAGTGGTAAATGGGTGAAAATGTAAGTGGTGTTGGTTTATTTTAACATTGTGATTGTATGATTCAAATGTTATTGCAGATATCTGCTGTTAACCTAAGATTGGCTTTGGTTATTATTAGCCTGCCAATTCAAATAACCTGATAAAATACACACAAGTAATTGTGAAACAATGTTTCCTGGCTATAGTTACTTCACCATGTAAAGTTTAAGGGCAAATAAATTCCAAATTGTGTAATTAATGGTTTAAAGAAGAAGAAATGAGGAATATGCAGTTTGACAGCATGAAAAACAAAAAAAGGGTATATTGATGTATCCCTCACTTTTAAGTTTCCTCTAAAAACTCTTCCATTATTGTTATTTGTTAGCTATTGCAATACTTCTGTTAATATGCTGTGTTGTCAGAATTTGCAGCACGTTGACTTCTCCACCAACGCCACCATAGAATGGAGTTACAGAATCAAAGCTGCATCTGAATGCACACTTTAACCAAATATCAGTGCTTTCATATAAAAGACAGTGATCACAGTCCATATAGTAAACCAAACCTTATAAGAGCAAAAGTCAAATACAGAGGGACGAGCATCGGACTTCAGCTTGTTGGTCTAACCACTAGTGTACCTAACTCAAAACCTCTCTTTCTCCTCCACATGGTCTTCAGTTACAAAGTGCTCACTACAAACAGTATCATCGACAGTGTTAATCTCTTAAGCATTTTAAAGGTAGGAATCCATCTTCTAAAACAGATAAGCTAAACAGCTAAGTACATCTAGTGTTTCATGTCCACTTTACTGTCTAGATTTAAGCGCACACACATACTAGTCGTATGTTCAGTGAGCGAGTTTTTTTTTTTTTAAACCAAGCTTTAATGACATAACATTATGCAGTGGAAACACAAACATATTTGTTGAAATGTTTGAAATATCGCATCTACTTTGCACCCATTCACAATTGTTATTTTAATTGAAGATTTAAAAATAGCTTCTAAGTGCTAGACTTGGTGCTCGTGCTGCGCTCTGCAGAATGTTCACTGCTTATAATAGATCACTATCTAATTTCAAAAGCTTGAAAAATGTTTCATTGTTTTCTTTTGCTCATTTTAGGCAACTTATTTGCTTGGTAACACACAAGATAAGCTAAATCTGGCTAACACCAATATTACCAACATCCCGATTAGACTACGCGCCAGAAATTTTGATCATGCCAGTGACGTTAACACCAAGCATCGGCTTTCAAATATATTTGCGTCAGAATGTTGTGAGTGGACACAGTGGAGGCAGCAAAAAGAATGCATTTTATTCTCAAACACAATATTCATTAGAATAGAAATTCAAAGACACGACACGATGTCATATTTTCAAGACAGAACGTTAAAAATATATAAAATCATTTAAAAAAAAAAAAAAAACATGTACGCAAATGTACAGAATTATGGCTGCCGACGCCGCTGACTACAAGTTACACAATTACCAACTAATGATTAACATTAACAGATTCGTCATAATGATCATCTTACCAATGAAGCAAGCACACTATTCTAATGTTTTTGTAGGCAACTGTGTCCCAAAAATGTCAAAAAGTTTGGTACGCAAAAGCCATTCTTGTAATACACTTGACCACGCCTGCTTATCATTTATGTGCAGCCTGCTGCTCTTCTGACTATATATATATCTTTTGCTGCAGTTTTGGCTATACATTATGGTTGGGTACCGACCGAATTACGTCGGTACTACAGATGAACCGAATCACGTTCAATCAGTCGGTGCCAGTTTTCGGTACCTGACAGCGCATCTGGTTGAGAGAGTTTTCCGCTTTTTCCGTAGGCTATTCTTGGTAACATTAGCTTCGTCAGTGTGAAGGAACCAGGCTGCACGCTCAGTTTCTCGCATGCGCAGTCAACGCGCAAGAGCGTACACAAATTTCAAGTATACTCTTTGGCTATAAAGTATACATTATAGAAAGAGAGCGAGCGAAACTATGTGAACCCTAACACACAGTCAAGACAGCATGCTCATGCTATACCCTGGTGACTGTATTGCATGAATAAATAGAAAATCCTTATTTTCTGTTAGCTATATGCCGGCTATTAGATAGCTGCTTGGTAATAAGGATTTTCATGGTCAAATGTTTTAAATTATTGAGTCATATGTGTTACTGGACTAATCGCTGAGTCTGCTTCAGTAGCTTTAAAATAATATAAATATAAATACTTCAACAATTAACCGAACTATATCATCTAAAATATGCTTTTGATATTACTGGGACTTTGATAAATTACTTGGCATTTTGCTGCACTGAAAAACGATCGTACTGTATTTCCCTTTTCTCTGCCATTTGTACTGTACTGTATAGCCTATCCCTTGTCCATTTCTCTGCCATCTGTATGTGCACACACAATTTAACTGAAAATTAATCGAATGAACATTTGTATGGAGTTAGATCACTGTATTTAATACGTGAGTACAAAACACTGTATAGTCGTCTTATTGTACTCAATCTACTAAGTGGTAGAAGTAAATAAACCTGTTTTACATATCCGATGTTGCAAGTGAAAAGATTTGCAGACTGGGTAAGATCAGGAACATCAGGCAGTGGACCAAACCACTGACGGGGAATATTTCGAAACCTTCAAAACGCATTGCTTTATGATTATAATTTGCACACATGCTGTCAGTGCATGTTATTAAAATTAATATTTGTATTACATAGACAGGTTTACAATTACATTTTGGCGGAAATCCCTCTCAAAGGGAGGCGGGGGGGGGGGATCCCTCCCATCAACCACCCCACCCCCCACCTATTTCCGCCTATGGATTGGATGTAGGAACGGTTTGGGGAGGGGAGAGGGAGGTAGATAGGGGTTTTATTTTGTGTGGCATGTGAAATTTAAATAAATTAAAAAAAATTAGAACTGATTATATTTTTTGTTATTACAGAGAGTGAAGTACCGTTTGGGTACCGGTACTGAATTCCAGGTAGGCTTACTGGTACCTTTATCAGTTCAAATGTGAACAGTACCCAAACTTACTGTACATACTCCGTAATTCTCTGCTTCTTATTAAGTAAATATTGCACTCAACTGCATTCCAGTATTGTATTCTATTTGTTCTATTTGCAGCATATTAATTGAAATAGTGTCTTGTCACTTCTTTTAAAAAAATTTTTGTGTTCTTTTCTGTTGTTTCTGCCTTAGAGAGTTTTCACAGACTCACCACAAGCATTTCAATGTACAGTAGTCTCTGGCATACTGTGTATATGACAAATTAAATGATTTTGTTCTTTCCAAAGTAGGGGAAGTGAAGTACTTGTATATGCATATAATGAAATCACAGTTGAATATGCACGTTTATTGAAATCATGTTAATGTGGAGAATTTTACAATTTTGCAGATTCTCAGCTGCTACAAGTCTACAGATTGTTGTTGACTAAGTGAGACCAGTTTATACAATATGCTGTACACTAAGTATCAGATACTTTGTTTAGATTCCACAAACATTTTATAGTGGAAACATAAATCTACTAAGCAGATGATGGCTCAATTTGTAAGCTACAGTCTGTTTACTTAGCAAAGCCTGCAGCCTTGGTAGATGTAACCTTAAAAGGCAGTGCATGAAGAAGCAATGAACTAAAGTATCCCATCAAGTCTAGCTTCATAACCACCAAAGATCAGTTTTGCAACACATCCTGCATTTAGTGCTGCTTATTATTTCTTCCAAATAATTTATTCCCCTCTCATTTTAGATAAAAATAAATTTAGACTATCGGAAGAGGGAAAAATAATCATAATCCAAAAATTGTCAGTTTAACTATTGTTAGCATAGACATATAGGTAGGTAGGTATAGATAGATATATAGATAGATAGATAGATGGATAGATGTACTTTATGTATCTGTCTGAATGTCTGTCTGTTTATCTATCTTTTAATAGCTAAAAGTATTTGCAAACTAGATGATAAAAGAGCCAGTTAAGATTAAAACTAAAGCCTTTTCATACCTCGGTGGAGAGGTTCCTTTGCAAACCCGTCTTTAACTCGCCATGATTAGCCAATGTGGAATCTTTTTTATTAGGAATGGTTTGTTTTAAATCTGTTTGGTCTAATATGATAATCTCACTCAGGTCTGGGTCCGGCACTGTCGAGACCTCTTTCTGTAGTTCCTCCATCTCTTCAGGCGACAGGTTTGACAGCAAGTTGTCAAGATCCGGATCCTCGCTTACTTGGCGCCCAGTTCGAGTGAGTCCCCTCACTTTTCTCCTAGACATGATCACGAAGTTTGAAAGATAGATGAAAGTAGATAAAGTACAGTTGTTTGGCAAGTCCCCGTGTAGTCGTAGTTGTTAGTTGGTTCTTCTATATTTCTATAAATCAGACCAAACCAAGGCTGCTGAGTGAAGTGTACTCCGTTTCAGCACTGTAATGCTCTATCATCACTGCTGTGTGCTGCTTGGAAATTCCATGAAATCCTTTCCAAACCTATGCCCATATTTAGCTGCTAGTGCACACTCCTTTAAAGGTAATGGGAAGTTTTGTGGTTTACTAAAAGTCCAAGGCATCCCTTCATACAAACACACTCTGTGTGTGATGAAGTGTGACAGGATATCTTATGCTATTATTAAATAAGTAAACTAATTAAAACAACATTAATTATTGTCATCCTTCATGAAATAGCGAAAATTACTGTAATTTCAATAATGACAGTATTTACCTGGCGACTGGAATTGCCAGTAAGGTACTGTAAAATATTATGAGTATATTTCTGTAAAAATATAGCTACATAGGTGTTATTTTCTATTTTCATTTGACATAAAATTGCATGAGTTCACAATACTCTTGTGTAACAAAACAACAAAGAAATATGACATAATTTTCAAAACTTTAATGTAAATTGTGCCACAACATATAAAGGTCTGTAAACTCAAGAAAAATATAAACACTCTAGAATGCTGTAAACAACTTTAATTGAACTAATTATGCAGATTCTGTTTAAAACATATACCCAACAGGAACATAAAATCATGAGAATAAGTGTGTGTGTGTGTGTGTGTGTGTGTGTGTGTGTGTGTGTGTGTGTGTGTGTGTGTGTGAAATGTTTGAATGTGATGCATGTTTGTACACATTTCTATTTTTGAGTCTGTGGATGACAGTGTGTCCATGCATGTGTTTGTGTCTTTTCAGTTTGTACATGAGTTTGTGTGTATGTTCTTGAGTTTGAGTGCATGGATAACTGGATGAGAGTAAATTAGTTTTTGTGTGCATGATATGTATTTGAGTATGTCAATGCCTTTCTTTTTGGGAGTGTGTTTGTGTGTATGTTTTTTGCTTGTGAATATATGTGTGTATGTGAAACAGTGAATGAGTGTGTGTGCGTGCGTGTGTTTGTGTGAATGTATGTTTGTGAGAGTGCATGAGAGTGTGTTAATGTATCTGTTTTGTGTGTGAGTATATGCATATCTGTATGATGTGAGTAACTGAGAAAGAGTGTGGGTGAGTGCATTCAGTTTAAATTTCCTGTTTTCGAATCGTTTGCCGTAATCGTTCTTGTCGCTGTTGGCATTTATGCTATACGTGTTTTTTCTGTTTTTTTATCAGTAATTATTTTATTTTTTGCAGTGATTTTTACATTTTTCCTTGTGTTACATTTTCTTTTTTCTTCTTTCACTTTAGAGAATGTGGATTTTCTCTTTTTCATTTCTCTCCCTGTTTAAACGCTGCAAGTGGAGGCCATTCACGGTGGATCTGCCAAAAAAAAATTATCAACAAAACTTCAACTAAGGTACGTTAAACATTTCTTATGGCACACATTCAGCTTGTTCAGTGTGTGGAGTGCAGGATGGTTAGTCATTCTTCCTCCGTCATTAGTAATAGCTTTACTTGTAATAAGTGTTTATTAGTTAGCTCACTGACAGAGAAGATTATAGCATTAGAGGTGCGCATCCAGTCTCTAGAGAGAGTTAGTGAGAGTGAGAGTGGTGTAGTGTCTGTAGGGGAATGTCTGGATACCTCAGGCAGAGTTAGTAATACCCAGGGGCATCAGAAGCATTTTGAATGTGGGGGACACACACTTGCTAACAGGTTGTTAAACACCTAATTTTACCTAAAAAGTCATTTAATTCAATGACTATTTTAGAGACTCAACATATATTCATATATGTCCATATTCATCACCCTGTTTTTAATTCCTACCCACTGCTATGCCTACGATAATTAAATGAATGTGACACAAGTTATCCACAAAATTGGGAGAAAAATATTTTCTGGGTAAGAATATTGGGGTGGCACGGTGGTGCAGTGGTTAGCACTTTTGCCTCACAGCAAGAACGTCCTGGGTTCGATCCCAGGATCACCCAGGGTGCCTTTCTGTGCAGAGTTTGCATGTTCTCCCCGTGCATGCGTGGGCTTCCTCCGGGTGCTCCGGTTTCCTCCCACAGTCCAAAGACATGCAGATCAACTGGCTACTCTAAAGTGCCCATAGGTATGAATGTGAGTGTGTGTGGTTGTTTGTCTGTGTTGGCCTATCGTGTTTGCAATGTGGTGGACTAGCGACTACTCCAATTATCTTTAAAGCCCACACTGTTTTCGGAGCACCACCTGGGCAGCCAACGTTTCAGCGACAGGACCTGGGTCTAACAGGGTGTGCCCCGCCTCTCGCCCGAAGATGCTGGAATTGTCTCCAGCTTCCCCCGCGACCCAGATGGATAAAGCGGTATAGATAATGGATTGATGGATGAATGGAAAGAATATTTTTGTATCAGACAGGGAAGGATGTTTGAATTTGATTTCACAGCAATTTTAACAGATTTAAAAATGTTGACTACTCCTAATGTTTCACTGTTTAGTTGAACATTAATTTAACGTGGCCTAGGGTTAATTTTGAGGGTATATAACAAAAGAATAAGGTTTTAGCAAAAGTTGGACATCGTGAGAAGGCAATGGGGCTGTCGTTACCTCCTCCAATACCGAGCAGATTTACTATCTGTGACTGAACTGACGAGTCATTTCACCTCGTTTGATTTGTTGTAGGAAACCCGGAAAAACCAGAGAGGAATTTCAGTGGTGTGTGTATTCTCATATCCATCAAGTGGAATGGATTCTTTCACGAAGCAATAGAAACAGCACTGGGTGAACTAATATTTTCTGTTAAACGTGGGGGGGTCCAAACGAATAATTATGAAGTGTGGGGGGGCCTTCCCCCTCAGCTGTAATGGTGGTGACGCCCGTGGTAATACCCCAGCTCCGGCATTAGAGCCCTCACAGCGGGGCGAATGGGTGACGACTCGGCGGCAAAGCTAACTCTAAGGCTCGCCCACAGGAGCACCACTCCTCTCCGTGTCACGTGTCTAACAGGTTTGCTCTCTTCAGTGAAGCGCCCACTGAGAAACCTGAAAGAGCTCTGGTTATAGGAGACTCTATCCTAAGGCACGTGAAATTAGCCAGGCCTTTAGGGGCA
>JAQQZR010000016.1:10930570-10965160 GCA_030068235.1 Notoglanidium macrostoma | reverse complement strand
AGTAAGTGAGGGGCCCCCCCCCCCCCCCCCCAAAAAAAAACAACAACAAAAAAAAAAAACATTAAAGGGTGTATTGGATATTGTAATAAACTGCGATAGACAGCTAGCTTGCTGCTAGTTTGGACTAGCTTGGCAAGTTAGCTTACTCAATGTTAGGGATGTGATAGGGCACACAAGCTCTATTTACATATATGTAAATATATGCATATAGTTTGAGGAATATTTTATTTCATTTGTATGTACACAAGCATCTAGATGTCCTAATAAAAACAGCAACATGAAGAAGGCAACACAATTCTGTGGTAGTGATTTGTCGTTTGCTCGATTTGGAGCACACAGAGTTCCCATATGAAACCCCTTTTTTCCTTTTGCTACACGCGTGTGCTAACTTCCTTAAAGTATCTAGAATTTTAAAATCATCATAAGGGGCACATGCCATATATTTTTTAAATAATTTGATATTATTCCCCGAGATGCTTTTGTAAAGTTTAAGCTTTTTTCTCATGTCATTTTAGCATAGAATTAAAACCTTTCAGGAAAAAACAGGCGAATTTTGAGGCTGTTCCTTTTAAATATAAATATGCAAATATCTTCACTTTGTATGGCTAACATCTTTTAACTGTCATCTGCATGCACAGGGTCTGTTAGCCAATTTGAGTGATGCTATTGCAATAACCTTGCTTGACCACAAATCTAAAATGAGAATGGTTACAGTGACACTCTAACGCATATCTCACGTTACTGTGATGTTGCAGACGCAGATATCCCGCCCTGCAAAAAGTTGTTTCAGGGAGATGCACCGCAGACAAACATTCTAGTGTACTCTCCCACCAGAAGTAATGAGGTTATGCTATTTGACAGTATAAGATATTTTTAAACTGACCTTGTTTCCCTCTGGCTGTTGACATTGCTTCGCCGAGCACACAGACCAGTCCTCTTCAGAGTCCTCTGAAAAGGATGGGTGTGATTTCAAACCAGAGAGGATGATGATTCTTTTCTCATGTGTCCTCTCCTGGTTTGTCCTAGACTTTTTTTTCTTGGGCTTCTTAACAGTGTCTCTGTCCTGCACATCAGAAGTCTCCTTCTCCAAGTGCCTCTTGGGGTTCTTCTCTAGCTTCTCAGTGTCTTTTTGCAACTCTAAAACTAAATCCTACAAAACATACAAGCAGAATATATTAAAATTCTCCCTAATACTTTACATTTTTCCCCTTATAGTATGCATACATGAAAAGACATGAGACTCTAACCTTGCCTTGGGTTGAGATTTTGTAAGTCAGGCTACTGCCCTGTGCAATGTGGTACTGATGATCATGCTCGCTGATTTGTAGGGCATGCTGAGAGGGAAAGCATCGGCTGAGCAACCCCTGGTAGAGATCCTGCAGCTCAGGCAAAGTCACCTGTAGAAGGAGTCCTTCCACAAGCAGTTCCTCCAGTTCAGGACTAAGAACTGAAACACACAGCACACTCAAAACACACTCAAATATAGAATAGTTCACATTTGCTACTAATTTCTATAAGTGACTAAAAAAATCTACACACCACTGAGAGGAATGCATGAATGGTGCATGTAGAAGCACCCGTTATTCCCGTCCAGAGATAGAGAAGGCGGCTTTCCAGAGAACGGTCTCATCTTTAGGTACAAGATGTAGTATAACTTTAAGTGTAAAAAAAATGCTGAAAGCAAGCACAAACACATCATAACAAAAAACCCAGACAAAGCTTACTTTTCCATTAAACTGCTGTGTAAAAGGTGAGACCTGTTGCACCTTGTGCTGCCAGCGCACTGTCCTCTCAATCATAAAACGTAGTGCGTCACCCTCTGGGAGCCGTACACGAATACGCTGGAGAGAAGCAAGCAGGGGCAGCACCTTGTCCAGAGGAGGTTTCTCTGATCGGCTGCAGAGAGGGCACAACCAAGGCTGACCTGCCTGTGCATCCTGGTACCCTGGCACACAACCACTGTGGTAAGCATCATGGCAGAGTTCACACTGGAGCATGGGGCCTGCTGGCACTGTATGGCATAGGCACACTGTAGGAGCCAAACCGTTTGTGGACAGAAACTTCGCATTGTTTGAAGTCCTTAAGACATTTAGATTCTCCAGCTCCTTCAAATGCACCTCACACAGAGCAGCCATCTGTTGGATAACAGTTTAGTTATTAAACAAGGCTGAGTGGATGGACCTTAATAAACAATAAGCTTTGTTATTAATTCAAATAATTAACTTCTATTTACTGTTGATGCATGAAGCATATTACAATATCTGAGACCATACACTCTTTTCAAGTTATACAGGAGAAAAATAAAGAAGACGTACTGCTAATGCTGTGTCTTTGCTTTCTGAGAGAGCTCTTTCCACGTCACCAAGACAGTTCAGTTTTATGCCATTTTGTTTTACAACTGGAGAAACATCTCTCACTCTTTTTGACTTTGATTTCTGACACCCTGTCTCACACCTGGGGCACAGTACCTTAAAGAAACAAACAGTATAAGTATCATTTACATACTTTTCATGTGCCTACATACTTTCACAGATTTTGTTCACCGATTGGCTAGTGCACTTTAGGAACTAATGTAGAAACATAGCAGGTGAATGTATGCAACAGGTTTTGCTTACCTCTAGGAGGGAGAGGGAGGAGTACTTCAACAAAAACATTTTTTCTGCACTCTCCTTCCAGGCCTGAACCTCCGACACCAGGTTTTCCAGCCGCACCAGAGGCTCTAGCAGGACTGGGATGCCTTTAGCTTTTAAGACCAGATCATTCAAAGAGGAGACAACAGGGATACGCCCTCCAAGCTGTAAACACATTAAGACACACCAATTGATCGGGATAAAATGATAAATATTATTTCAAGCTTTACAACATATTAAAGCTGCATCAGTTGACATGACATTAACCTGTAGGGCTTCTGCCTCCTGTATCCACTCTCTAGCCCTGATGACAGAGTCTTGCAGTTGAAGACAGTTGGGTAGGAAAGCCTGGATACTATTTACTTCCAGCAGCACTGCCTCCAGTGTCTTTATATTTTGGTGAGGTCTAATTAGGACAAATTATAGGGAAAACAAAAAAACACATTTCTGAATAGATGGCACACAGTGATTATGATTACGATATGATTATGTATTAATGTACATATTTGGTATTTTCATAAATTATATTTATGTATGTCTTGATATGAGCAGGGTTGCTATACAATGGTGGTTCTCAAAATGGGGTTGAAGACCCACAGAGGCATAGCTGTGAAGCACTGGAGGTGGTGGAAGCCACAACCCATTGTCATCAAAGCTATTTAATGTTTTTACTGAGTCCTAATATTATTTTGCCTGTTTGACTGGTTTGACTAATTTATGTAATATTTGAATAGTAGGATGACATTCATAAAAAATGTTGCAACATTACTGCACTGCTCAACTGTACAAGGGCACAATACGTTGAAATTGTTAATCTACCAGGAAGCAACTTTGAATTCCAAATACAAGCCCAGCACATATTATCTTTGGGCCAATTAACTTGGTTTGTAGGTGAAATTCTGCTCTTAATATATGCAAAACTGATGGAGTCCAATCAGTTTGCATACATGCCCAGTCCATTTGATCACGAACACTTCTCACTGCAAGGCTACAAAGGGTTATGGACAGATTTAGCCCATCAGCCATCAGCCAGAATCTCCATATGAGGGAGTAAATATTATGGACAAGCATTTTCAGACATGTTAGTTCTAGGTTTCTGCCTGTCAGTTGTTTGTGTCCTGCTGTTGATCTACAGTTAATCTACAGAATCAGACATTGATCAATCAATGGCAATAAGAACAACTGGGGACTTTGACTGGCATCATGGACAGCATTAGCATGGACAAGAAAATGCAGAAATACATAAACAGAGAAATAAAACAAAACACAGAAATAAAAACACACAGACATCATGCATCCATCCATTATCTGCTTATCCATCAGGTTTGCAGAAAAGAGCTGCATCCAGAGGTAACCCACACAGGCACGGGGAGAACATGCAAACTTCGCACAGAAAGTCCCCAGTTGTTCAGCAGGTTCAAACCCAGAACCTTCTTGATGTGAAGCGACAGCATTAACCTCTGCACCACCATGCAACTCCAATGCACAAACAAAACAAATTACTTCGTAATTAATTAATGAATGCAAGGATAAATACAAAAACTAAAACTGCGTGTCACATGAATGTCATAATGTAACACTATTCAGTATCATTTAGATTTCAAAGTACTTTAGTTTCACAAATGGGAATGCTTAGGCTACTCTGACTAAACACATGCTGCCAATAGTAAAACTCGCTGTCATGGTACTGTGACAGCAATAGATTCAAATGTAGCCTGTGTCTGAACAGTTAGCATCAGGCATTTTACTTCATACAATTTGTAATATGCCAAAATAGTTATTTTATGCATCAGTCCCTACTGATTTGGGTTTATACCAGTTTCCTCCCTTTTCACAACGATACAGATAAATGCTGGTGGAGTAATAGCGTTCTGTATTGCAAAACCTGTGAATCACAAATCTTAAATGTATGCTATCCTCTAAGATCAAATGTATGTATAACCTGGACATTAGCATGCTGTGTGCCTTCTCCTCGCAGTGCTCACACACAGTGAGCAGCTCTTGTAGGTCGGCCATGGTCCTCTCTACATAGGCGTGAGGTTCCAGACCCACTCCCTGGTCAATCAGTTTCCTCATGCGTTCCAGGTTGAGGCTTGTAGGCTCCTTCCTGGCCTGTTGTACTGCCTCAACCCAGCGTGCCTGCTCTAGCCGCTGCCTGAGCACATCAAGCTCTGGCAACTCTACTTCAAGCTCAGAGCCCTTATCCAGCACAGCTTGGAGAGCTGAGGAGCTGGGCATCACTATGGCCAGGAGATCTGAGCTCTGTTCCTGGAACTGCCTGACACGGCTAAGCAGAGCCTGGGGAAAACAGGAAAGACCATTCAAGCGAATGTGAGACCACTCAAATTAAGAGATTGTTAACAGTTTTCTGTAACATTTAAAAATCTGATAATAAGAAAATCAGTAAATGGGGTTACATGTTCAGTACCTTGAGAAACGGGGCTTGTCTAATGGTGCAGGGCAGGCCATGCAGCTGCTGAACAAATAACCTCAACTCCACTACTGTGAGATGTTTCTGAGATTTCCCACCACCTGAGCGATACCTACAAAAACCAATTTCGAATGGAACAAAACTGAAAAATGATAATTTAGCCATGAATGCAGCTTGCAAAAAATATACAAAAATGAATCCTTTGACTAAATATTATTGCTCCATAATGGTTCATAAATCTGTACTGGGACAAAGAAAAAGGAAGTGAGTTTAGAGTAATCAAACTATTTTCTGAGAACATTATTTCAAATAGGCATGGGTGGTGTTGTATGATAAAAAAAAATAAAAAAAAGATTATGTTAACTTAATTGTAATAATATAGGTAAAAATAACTGTGCTCATCTTTCAAAAGCTTGAGCATGGAGAGCAGTATCAGTGAGCATGGTGATTTAAAATGAGTGCAAGCTGAGCTTATATTTTAAAATGTTTCTGGTGTCCCCATATTAGGAATCAAGCAGCATAAATTGTGCAGGTAAGGGAGCAATCTCAAAGTGTACCTTACTACATCACTGTTTTTTGGATTGGCTGTTGTAGAACACTGAAATGCATTAAAACACATTTAATGATGCATATGCTGATGACCGCACATTCCTTGTTAAAAGGAAGAGATGTTTGATTGTTTGATGTCCACTTTAATATTTTGAGATGAGTAAATACAAAATATAAATACAAAATAATCCAATGTAGACAAGAGTTTACTTGTAATTAAGTACTACGCAGTCATAAGATGCATAAGTAACTGTAATAAATAATAAAGAGACACTGGATTCAAATGGTATTCAGACCACTTCAGTTTTTGTACATTTTGTGCTCTTCATGCAATATTGCACAAGCAAGAGTGTTGTTAAACTGAATATTAACATGGCTGTGATTCAGCCCTGGGTTCTCACAGCTGTGCTGATATACAGTAGAGTGGCATGACAGCAAGTGTGATATTGCTTTTATCCAACAATTCAATTAATCCAACAATTCTATTAATAAGACATTAATATTAAGTACCTGGCATTTTCAGAGACTACATGGCCAAATAATTTGCTTGTTTTCGCTGCGTCAACAGAAATAAACCCAAGAGAATCTTCAGCTGGATAGCGTGTTGCATGTTGCCATATCATTTCACAGACCGACTGACTGACAGTACAAGTATAGTAACAGATTCAATGCAACAAACTATTGCTAGATTTGGAATTTTAGCGAACACAGACAAGTGGAGGTATGCAGTGTAAAAGATGTTCCAGTACAGTTATACTAAATATCAGCACTATTGGAATGTTGCTCAATTTTATATTAAACCCATAAAATTTAAAAAATGAAGGGGCCTGAATACTATCCAAACCCACTGTACATTTTGCTCATCCACATTTTAGGTGCATTTTATCCCCTGGTGTTTCCTTAAAACTCCTTACATGCATATTAAATTAAAAACTCCCATGTTCTATCTTCTATTTCTTTCTTTCGTGTGTGTGTATGTGTGTGTGTGTGTGTGTGTGTGTGTGTTTTAAAGCAGTGATTTCTTGTGTACAGAGGACTACCTGGTCTGTCTCTTCCCATTAAGTAGCTGCTGGGCCATTAAGGCACTCTTTTCTGCATCCTGGACAGTCTCCCTTAAATGGAGTAGCAAGTCCGTCTCAGGATACATCATCTTCTCGGCATCCATAATCAGTGCACGAAGTTCCTCCAAATCTGGTTGGAAAACAAATGGTTAATTAACAGAATATTCATCGCACAAAGAGGAAAGACTGTCTGCTTGCTGTAATTTGTAAATTAGGACTCTTACCACTTTTACTGTCTTGGTCAGCCTTTAAAATTATGTTAACTTTAGAAGCCCAGTCACTGTACGACTCAGCATGTGATGACAAAGTCTTGAACATTTGGTTTAACATGTCCAAGGTGTACTTATAACTGCAAGACCATGAAAAGAGAGAAATTAATGTGTAAATCACAATTTGGAGGCACAATTCTGTTTAACAAAACAAGAAAATAACCTTAATTAAATCAAATTATCATATTAAAATGGCAATAGATCACAGTACTACATTTAAACATATACAAACCCACTTCAGTGTATAACCAGTAGGGTTACAGGAGCAGAAGTCCTGGAGGTGGTGTAGACACACCAGTTGGCCAGGGCTGCAGGGACAGGTGATGGCAGATAGGTAGCAAGTGGTCCTGCATTTAGAACACTGTCTCTCCTCATCTGGCTGCTCTTCATAGTCCACCTGCTGGGAATGCCACATACCCTAAGGAAAGGAATGAACCAGCAATAGCATCAATTAATAATGGAGAGAAAACCTGGACGCAAAAAAAAAAAAGTTGGATTATTGGTAAACAAACGTGACAGTTATATAGATGGGTAAATGTCCTTGTTATCATGCATTATACGAGGTCGAACTCTTATTAACAGTGGTGGCAGTACCTGCCAACCATGGTCTGAAATGTAAAAGACTGAAAATGAAACAATTAAACAGTTTTAAAGATGTGGTAAAATGGCTAAAAAGAACAAAAACAAACCAAAACACTATTACAGAAAATCTGCCATATCTCACCAGTTTGTAGGCTTTTTCTCGCAGTTCTTTCTCCTCCAGAATCATAATGCTCATGTCCCTCTGTATAGCAGAGGCTAGCTCCAGATCCAGGCTGTCTGCCTTGGCTGCAATATTACAGACCAACTCATCATGGGAGAAAACACAGTATCTGTTTAATGAGCGATAATGGTCAACACACTGTCGACCAAGTGGCATCTGCAACAAAACAAACATTTAATCAGTATCAGAATATATAGAACATTATACCTTATCTCAATACAAAGAATATATTGATATGCAGTAATGTTGCTTCTTTAAAAAAAATAAAATAAATAAAATAAAATAAAAATAAAAAACTTATTCACTGAGTGGTGTTTTACCCAATCTACTGTGCAGAAGTTAACAGCCTCTGCAAAGTTAAAGCCCTGATTGAACCCGCTGTGATATGCTCTGGGGAAGGTGATAACAAACTCACCAGCACACTGGTTTGTGCGGTAAATCTAAAAAACAAACAAACAAATAAATAGGGCAACTCATTGGTGGATTAATAAAATGACAATTTCTTGCATTCTT
Organism: Notoglanidium macrostoma; assembly: GCA_030068235.1. Taxonomy (NCBI): domain Eukaryota; kingdom Metazoa; phylum Chordata; class Actinopteri; order Siluriformes; family Auchenoglanididae; genus Notoglanidium; species Notoglanidium macrostoma. The sequence continues at coordinate 10,956,944 of JAQQZR010000016.1, read as the reverse complement.
CAAACCACTGTATATATTAGAGAGCATGATTGGGTTGAACACTAAAGTCAAAATCCTCTAGTGACTTGATGCAGTACTATTAAAATCACCTATACTTGTATAGGTATACCTGTAAGTGAACAGAGCAAGAGTTAAACATTTCACATTACACATGTCAATTTACTGCAAGTTAAAGCATCTCTACTGTGATTTTTGGGTCCATTTTTAGAAGTCAGTCAGTCAAGACTGATACCAAAAGAAAGCAAGACTACATGATGGAGACCACAAACTACAGTGAAACTTGGAGAGTAGGAGCACCTGGGCATGAACAGTTGTAGGGGCCCTATTAATACATCATGACCTGAATCTAATCTGACCTGAAGTCCTACAACTAGCAAAAAGTAAGGCTGCTATAACACAAACTATTCAAAGTACACAAAAAGTATTCTCTTGAGAGAGGACATGAATGATAGATTATATATACAGAGATACATACAATGGAAAACCTTGGAGTAGAAAAGTTATAATCCATAGCTGAAACAAGATAAGAATACAAAGTTAAGCAATTTTTTTTTATGGGGTACATGTAAAAGATGCAACAATTAAGATTAAAGATCTAATAGCAACTACGCAGCCACTGCCATACAATTATTGATTGTATTTTATTGATTAAAAGGTTTGTATATCTGAGTAATTATTAATAAGTATTTAAAAATTTACTGTATGTTCATTAGAAATGCTTTTAAATATTTTGTAGATTAGTTGATGTACGACTCATTTTGGAGCTACTGTTCTAATAACATATCCTAATTCATATTCATATCCTTGGCTTACGTACATCTCGACATATGACGTTTCGGGTTTACGACACTCACGTGCGGCAGAAAAATATGCATTATTCGAATATTTATGTTCTTTTCCTTTTTCTGTGGCTTTATGTTATGTTATGTTCTAGATTATGATTTTACAACTAGGTTAGGATAAGTAAGTGACTTGGGCTAGGGTATGTTTCGACTCCAAAATTCGGGTTTCATCACTGTCGTAGGAACGGAACTGTCTCATAAAACGAGGACCCCTGTATACATATGTACACAAACATACATACACACGTGTGTGTGTGTGTGTGTGTGTGGATTATATTAGACAGTAGTTGGTCGGAGTGCTTTGCATTTCATAGTTCCTGCAGTATGTATTTTATGCAGTAAGATCCGACTGAAATCAGGGTTTGCTAAAGCCAAAAACTTTTTGCTTGACTTTAGTTATGATCACCAATGCTTCAGATGCTTAGACAGAAAAAATGTTTTACTAACTTTGTGTGTTTTGCTAAATGTTTTACTGACTTTAGGTGTTTCCTGACTAAATATTTAAATATTCCTGAAGGTTATAGTTCAATAATGTAGCCACACCACACAATTGAATATGGATTATTAAGACAGCAATAAGATCTATGGAATAAAAGCTCCAATAAAGCTAGTCAAAAGTTATTTTTTCTTCTTTTTTATGCTCCACTATCAGTTTCTATTGTCTGACATTATGACAATTAGGTAGTAGGCATGAGATAGAATATCGTTGTCTTAAATATAACAATATACAAAATGCTGGTGAAACAAATTTGCTGCTCATATTGTGCATGTAATATTTAAATTTTAATTTCATTATGAGCACTACCTCTACAGAAGCCAAGAATGGGCATGCTTGCAATACTTTTTTAATGCTCTTGTGATAAGTTAATTATTTCATTATCTCATAAAGCTTGTTTTCTCATTATGGTTAATTTATTAATTTCTTCATTCATTATTGACAGACTGAATGAATGTGAAATCACGATCAATGGGAGGTCACTTATTTTGAGAGTGGTTTTAACACACTCTTACGATAATGACTTTGCTATTTTAATGTTTGTATTATACAGTATGTAAACAGATTTTTGTTGGACCATGATCTACTTCTTCAGTCGCACTGCTTAAATGACAAATACATGGCCCTTTTTTAAGTGTGTGATTATAGTATTTACTGCATAAAAATAGAAAAAAAATTTTTCCTGAAAATTCTAAAAAAAAAAAAGTACAATTCTTCGGTCATGTGTACATTATTGTCTTTAAACACCAACACTTTCACTGCAATGAAAACTCCTGTACCATCTATTGGACAGTTAAACCAGAAAGCTTGCGCTCATGTGCACTCAAATGAAAATGCATCACATCTGGTGAATATGAATTCATATTCATTCAGTCTGTCAAGAATGAAAAAAAAAAAAAAAGAAAATTAAAAATACATAACTACAAAAAAAATTAACAGCTACCAAATAAAAATCAAAATACTAAAAATGCATTAATAGTAAATAACTTGCTTTGTTATCTCGAGATAATAAAAGTTCTCTCATCACGAGAGAACAGCATTAAAAATTATTTTGCTTGCACAGCAGCAACAGTAGTAACAAAGAACACAAGTTTGTGAGTGGGAAATAAATTGCCTTGAAGCATGCTTTCTTAATAGTCCTAAATGTTAAGCTAATCAGGGAGAAGCATTACGGCACATGTGTCAAACCCAAGTCCCATAGCTTTTTTCGATTTGGCCCATGTCAACTTTGAAAAAGAAAAAAAAAAAAAATACTAAAATAGCCCATTGTACACCACTGCTCAATACTTACACACTATCCAGAACTCACAGCAGATCCACAGCATAGCCATCAAAAGAGCATTTACCAGAAACCACCATACATACTTGCACCCTGGTTTCTAGTGCAGCTGGCTTGATCACTCTCTGAAGCATAAAGGGGCCAGCTCACACTTCCCAGAATTCTTGGCAACAAGTAGCAAGTGGCCATTTTCGATGCCATCAATATTACAAAAAACAAGCCACAACAATTCAGTAACATCCTAGGTCATAGATCTTTAATTGCAACATGAAATTGAAGATATTTTGTCAAAGTATCTAAAGTCTTTCCACTGATCCATTCTGTCTTCATATGGAAATTCTGTTTTAATGAACCCATCCAGCCTTGGCCATATAAAGGCGTTCGCAAAGGAAAGAAAAAATATAAAAGGCATTGAAAATTGGAAAGGAATCTTGTATTCGCTATTTTTTAATTTGGTCCATCAGCAAAACACTTGGAACGTGACATACTCATAATTCCAACTTCACAAGTGAACATTGGTATGGGCTTTTCAATTATGATCACAACTGAAGGAGTTAACTGCTTTTTTTCTGTTTTGTTTTTAGGGTAAATTTTACTACTAACATGACAACTTGTGGTTTAATGTGAGTAATATTATTCATTTGTGGGAATGTGAGGAACAGTGAAAGCATGATGTTCCTGCTTTAACCTCCCATAACAGCTTTGTTAGGTAGCAAGTAGTGAAGCTACTATGTGATGCAAATAGCTTGTAAAATTCTTCTATTTCTATTCTTCTGACACACAGTAGTGCTGATAAATGATTGTATATTCTTAGTATTCACAATATACTGCATGTATGTTTAATGCATAAAATCTTCATCCTGCTTTTGGTTCATATTGAAGCAGATCCCAAAAAGAGCTGATCCACAAATCTCAGGCTTTGAAAACTAAGAATCAATTACAAAACTTTTTTCACACACTGAAGATTCACATCACGCATACACCCAGCAAGCACAATGAACTTAGCACCAGAGTGTTTCAGTGAGTGAAACAGGCAATGGATTTATCTTTATTTTGAATTTGTCTTTTCAAACAAATCAAGGCTTAAAATACAAACACACACTTGCAAAAAAGGTGATAAGTGGTTAAAAAAGCGATAAGCAGTAAACAGTGTACATAATGCGGTCACTTTGAGTTAGTCTGAGTGTCTTATTTGGTTGATGAGAACTTGGTAATATTCTCATGCTGTGACAGATTATCTGATAAATGTCACTGTTGTAAATAGTGAACTGCTATTTATAATTAAGCCTAGTTAAGAAAAGATTCTGCAGTAGTGCTGATTAAAATGCAGCAAATAAATATTTTAAATACCTTTTGCATATAATATATTTAAAATATATATATAAATGTGATCAAAATAATAATTGTATCAGAATATATTTTTAAAATAACTCTTGTAACACTGAACTACACTCCTCTCCACATGTTCTTGCTTGTGGACCCATCCTCCAGATGTAATCAGGCAGTGCACATTCATGGGTTTTGGAGGAGTAGCTTTGAAGGGAAGCCTGAAGGGAGGGGGTGAGATTTTTTCAGTTGGATACTTACAAAATAAAGCTTACTATTGCAGGTTTGTCCAAAATCACCTACCATGCCTTTAATTTCAAAGGGATGAAATATCCAAAATAAAATCATAATTGTTTAGCTGATTTGTACAAATAAATTGACATGTGATACTGACATTAAAATGTAACATGCATGTGCATTTCAGATGGATGTCAGACAGCAGTAAGAGTGCTGATGACATGATTGATACTGAAAGAGATTAGTTTAAATTAGTTAAAAGTTAAAGTTAAAACGGGGTGAAATTAAACCTTAAACTGTATTGATATTGAAATCATTTCATTTGTTGTGGCTACAAAATAAATGTATTCCAAATTTACATTACATTTGTTAATATTGTCTTGCGTCCATATCATCGTGAAGCCTGTATCACAATACATCTTGTGTCATGTTGTTAGTGTATCATCTCATGCCTTTCTGATAGCTAAATATCAAAAGCACACATTAATGAACCAGTGTTCCTCCCATTTTCAAAACTTAAACCAATAAACACAAGCCAAACATGATCAGACAATTATGCAAATCAAAGCATCCATTTCAATTATGAACTGAAATTGGACAGTGTTATGAAATGAAACGCTGGAATGAAAATGTAAAGGTTTATTCATAGACTTTTGTTAAATTACTTCGAGCTATAGCCTTAATAATCAAGTGGATACAAGTTCCTGCAACTACTGGACAGACCCTAACCATAACTTTCATCTATTATGCAAGTGTGAAGATGATTGAGTTTGCACATAGCAAATCAAAATCAGTGTAGTCATGTTTTCCTCCATGTACACAGTAATATATTCAAACACATATGTATTCAAATTCACATTACCTTATTGGTCAACGTCTTGTGTTTTGCATGTGTGCACTTACGGGGACTCCGTGGTCCATCAGCACATTGGGGTTCATGATTGTGACCAACTGATGGAGCAAATCTGGCTGGGACTCAAAGAGCTCAGGGGCAAGTTTCTTCATCACTGCTTCTAATTGCTCTGCTGCAAAACCAGGAGCACCATACCATGTCTTTGGCTCTCCCCTACCAAACACAGAGGCAACCACTGATCAAACAAACTTAATGAGATTTGAAGGTGATTATGGACCTTTTGGTAACAGTTCAATTAGTAGGGTATTTGAGACAAGCACAGTATATGACTGTTCAAAGACATGACATTTGATTTAGCTTGCAAGGTTCATGTCTAAAAGGTGATAAATTACCAAACTGAACTAATGTCCACTGATTTAGACTGTAATTGTATTTTTCCACTTTGAGTAATCAGATATTGTCACATCAGGCTCACATCTACACCAAAAGTGTCACCTAAAGTTTTTTTTCTTTCTTTCTTTCTTTTTTTTATTTTTATTTTTTTTTTAATCATTTGCTTTGGATGGTCAAAAACTCATACCAGTGCAAATAGTTTACAGAATAGCTCCAATGATCTTCAATATGCCAACAGAAAGCGGAGAAGCACATGCCCACATAGAGCCAGGGCAGTTTCATCCCACATATATCAGCCGTGATGTGAGTCAACACAGACGCATCCAGAACTGGCATTTTGTTCAGGTTCCAGCCACAGCTGAGGTAATGCTGCAGGGATTTAAAAACAAACAAACAAACAAAAAAACCAACAAAAAACAAACAAACAAACAACAACAAAAAACACATTCATCCAATCACATTATAGAGTACATAATCATCATACAATCACATGACCTTTTAGGAAGAACACAGAAAATAAGCAATCCAGAGATACACAATCAAACAGTATTATGTACCACAACTTAAGACTACATGGTTTGTGCAGGGGTGATGAACACAGCAGTCCAGAAAGGCCATGTGTTTTTTCTTTTACACCCTCATGATAAACATAAAAGTTGTTTTCTCAACTTATTTTTCTCCTGATCTCATGATAATTGCATTATTGCACATACATACTACACATCAGACAGTACCTTAGCAGAACATATCTAGTACAATGGTAGAGTTATGGCCTTACAGATTTTACAGATTGTGTGGCATTTGATTATGTTTTCCCCCCCAATTTCCACTTCTGGGTCAATAAAATCAATTAGCCCATCCATCAAGATGTTCTGGTTCCTCAATTTGACCTGCAATGAAACTGATCACCACAGAGCTTGCAATGGACAAAATGTATTGATCCCAAAGGGAAAATTTAAGAAATCTATATAGAAATGCCACACAATGAGCCCCACACCTTGGGGATAGAAGACCATAACTACCACAGTACCAACCTTTTTCTGTTAAGTCACACCCAGTTGTATAGTATGCATGGACAAAAATAAGTCATTATCTCGAGGAAACATCTTTGATCTTGTTATCTTTTGTTACTTGAGCTCACAAGAAAATAATTTGTCATCTTGGGAAAATAACTTCTTGAGATCATAAAGGGAAAAAAATAGAAATAACATGGGCTTTTTAGACTTCTGAAAACAAATATAGTACAAATAAGAAAATTAGTTGTAACAGTATTATTGGAGGCAGTATAACATACTTCTTCATCAGACGTGACTTTAAAAGGACCATTTCTGACAGGGAAGCCACTGCCAAAGTCCTTTGAGGCAATGTCTGCACCATACTCAACTGTGACATCTTCCTCAATAGTGCTAACTAAACGCCAAAATTCCTTCTCAACCAGCTCAGTAGGGACCATCTGTGGAGAAAAAATAAGTCGTTGTTAGGTTCTTGACCACGTAGAAAACTAATGCATCTAAACTGTATTGGAATCTTTAAATAAAGCATACATGCACAGGCATGTTGAAATAGTCGGACTTGAAGGAGTCTGCCATATCTCCAAAGGAGCGGAGTGTGTAGTCTCTGGGTGCTTGTTCAAAGCCAAAAGCAACCCGAGGCTTGCCGCACTCCTGTGGAAGAGAACAAAAAGTGTATCAATGTGTAGTCCATACACCCATGCATTAACTATGCTGCTTATCTTTCAGGGTCACAGGCAAGCTGAAGCCAATCCTAGCTGACTTCACGGGAGAGGCAGGTCACAAATCTATCACAGGGCTAACAAACAGAAAGAACAGCCATTCACGCACATTCACAGCTATGGGCAATTTAGAGTAGCCAGTTGACCTAATCTGCAGGTTTTTGGATTGTGGGAGGGAAGAAAGTCTAACAGGAGCAAACAGTGCTAACCACTGCACTTTCTGCAATCTATGCCACTCTCAATATGCAGTCATTCTTTAAAATAAAAATAAAAATTTAAAACTAGTCAGACCAGATGAGAAAAAATAAGTACACATATAACCTCTCTCAACAATAACTTGAAGTAAACATATTCCGCAGGAGTTCAACAGTCAACATCATTTGAGAAATTTTAGCCCACTCTTCTTTACAATGATGCTTCAGTTCACTGATGTTGGAGAGCATTGGTTTATGATTGGTTTATTAATTATAAGATCCTGCCACAGCATTTCAATGGGGTTGAGGCCTGGACTTTAACTTGGCCAATACAACACCTTGATTTTCTTATTTTGTTATTTAGCCATTTAGAGGTAAATTTTCTGGTGTGCCTGGGATCACAGTACTGGTGCATGACTCATTTTCAGCCTAGTTAAAGCTGCTGGACAGATGGCATCACATTTGTTTCAAGAATTTTCTGGTGTAAACTGGAGTTCATTGTTGTCTCAATGACTGAACGTTTCCCAGGCCCTGTGCTTCAAAACAATTCAAAATCCCCACTCCACCACCATGCTTGAAAGCTGGTATGAGGTATTTGTGTAGATACACTCTGTTTGTATTTCACCAAAAACGGTGCTGTGTATAATGATGAAACATCATCACCTTGGTCTCATAAGTCCAACAAATATTGCTCCAGAACTCTGTGTTCTGTTCAAATACAATTTTACAAACCTAATTCATGCTGCCATATTCTTCTTTTTCTGATTGTGTGGTCATGAACAAACATTTAATATGCTTACAGAGGCCTGTAGGTCATAAGATGTTGCTTTTTTTTTCTTCATATCTAAGATGTAAACAATCTAACCTTGAACAGTTCTGCTGTTGAATACGAAGAGAACGTTTTTTCATCCAGACTATCTGTCAATGAGAAAATTCATTGGTGGAGTTTTTCTTTTTTTTAATTGATTTTATTGAGTTTGTCCATGTCAGGTATTGATTGTTAACAGAAGCTGGTGAGAACACCACATTGTTACTTAGGCCTTGATAAATTGAAGATGGGTGCACTCTCTTTTCCCCCATGACTGTAAGCTATTCTTTTGAGATTCATGTGTAAGAAAATAATAGTTTTTTTAAAAAGTCAAAAATAAATAAATAAATAAATGTGGCTTCAATGAATTGCAATGAGATCTTCAACCACCTGCGCCAAGCACTTGGGACATCTCCAGTCACCTTTGGGGACATCATGGAGTGGTGGGATAAGACAGAATATGTGGTAGCTGTCATCACAGCCATCACACAGCAACAGCTTGTCCTCATCACCGCCTCCCCCACACACCAAACACATGTACTGTTCCACCTTAAAAAGCACACACAAAACAAGAAACATCTGAAACCTTACTAGAAAAATCCACTATACTATAATAAAATGCTTGATGAAGACACAGACACAGTGTTGTCAAGGCAATTTTTAAAAGCTGCAAATCAAACCACTTCATTGAAATTAATCAGCAACACTTGGACTAATCAGTAACTTTGGTGCTCTTCACCTTTGATTTTTCTCCGTTAGGCATTTCAACTTGCTCCATAGGCTCCTGTTTCACCTGCGGAACACTTTTCACTGAAACAAATTTAATCAGCCATATTCATAATCAACTCATTTTAATTCACCCATATTTAGCAACTTTTTGATGATAGAGAGAGTAAATGTTTGAAAAATCTGTTAGGTAAATCACCTGCTTCTGGTTTTGCCACACAAGATCCCATTCTCCTTCTCAGGTTTGGTCTCTTCTTGCACTCTTCCTCCTGCTCACTTTTAAAACAGCGACCCTAAAAAGGAGAAAAACCCTTTCTTTTGAAAATGCTAATCAGACTGATTACACAACCAATGTTATAATACTTTGTTGTGTTTTGCTTTGACCCATGATAAAAAGTCCTCAAGACATTAAATAATTTTAGCTGTTGTGTAAATTGGGAAGGTAAGTGAAGAACAAATCCCATGCAATTAAAGAGATTTTTCTTAAACAAAAAATAAAAAAATAAATAAAATTGTACCTTTAAAGAGATTTTAGTCCGTTTGGCTCTTCGTGCAATGGAGGAGGTTTCTGCAGGCTGTACAGACTGTCGCTGGGGCAGATCATGAGATTTATATACCTTATCTTTGGTATCATTTGTAAGAGTGGGTTTCTGCAAATTCTGATGAAGAATATACAAAACAAACTAAACTTAGATAAACATTATCTGAACAATAAAAACATTCACAGTCATAATGTGGAGAATCCAATGTATGTGAAACAGTTTTTATCCAATTATTCCTTCAAAACATAAGTGCAATTAATTACAGCAATTATTCATTCTTGTTGTCATTCCACCACAAAAATGAAACCAAACAAAACCAACATGGTTCTAGTTAAATTTTGTTCCAGCAACTTAATGACAAGATTATTACTAATGTCAGCATGTAAACCTTTATAAAAACACTGTCCCCTCTGAAAGTATTGGAATGGCTAACTCAATTTACTTTTTGGTATACACTGAAGTCATTTGGGTTCAAACTAAGATTGGCCATTTAGAGCTTTGAACTGTTTAAGCATGCAGTCTAACAGAGCACACCTGGGCAACAAGAAACACCAGTCAGTCCAATGTTCCAATATTTTTGCTGACTTGAAAAATGGCTGGGGTCCAGCAAAAGTTAATAAACATATCTAGATGTAAATATCAGGACGTGAACGCTGTAATTCAGATGTTCTCATTCTTTTGAGCTCAAATCCAAATGCCTTTAGTGTTAGCAAAAACAAAATAATTATCCTTGCCATTCTGATACTTTACAAAGGGGACTGTATAACCACAAGAGTCATCATGCAGTCCTGACAATCTACATATGGAAGCATATGGAAAGGGTTACCAGAAATCAGTTTAGCCCTCTCAAATCAGCTCGAAACCACTGTTCTTCTTCTGACCAATGTTAAACAATGTTGAATGCTGAACAAATGTTCAACTGATGATTTAATATAGAAAAGAACTCTTTGTGGTTTATCTTTTCATTCATGCCTCTGGACAAGATAGAACAATTTTCTTTGGTCAAAGAAACAGCTTTGTTGTGGTTTGAGATGACAAAGGCCCTGAGCCCTGAGAAGGTTTAGGGCCAGTGATGGAAATGAAGTTGTCATCAACACCCACTGATCTGATCTGGTTTGTTATCCAATGTGTGATGTTTTGTGCTGTTAAGCTTCTTGGCCACAGCCCCTGCACATCATGAGCACACTCCAAATGTCCCTTTAATGGCGGAAGGGAGCTTTTTACAGTCCACCCCACAAAAATGGATTACGGGAACGCCGATGTCTTTTAGGGCCATGTGGATTTGACTCTCCCTGCCTTAAAGCCGGTTTATATTTGACACATGACTTTACCTGCAAGTATAGGTGCAGCAGATATGCAAGGTGTACTGTTCACATACTGGCTTGCATATCCTACAGATGGAATAAAAGCAATGTCCACTAGATGGCAGGTCAGTGCCAAAACACTCCTGGCCATCTGGATTCCAAGTCAAATATTTAAGATAGTTAAACAAACTGGCAAGTTCTGTTTCTCTTTAACACCTTCTGCCACAAGAATGATGGCTGTCATGAGCTGCACCTCAAATTGATATCTCTGACCTTAAATTCAAAAGTATTTACTCATCTAGAAGATCAGATCCAGATCATCAGAATCCTAGTTCTCAAAACAGTTATTTGGGTAAGTTTAAAGGCTACATGATGTATTTAAAATAAACACTAGCTAATAGGAAAAAGGGGATGTGAGATTTAAGTACGCAATTTGAAACACACTGGTTTGTTTATTCAGTTGCAGACACAGTGACAAATGGTGCTATAATAAGGCCACTATTTACTGAGATTATCCAAACCATCAAACCTAAATATATTCAATTTTTGTCTCATTTGGTATTTGTCTCATCTCCCCAAAGGCATAAACATGGGGATACCTCCAAGGTTTGTCCCATCCATGTTTCCATAAATTTCCAACACTTCATGTCAAAATGGTTCAACTATAGCACAAATTCTCATATCATATGCAGAAAGGTGCCCATCTCTTTTTTACACTTCTAACATGTGCTGCTACTTGTTGATCCTATTTTGAAAAGCCTACATGTCAAACAATATCAATGCAAAATTAAATACTGAATAAATTTCCCTGTAGTTTCCTTAATATACTTATTATTGGCCATAATCTGTTTCCAATTATCCTTGACAATTTCATAGTCTCCATATTATCCTCAAAATGTCACATATTACTAATTAAATAAACTAAGTTATTATAGAATGCTGATTCTTTATCAGCATAAATGTCTAAAATATTTGCACTACTGCCTACAGAAGGCATGGTTACTATTTTTGCAGAACATACTTTATCTACACAAGTATTAGCTTAAGATTAAGCAACATACAGACTTATTTGTTATACTGACTGTATAGTTCGTTGTTAGAGAAAGAAAATATATAACCATTCATTAGTTACCTGCCTAGCTTGTTGCTAACAAAATACAAACATGGGGCATCCACTTTCCGAATTTCCTCTGTCAAACATGCCGAGGTCGAAAATGACGTAATTCTGACCAGTTAATTACCATTCAAGATGTAATGCAGCATATTTTACATAAACTTTTCCATCTGACTTCTTAAACCTATACCAGTTCCATATCTCTGAAGAGATATTGGAACCTTTTTTTTGCCACTTCCTCAGTGAAGTGCTGCCTTTTTATCTTAGCTTTTTTTTTTTTTTTAACCCAAGCATGCAATGTCTGGGGGTAACACAGGCTGCAGGAGGTATTTATCAGGTTAAGAAGGCTGTGTTTTTCTTTAAACTTTTAAAAAGCAAATCTGGATGTTTTAATTAAAAAATTAAATTATGTATGTACACACAAGCTCAATCAGAACACTTGAAAATCAAATTAACCAAATTAATCATGAAAATTGCTCAGCACTAGCTGCTGCCATAATGGTTCAGATAATTGCATGAATGACCATGTGTACAGGTGTTCTTAAATCAACTGGTGCATGAGAGTATATACTGTATGAACAAATAACAGCTCAAAAAGCAGTGTGTGTATGTAAATAAGGAACAATATGGAAAGAAGAATGTAGGAGATCAGAAAAGAGAAAAGAAACACAGTACATAAGAAATAGAATATAAATGCCTCACCAGAAGGTTGGCCCCTGTCTGGAACAGGTAGTAAGGGTAGAGAATCCTCTCATAGTGGGCACGTAAGTGAGATCCAACAGCCTTGCCAGGAGCAAAGCCCATCTTCAGAGCGATCTGGGTCCATTTCCGTTCCCTGCAGACTAGGTCAAAGCTGCCCTCCTCCATCACCAACTGCAGAGGGCACAGACACAACCAGTTTCAGACCACAGGTTAGAATGCATGGCTAGGCCATACTGTAGTACAGCACATGTTGCAATACTACTGTATACCTTGTAGAGTTGATACAGGTCAAGAGATTTGCGCTCCACATGAGGGATTTTCAATGTGCAGCCCTGCAACTCCCAAAACTTGGCAATTTGGTCTAGAAAGTTGAGTTTGACTCTTGTTTGAGCCTGAGAAACATGATAGACAAAAACAAACAAACAACAAACAAACAAAAGTAATAATTAAGCTACTACTTCAAATCAAATGTTATTACATTCCCTTATGCCACCATATAATAGTTCTTTTAATGCTTTCCAGTGATTTTTGGAAGTAACTTGCTGCAAATCTGTGCTGCCAAGGGTTGATTATTTTGATGAAACTCATACTTAGACACTCTCTTTCATTAAACTGGACTTACAGTATGTTATTAAACTTCAAAACCAATCAGTTACATTTAAGTATTTGTAATATTTTCTTATAATAAAATTGACAAAGCAGAGTATCATTTATTAATTAATTTTTTTTTAAATCCAAGATTTAGGACTATGCCCAAAATTCTGGCCTGTAGTGTATGTAATGTAAGGTATGTGAGTGTGTACACAGACATAAATACTGTATATACACACTATATGGACAAAAGTATTGGGACACACCTCGTAATTATTGAATTCAGGTGATTCATTACACCCATGGGTTAAAAATCAAGCACCTAGCCATGCAGTCTCCAATTACAAGCATTTGTGAAACAAAATGGGCAATTCTGAAGAACTCCAAGCATGGTACTGTGATAGGATGGCACCTTTGAAATAAGACAGTTCGTGAAATTTTATCTCTGCTGGATATTCCACGGTCAACTCTAAGTGGGATTCTTGACAAGTGGAAGCATTTAGGAACAACAGCATCTCAGCCACGAAGCAGAAGACCACATGAAGTCACAGAGCAGGGTCAACGACTATTAAGGTCCATGGTGCGTAAAGGTCACCAACGTTCTCCTGATTCCATTGCTGAGGAGTTCCAAACTTCCACTGGCATTAATGTAAGCACAAAAACTGTGCGGTAGGAGATTCGTGGAATGGGTTTCCACGGCCAAGGTACTGCATGCAAGCCTCACATCAAGTCCAATGCCAAGCGTCTGATGAAATGGTGTAAGGCACACCACCACTGGAATGTGGAGCATTGGAAACATGTTCTATGGAGTGAAGAATCATGCTTCTCTGTTTGGCAGTCAGATGGAGGAGTCTGGGTTTGACTGATGCCGGGAGAATGTTAGCTTCCTGACTGCATTGTGCCAACTGAGAAGGTTGGTGGAGGAGGAGGGATAATGGTGTGGGGCATTTTCAGGGTTTGGGCAAGGCCCCTTACTTCCAGTGAAGTGCAATCTTAATGCTTCAAAATGGCGGACCAACTTCATATCAAAGTCTATGTATTTGAATGCAAGGTCATTAAATGTTTGTGTAATGGTCAGGTGCCCCAATACTTTTGTTCATATAGTGTGTGTGTATATAATATAAATAAACTAAAGAACTTATATTTTTACACAAAATACCATATGTAAATTCAAATCCAGTTTCCAAAACATTCTTGGCCTTGATCTTTTTTCTATAATTCACAACCCATTCAAGGATTTCAAGGACCCATGGGAACCCTGATAAAGGTACACTATGAGGGATTTAGTGGCATCTACATGTGAGGCTGCAGACTGAAACCAACTGAATACCCCTCCACTCACCCTTCCCTTTCCAAGCGTGTACTACAACCTACAGTGGCCCTCAGGAGCAATATTAGTCTGCAGAGCTTTTATTTTGGTTTAGCTTAGGTGATTAAAGCTAATTAACATTTCAATGTTTTTGGTGGATTTCCGATACATTTGTGATATAAAACTAAAACAATGCTACTGTCCAACACTTCGGAATCTTTTGCAGTTTTCTTCCTGAAAACTAAAAGCCAGGTATGTGGTAGGCTGTGTGTTTGCCTGTGTTTTGTGTGTAGTCTACACTTACACTACATATGCAAAAATAAAACTTTACTTCAAACAGGCTTCAACTGTGAGCATATTATTTTACTGGAACTATTTTACTGCTAATCTGGCTGTCTTATTTCCATTATTTCCACATTGATGAATGCTAAATTTAATGTACCCTTACAAGATCAGACAGGGGGATATCCTATACAAGCAAAACCACTGATGTGGGGATATGGCTCTTAAGTGCAACAGAAATATAAGTAAGTTATCTGGGCCAAACATTAATATAAATGTTTTATGAATTACTAAAAAGACATAAACCTACACTGAACACCATCAGTCTCTTAAAACGGCTCCTACATTCTTAATTTTCCTTCTTATGCTGGCTGCCATATTTAAAAATATGAAATGCAAAATGTGCTCCCTAGAGCCAGGATTTGGTTTGCCCTTTCTGGGCTACTGTGTCAGCCCAACATGGCAGCTTTGTGGAAAACTATCCACTCCCTATGTAGATATGAAGGGTTCATTCTAGGCTTAGGCAACACAATGTTTTCTAGTTACAGGTGATTATATACAAATGAAAACATTATTATGAATGCTATATTCTATTTCTATTAATAAATGCCCCATAAACCTAAATAGTGCACCTTTATTGTGATGGCCCATCATCAGCTACCTTTGCCCTTTTCTTGATAACAAGAGTCACCAGAAGCAAGAATCCTGATAGTAAAGCATGATGTCCAACTTTGCATTCTAGAAATGTGAACATTTCATTTTATCTAATAGCGTCAATAAAGGTCTACAGCTTGAGTTTTGAAAAAAACAAAACAAAACAAAACAAAAAACAGCACCTTACAAAATGGGGACTGACAAAGCACTTACCTCCAATTCATTGAGTCTCTGTATGCGTGGGGTGAAATGCAATCGGTCCACATCACAGGCAAATGGTGGTTGCCACCCCTAGAGAAATAGTCAAAGCCATGCTGAGCCTAATGATGTGCCATTTATTGCCTGAATTTATTGCCATTTATAGCCTGATTTATTGCTAACACTTCTGGCCTACAGGATTTATTCTACAGATTTTATGCTTATTTATAGCCTAGGACTTTGTTTTAACATTATTCAACACTTTGCCACCTAATATGTGCATACAGTTTAAAATGCAATGTATATTGTAGCTATTTATTTACATTAGCTACTAATAGCCTACATTATTTTAAAATAATCTAAAACGCTATAGGCTAATACTTAAGCCACATCAGTCAAGAAAGAGTAATGACAACTAACCCTGAAAGTTAATTAAATTAAACATGTCACTTCGTAAATGTGTAGTGATGTGCCATGAAGTGCGCATTTCACATTTACATTATTTTCACATATCAGTTTTACATTGTTATTTTCACATATCGGTTTTGCTCCGGCAAAACTCTAATAACGAACACCTTTTACATCCTGCCAACGGTCAGGCCTAAAATAGACCCTCATCTGATCCCCGAAACTGCTGTACTAGTTTCGTATATTTTACATAAAAATACATGTTATTTTACATTGTTATGTAATATAAACATAAAGCAGCACAAACGTAGGAAATTCGTCATTTGAATACGTTCGTTATTGACGTGAAGTCAATAAGGGGGGTTCAACGGAAAACATACATGATAAGAAATTTGGTCAAGAATTATTAAGGTTAGCCATAAAGCAAAAAATAATAATAATAATTAAAAAAAAGAATTGAAACTGCAACACTGGGTGGAGTGAATTATGGTAAGATACATTTGAGTTAAACAAGCATCATGAGAACGTGTCCAAATTTGTATATACAATAATAAATGGCCTTCAATTCAAAAATGTTTGTTCCCGTTTGGGTGGATGCCCTGCATAAGCACTGGTGTAGCTAGACAATAACCAATACCACAGGTACACTAGGCCAGCACGTCCACCCAGAGAAATTATCACCAAAAGACGAATCCTTTGCAACATATGTGACTTGCTATTTCTTAAGAAGCAACTATTAGTGCAATTTATTCCCACGGCTAACTGCTTCAATACACCGGAGCCGCAATCCGCCATATTGAAAATCTGCCTTCAAAAAGTGTTTCGGACTTAACTATAAGGAGCAATGATGAAGACATCGTTGTGCTGCTCTTTATTTTATATTTCAGTAACGAAAAACTTACCTGCGGCGGTCTGATCTTACAAATACCAGTCTTTTCTGCAATGGGACGTATTTTGTTGATAAACGCAAAGGGGTCGTTGAATTCGTCCCAACTAGGCTCAAACACTGGACATTCAGGCGGTGGATTAAACTCGTTGGGTCGAGGTTGGGTCATTCTGGTCAACTACATCCAAACGATGACATGTAGAAACTGTAATAAACTGTTTACAGTAATACTTTATCAAATGTTCTCAACTACTGCATAACAAAGAATGATTACACAAAGTCGGACAATTAACATCCTCATCCAGTTTGGAACGTGCACAGGAAGGGTTGAGGTTTGAGTAGGATATCGTGTCGTGTTCCGCTTAAAAAAAAAGTAGAGTCCCCTGCTGTTCACTAATAATCGCACTACAGTGTTCATTAAATGGTAACACATTTACAGAAAACATTGCAGGCTAACAATATATTTTTTTAATGTAATAATTGAAAAATAAACCCTGATCTCGATCCTCCTTTTATAAATAACACCACCTTTTAATACCTATTACGGCCATAAAACCCCCACCAATCAACATCAGTCTTCAAATGTTGCATTTGCAGGAGGCTATAACAGTCAGAATGTCGCAAATTCTATTTCATATTCCATGACAGATGAATTTTGGAAAATTCATTTTGCAAACTTAGTTCCTATAGTAATACAAATGCCAACAAATTGACACTTAATACACGAAACGTATAAGAGTGCGTAAGCATTTAACCGACGTATTTGAGAAATTAGAAGATTTTACACTGGCGTCGAAGTTTCTCCTGTTAAATAACATGTATTAACGGATTGAAACCTTCTCTGCTTAAATGTCCAACTAAACATAAAAAAAAATGTAAAAGTAATGTAAATGTGCAACTGAATGGCTTTTCTAAGCACGCAGTGAAGTACATTAAAGTAAAACAAGAGACAAGTTGCGCGGATTAATGCACAACAGCGGAGAACCTGTACGCCGACCGGAACTACTTCTTTAAATGGACTCTCTGAAGTTACCTATAGATGCTGTTGTTTAACGTCATCCCTGGAGAGCCGTCTAATCCATTTAACTTAGCCAACATATTACCCACAATTGACAAATGTGCACCGCGATGACCTATCGATCTAAAGGACAATGAGTTTATAAAAAAAAAAAGAATTAGATTTTATCTCGCGAGTGTAGGCCTGGTCGGAATACAGCAAGGGTTTGCAATGTTATTCATATGCGATTTTTGAATAAGATTTAGAACTACCCGAAAAAGAAAATTAGCGAAGTATATAGGAAGTATGATAGCTTACCGAAGTATCGTATCAGTTCGGCTCTAAACAAGAAGTACTTTGTTTAAATGCCTTTCTAGAGATGAAACGGCCATCATTGCTTCTTTCCATTCACACTGCTTCTGTTTGCACGTAGCACACGTCAAGGCGGAAGCAGCACCGCCCAACTGCACACATTACTGACCCAGCCTTCCAGTGGAAAAACTTGAAATAATAACATTAAACAAGACTTTGCATGTCAACCAATCACGATTTTTTTTAAGTGCATTTAAAAATGTTTCGTAAAGTAGCCTATATTATGTCTGATATTAACTTGTGGCTTTAAATTCTAAAAAAAGGCTCCATCTTACCGCCCCTTTCGAAAAACTTTCTAATTAATAGAAAATATAACATAAATAATCACCTTTTTGCCCTGGTCCTATTGCATGTTCTTATATAAATAATCATTGTACCTACAACACAAAATCAGCACATACAATTCTTTCCCACTGGAAAATGTAAAGACACCACTTTCGTTTGAAACGCTGTGCTCGATTGTCTTTAATAACAAGCCTGTGTTAAAAGTGTACATCAACATTAGAAAAGCTAATCCTTAATGAATGAAATACGGGATATTAATCAAGCATATTTGAAATAAAAGTGAATGAACAGAATATTAAGAATGAGTGAATATGAAGAATGCATCTAAAAATGCAACAAAAACATTTACTGCATTACTCTAAGTGTACTGATCAAGGAGGTATGTTTAAAACTTGGCCAAATATGTGAAACAGGAGAAAGCAGGTTGTTTAACACAATCTTGTAAAAACGAGCTTAAGCACTCTACACATGTTTAACTCGATCCAGTGCTATGTAAAAACATTTCTTATCATCAAGGTTGTGCAATCCAATGGGTCCAATCTCACAATCGGCACAGATAAGATATTTTATTTTGTCTACATCTTTGGTGAAGCCAACGTTCTCAAAGCTGTACATATCATCCACCAGCCAATGAGCTGTTATCGTATCTCCGTCTAAAGTCCCATCAGGCTGGTTAATGTTGTTCTTTTGCATCGAAGGTAGAAAGAGCTGGTCGTCGTGGGTATGGGTATTAAACACAAAGAGACCACAAAGGCATTAAATTAGTTACACTGAGATTAAAGGTGAACTGAAAGGCACAGCTAGAATAAAATAAACACAATATAACCGTTATACATAAATAATAATATTTCATTCTGTCCACATTTTAATTTGAGCATCCTTTGAGCATTTACTGGTCGATTATAAGCTTACCTGCTTTTCTGCAAAGATAGCCATTCCCGGGCAGAGCACCTTTGATTCACAGCGCTGGCAAACCACGGATTTCCTATTTTTACCATCTTCCGAAACAAGGTTTGATGTTTTACTACATTCGTCAGTGTAAAAGCTCCGATTACTCTTATCCATTATTAAAAAAAAACACACCAACAACTGGGCTACAAAAAAAAGGAAGAAAAAAAGAATTAATACAGAAATACCATAATAATACTGACCGCGTGGTACTACTCCGTAAATTTGTCTCAATAAAGCAGCAATATTCTAACAGCTATCTATACTAGTGGGTTGTGCTACCAAACCACGTATAACTTTTAGCCTGATAGTGCAAATGCTGGCTACATAAATGCACATTATGTATCCCTTCATACGTACCCCACACAAGATTGAAATATGGTCAATCGCTAAAGTCAGGATAAAATCGTCATAGTTTTTTCATTGTTTGTTTTTATTTCTTTGCTAATACAACTGCCCACCGGTGACAGTCCGTCAGTAAAACACATCGGCTAGAAAACAAGTCACAAACGCAAGGGTCGTCGTCGTCTTCTTCTTCTTCTTCTCGTCCTCCTTCTTCTTCTTTAGTGTTTCATGGCAGATGGCAAACCAACTTAGACGTGCATTACCGCCACCGACTGCACTGGAGCGCGGAACAGGAGATATTGGAAGGGAAATGAACTCTTTCAGCTATTTAATGTTTCTTTTACAAACTTGATAATAAGGTTATATATTGGACTTGATGTTTTCCCTAACATACCAGGTAACGTATATTATCTTGTTTAATTATTATTAATGAATGAAAAAGTTGATCTCTCTCTTGCTCATATTTATTACAGTGGAGTAATATATTCTACTGTTTCTAACTGCGGTATGTACATCTCCTTGTGCGATGCCTTATTTTCTTCAAAGAATAGTTAAGCCCTCTACGCCCTACTCATAAACAGGTGATAATGTTTTCTTCTCTCTGTTTTCTACCCCTTAGTCTTCCAGTCAACCTGTTTTTGGATATTATGTGTTAATGTACATCATTAAGTGTCTTCCTTTATTCATTTCCATCCCAAGCCTCATGCCTGACTGATTTAGCATATACCTTTATGTAATTTTTTGCCTCTGCCTTACTTATTGAGATTTAAGGCCCACTTTTGCTTTGAGGTAGGAGGGTGCTGGTCCATTTTTGGCTTTGTAGGCAAACATCAGTGTTATGAATCTGATGCGGGCAGCTACGAGAAGCCAGTGAAGGGAATGTAGCAATGAGGTGGTGTGGGAGAAGTTGGGAAGGTTGAAAACGGGTCGTGCAGCTGCATTTTGGATCAGTTGCAGAGCTCCAATAGTGCTCAGAGGCATATGTGCTAGGAGTGTATTACAGTAGTCTAGTCTCAAGATGACAAGAGACTGAACAAGTATCTGAGTGGCCTGTGTGGAAATAAATGAATGGATCCTTCTGATGTTGAAGAGGAGAAATCAGAATGAGCGAGAAAGATTAGCAATATGAGAGGAAAAATATTGTGGTGATTGTCCATAATTACCACATGATTACATGCAGTGACTGAAGGAGAGATCACAAGATCCTGATGCGGGGATGAATCAGCTGGGATGAATAGCAGTTTCGGTTTTGCTGGGGTTGAGTTTCAACTGATGAGCTGCCATCCATGAGGAGATATCTGCCAGAAATGCAGAGATCCGGGTGGAAACAATAGTGTCTGAGGGAGAAAAGGAGAGGATTAGTAGAGTGTCGTCTGCATAGCAACGGTTTGAGAACCCATGTGTGGATATTACATCACTAAAAGATTTAGTATAGAGGGGAAACAGAAGAGGACCAAGTACTGAGCCCTGAGGGACACCAGTTGAGAACCTAAGTGGAGTAGATGTGAAGCCCTTCCATGTCACCTGATATGACCGGCCTTCTAGATAGGAAGCAAGCCATTGCCATGCTGAGCCACAAATACCAAGCCTCCTAAGAATGGACAATAGTTTACAGTGTCAAATGCTGCTGAAAGGTCAAGGGGAATGAGGACTGATGACAGTTTGGCAGATCTAGCAGCATGTATCTTCACAGTGACAGCCAAAAAGGAAGTCTTTGTGGAATGTGCCGCTTTGAAACTAGACTGATTAGGATCCTGGTGGTTGTTCACTGAGAGATAGTGAGACAGATGATTGTAGACAGTGCGTTCAAGGATTTTAGAAAGAAAAGAGAGAAGTGATTCTGGCCGGTAGTTGCTGATGTCTGAGGGATCCAGAGTGGGTTTCTTTGGGATGGGAATAACCCTGGCTCTTTTGAATGCTGAAGGTACATGACCAGATGTTATGGAGCTATTTATGATGGTATTGAAGAAGGGGATAAGGTCTTGAGAGATGGTCTGGAGCATTGTGGAAGGAATAGGATCCAGTGGGCAGGTGGTAGGATTGCATGAGGAGATGACTTGCAGGATCTCATCTGTAGCTAGATTGGAAAACTGTGCCAGAGAAGTGTAAGGGGAATCCTTAGTGTGAAGTGAAGGAGTTGGGGTGGGAAGTGAATGTCCTACAGATTTATTGAATCTTTCCATCAAAAAAGTTGGCAAAGTCTTTGGCAGTCCAGGAGGATGGAGCAGGAGGTGCTGGCAGGTTGAGTAATGAAGAAAAGATCTTGTGGAGTTTACGTGGACCTTTTGCAGAGATTTCCAGCTTTTACAATACATCCGATAGCAAAGGAGCAGGGTGAGAGTTCTTCCTGGGTTTGGAATATAGTGGACAGAGGAAATCTATAGTTGAGGAAAGTGAGGAGAGTACCCATGGCTACCTCCAGTGTAAGGGAGGAAAAGGAGTCAGGGTCTGGAAGGTATGATAGAGCGAAGGAAGAGATGGACGAAGGGGAGACAGAATGGAGTTTTCGCTGAATGGGAGAAAACTTTTGACAGCTGTTTTTCTTAAGGGCAGGAGGGGTGATAGTAATGGATACTAAGTGATGCTCAGAGATGTGAAGTGGGGTAGCAGTGATGTCTGAAGCTGGAGAGGGATGGCTGAAGACTGGATCCTGGGAATTTCTTTCTTTATGTGTGGGAGAGCAGTTGTTGAAAATCAGAGAGAAGAAATAGAGAAGAGCGAGAAGGCAAGAGGACTTTGAATGGGGAGGTTGAAGTCTCCAAGGAGAGTGAGGAGCGTGTTGTCAGGATGGAAAAGACTAAGGAGTATGTCCATTTCTTCAATAAAGTTTCCTAGGGGCCTGTGGAGGGTAGATAACAAAAATTAGAAGCTTGATTGGAGAGAAAATTGCAAAAGCATGGAATTCAAAGGATGTGAGGTTGAGATGAGACAGAGAGAAAGAGGTGTAAAGCACAAACTTCGAGACAGCAGCAGACCTTTACTACCACTCCAGTTTCTCATGGAGTACATGAGAAAGCATAAACAGAGGAAAGAGCTGCCAGTGTGGCTGAGTTCTGTGGTGATATCCAGGTCTCAGTTAATGACAGAAAGTCAAGAGAGTGATGGGGATGCAAGGGCTGAGATGAAATCAGCCTTCTTTACAGCAGACTGGCAGTTCCAGAGCCCACCTAGCACCCCTGTCTGAGACTTGGAAAACAGAGGAGGGTAGATAAGGTTACCGGTAGTACAGCCTCTGGATTGTGGACGAGATTTCCTGGGTCTAAGAGATGTGAGAACAGAAATAGGTTTGAGGCACATGTCCTCAGTCTAGTCAGGAGTTAGATCAGTGAGTTTAAGTTCTCTGAGTTCTCTGAGTTCAGACCAGATACACCCTCAATATATGTTAGTGAGCCCTGCCCATAATTCACACCTTAAAGAGATCGAAAGTTCAGTTGATTAGACACCTGAGAAAACGAATTAGCAAAGCAGAACACTTCTAAATAACACCACAGAAACAGCAAATACTAGTGACAACAGTCTAGGTCCAACTGAGTCAAGTAGATGGTACACAAAAGTCAGAATCCTAGCTTACCAGTAGAGATGAAATTCAAGATAGAACCAAAAAGCACAATGAATAGTGGCCAAAAGGGAGGATTTTGCTCTAGAGCATGCTCGTAGCTTCAAGGAATATGTCATCGCTCCTCCACTAGGCTTTGAGGAATATGTTGTCGCTCCTCTGCCAGTCTTTGAGGAATATGTTGTCACTCCTCCACCAAGCTTCGAGGATTATGTTGTCGCTCCTCTGCCGGGCTTCGAAGATTATACCATGACAGAGTCCAAGTCCATGTCAGAGTCCAAGTCCATTCCCATGCCTGAGTCCAAGTCTATGCCTGACTCCAAATCCGAGTTTATGCCTGACTCCAAGTTTATGCCTGAAACCAAGACCAAGTACAGGTCCAAGCCAGAGCCCACTCCACCCACAGTTGCAGAGCCAAAGCCTGCTCCAGTCACAGTTGCAGAGCCAGATCCCGCTCCAAGCCAAAGCCACAGAGACTGTTTATGTCAAGGCCACAGAGCCTGTTCATGTCAAGGCCACAGAACCTGTTCATATCAAGGCCACTAGAATAGTTCCAGTTCTGGCCACAAGAACAATTCTAGTTCAAGCCACATAGCCTGTTCCTGTAAAAACCACAGAGTTCTACAGTCAGCATACAGCCTTCTCCAGTCACAGGTCTCGCTCCAGTTCTGATCAAAGACACAGATCCAGCTCCTGTCTCCACAGCCTCAGAGACTGCCCCTGCCACAGAAACCATTCCAGTCAATGAGCCAACCCCTGTTGCAGAGCCTGTTCTATTTGCAGCCTCTATGGTCTCTAAGCCAGTTCCAGTCAGTCATGGAGCCTGCTCCAGTTCCAGTCACAGTCACGGAGCCCGCTCCTTTTCCAGTTCCAGTCCAAGTCACTGAGCCTGTTCCAGTTCCAGTTGCGGTCACGGAGCGCATCCTGCTTCCAGTGTCCCCAGTTAAGTCTGCCCCTATGCCTGAGTTTCTGCCCATGCCCTCATCTAGGCAAAAGTTTGGTGTGGTGGAATCTAGTGCTACACCTGACCCCACAGGCCCAGGCCCCCCATGGACCAACTTTGTTGGGTGCTTTGGGAGTAGTGTTTTTGGGGGGGGGGGGTTCTGTAATGATCTGCCCCTTGCTGCACGCATGATGTGCTTTGTGATCTCAGCTGCAGGCGCCATGCTCTTAATGATCTCCATCATTCATAGCACGGCAAAACACATTCCTGCGTTTTGCCTCAAAGTATAATAAATAACAAGTCTAATAAATAACACAGTACCCAGCAAACATGCCCCCTTTGGGGTCCATGTAGCCACTGCAGGCAGAAAATCCGTTACAGGTGTGAAATGTGGGGCACGTGTGGGCCTCACAGTATGGGTGTGCCAACCAAAACAGTGGGTTGAGTGAGGGCTGCCCACAGAAAGCAGAGCCCACAATTTGGGCTTGGCATGCCCCGCATTTTGAGCCTGTGGCATGCCTCAAAGTGTGCTACCCACATTGGACCCACACAGGCCCCAATGCTGGTACTGTGGGCACACTGTGGGCACATTGGGCATATTGGGCATAATGTAGAAACACCGTGGGCACAATAGGGCATACTGGGGAAAACTGTGAGGGCACAGTGCTCCAGAGTCTCCATGGGCATGCTCAACAAATAAATTAATTAAATTAGTTTGGTCCGATACCTTCAGAATACCACAACTATCAATGCATATACAGAATAATTGCACTCATTAAAAGTAGCAGTAATAAACTCATTAGTCATACATTTTGAATACTTAAATTTATTCACAGCCATGTTAAAATAGAAAACAATGAAAAGATGTATTAAAAATTGAGTACAAATCTTAAGAAAAAATTGAGAAAGAAATTGAGAACTGAATAAAATGCTTTTTACAAAACAGAACAATGGCCAAATAGAACCATATTAGAACACAATAAATATAAATGAGTCCATTTAGGTACACCAGTGGATGCAATTTATCTTCCGGTCCTTCCCCATCCTAGTCTCTAGCATTGCAACACCAACTTTTTATTAAAGGTTTCATTTCAGATATTGTGGTCTGGCTGCTTTTTGTCAGAACATCTAACAAAGAAAATAAGAATTGAAATGTAAATGTACAGTAAAGAAATAAAGCATTGGCCAAGTGCAAAGTTATAGAGTCCCTTCTAAAAGTACTGAAACAGTGACAATTTTCATGATTTTGCTTCTGTACACCACCAAAATGGATTTGAAAAGATGCCATCAAGATGTGGTTGAAGTGTAGACTTTCACCAGTAATTCAAGCTATTTAACAAAAATATTGTATTTACCCTTTAGGAATTATAGCTATTTTATAGCCAATTACAACCCTCTGACATTCATTCCTTTCTTCTGAAACCTGGAACGCTGACCCAGTTTTATATAAAAGCACAGGGCCCAGATGTAGATGTCATGACAGCGGGTGTAACAGTATGTGTCTCTGTAAATATGCAAGGGGTGTATTCCCATAGTGAGACATATCACTCATGGATTTTTTTGATAACTCAGAAGGTGTGGTTCTCATTTCATTCAAGTGTCAAGTGGCTTTTATTGTCATTTCAACCATATGCATGTGGTAGTGTATAGTAAAACGAGACAACGTTTCTCCAGAACCAAGGTGCTACATATAAGACAACATAGAAGAACAAGGTGCACATGTGCAACAGAAAATAGAAGACAACATAAAGTGCATGTGTGCAAACATGGCAAAAAACAACATAAAGTACAAAGTGTGCAAATGTGCAAACATTGCAAACAGTGCAGACATAACGAGACAAGACAAAAACAGTGCAGCGCTAATCAAAATGTAATATGCAAAATGGTAGAGGTAGATGTGCAAAATTATAGAGGTACATTTTTGTGCGTGTGTGTGTCATTCCAGTCCCTGAGTGGTCAGGAGTCTGGTGGCTTAGGGGAAGAAACTATTACAGAGTCTGGCAGTGAGGGCCTGAATGCTTCGGTATCTCTTGCCAGATGGCAGGAGGGTGA
>JAQQZR010000016.1:10905210-10930470 GCA_030068235.1 Notoglanidium macrostoma | reverse complement strand
TTCAGTATAATCCAGATTTATTTTAATTAGGTTATTAGAACAAATTTTTTGAGCATTTCTACATTTTTGTTTAACTCTGGGAACAGACACAGTCTCAATATGATGGAACCTGACCTGGCATCACAGCGTGTGTTTATTGGTACAACCCTCTGTAAGCAAAAGCCAATAGTAATCACAGGGGTGTGGCCAATTAGCATATCCTCTAAACATTTAGAGTGAAACATTTAGATTTAGATACAATAGTTATTTTAGATTTAATATTTAGATTTAACATTTAACACTAAGATTAAACATGGACTGCGTGTGGTTCTGATCTGCCGCTCCCCGTCAACCTCCTGGCTGGCTCAACAATAATCTTGTTGTGGAGACAAGATAGTATCTCAGATGCCATCTTCTTCTTTACTCTTTAATCACTTTAACTTAATTATGAAATAAAAAAAATAAACCAAACTATTCAAATTAAAGAAAATCTTGAAGTCTTCTTGGTGGCACAAACAAAGCTTCATTGCTTGAGTTCAAAGTACAAAAATCTATTCATCTCGATGAAGGCCTGTACTGAACCAAAGCGCACACAAGGAATACACAGAATAAAATGAACTGCAGTAGCCAGTCACCCTCTTTATATATTCGCTCTAGGTGGCCCCACCTGTTTCCTGAGTGATATTTCAGCAGTATTGCATCATCAGCTCTACATCTGGCCTTGTCGTCTTTCCCACCATTATGTTTTATCTTGATTCTCATCCCAACGACTACAAAGGTCCATGGTGCGCAAAGGTCACCAATGTTCTGTTGATTCCATAGCTGAAGAGTTCCAAACTTCCATTGGCATTAATGTAAGCACAAAAACTGTGCGGCGGGAGCTTCATGGAATGGGTTTCCATGGCAGCTGCTGCATGCAAGCCTCACATCACCAAGTCCAATGCTAAGCATTAGATGGAGTGGTGTAAAGCACACCACTACTGGACTCTGGAGCAGTGTAAACATGTTCTATGGTGTGATGAATCACGTTTGGCAATCAGATGGCTGAGTCTGGGTTTGGTGGATGCCAGGAGAACATTACCTGCTTGACTGCATTCTGCCAACTGTGAAGTTTGGTGGAGGCGGAATAATTGTGTGGGGCTGTATTTCAGGGTTTGGGCTAGGCCCCTTACTTCCCTTACTTAGTGAAGGGCAATCTTAATGCTTCAGCATACCAACCCATTTTGGACAATACTATGCTTCCAACTTTGTGGACACAGTTTGGGGACTGCTCTTTTCTATTCCAGCATGACTGTGCCCCTATGCACAAAGCAAGGTCCATAAAGACATGGTTGGATGGGTTCAGTGAGGAGGAAATTGACTGGCCCACACAGAGCCCTGACCTCGACCCCACCAAGCACCTTTGGGATGAACTGAAACTGAGATTGCATGCCAGGCCTTCTTGTCTAACATTTATGATTTCTTGCCTAACCTCATAAATGCTCTACTAGAATGAAAGAATGAATGGGCACAAATTCCAACAGAAACACTCCAAAATCTTGTGGAAAGCCTTCCAAGAAGAGTGGAAGCTGTTATAGCTTCGAAGAGGGGACCAACTCCATATTAAAGTAAATGTACTTGAATGCAATGTCATTAAAGTCCCTGTTGGTACAATGGTCAGGTGTCCCAATACTTTTGTCCATATAGTATATATGGAATATGTATATGGATAAATTGATTCATAAGTTTATAGTTTATAATCAGAAATTAAAGTTAATAATCAGACCAAAATACCCAGAAAGATCGGAACACCAAAAAAGATGGCGGTATGGCAGTAGCACGCAGCAGGTACTCCGGATCCGAAATGGTGCTATTTTGTTTCTTGGCACGACTCCTACGGTACATGGACACCGAAACAAACAGTGTTTATGTCTACCCATGACAAACATTACTGGACATTAAGGAACATTCAAAAACTGACCCACAGTTTGAACTGTTGGAGATGCTACATGTCCTTGGGTTGCTGTGGAAACCAGGCCTCCAGTCCTCGGCGTTGCCTGATGCCAGCAGCTGGGGGAGGGTCTGCCGTAAGTGGTTAGCGAGGAAGCGGATGCACGGCAAATGGGCGGGGGTCCATGCTAGGCTAAGAGCTAATCCTAGCCGGCTGGCTCTTCCGTTTATCCTGCTGTCCAATGTCTGCTCCCTGGACAATAATCTGGACTACATCCGACTTCAGCAGACTACCCAGCGCAAGTTTAGAGATTGCTGCATCTTTGTTTTCACGGAGACATGGCTCAGCGACAGAGTTGTCTTTTGTTGCAAACATGCACTTTTGTACTTCTGTGTTGTCTTATATGTAGCACCTTGGTCCTGGAGAAACGTTATCTCGTTTCACTGTGTACTGTATCACCTGTATGTGGTTGAAATGACAATAAAGCCACTTGAACTTGAATATTTCTCTAAAGCTGCTTTGTGACAATTTTGATTGTTAAATCACTATACAAATCAAATGATTAGCATCCTTACAATTATTAATTAGCAAAAAAAAACAAAATACAAAAAATGAACAAAACCAATACATACAAACAAACAACAAAAAAAACAACAGCAGCACAGAGTTTTTTCCTGTAATGTCCAAAGGATGTCTAGAGTTAGAGATTCTAGTGGAGGGACCTTGGTTTACTCCTCTATGCAGCATTACAATTTAAGATCTTTTATATTTTTAAATTTGTGGATGTTCAATTCAGCATCTTAAATTTTTGATGATGTGACTGCTGATAGAAGTAACTGGGTGAATTCTGAGGTGTATACAGCTTTACGTTCTGTTCAGATTCAGTCAAAAGCTGATAGGACAGCATTTCACAGTACAGATGGATAATGACCCAAAACATAATGTAAAAGCAACTCAAGAGCTTCTTAAGGCTATGAAATAGAATGTAATTAACTACAATTAATGAACCATCATTATATTACATTCACTTACTGAAGACAAAACTGAAGACAGGAACACCCACAAACAAGCAGTAACTAAAAGTGGCTGCAGTAAAGGCCAGGCAAAGCAACTCAAGGGAGGAAACTCCGTGATTTTCATGGATTCCTGATTTCATGCGGTCATTGACGGCAAAGGATTTGTATCTAAGTATTAAAAATTCTTATATTTATAACTATGTTAGTTTATCCAATTACTTTTGAACCTATGAACATGGAGGGACAATGTTAAAAAGTGGCTGTAATTCCTAAATAGTAATAGTAAAGGTAATGTTTTGGTTAAATGCCTTGAAATAAAGTTGTAATTCTACATTTCAATCATGTTGTGGTTTCAAATCCATTGTGGTGTACAGAGGCAAAATTTTTTTTATCAATGTTCAAATAATTATAGACCCAACTGTGTGGCTAAGCCTGACTCTCCTAGCAGAGGTAGATAGGTTTTGGGATGAACTATCTTGATACGAATCAGAATTCCACTTGTTTTCACAGTAGCACCTGAACCATCAGCCATGAAACAGCCCCAAAGCAACAATGATCCACCACTATGTTTTACAGTGGGTATCCATTGCATTTCTTTATATGTAATCCCCCTGCTTCACCTAACTTGCTATTTGTGTGCAAGACCAAAAATGTTTCAGTGTGATCTAATCAGAGCACTGTACAGGATTCCAGTACTATATCTGATGACACTTGGAGTTCAGTCACTGAATCTTGTGAGGAAGGGGTACTTTCTTCCAATGATTCCCAACTAAACGGTATATTTCTAAGACTGATCTTTTTTCTCCACCATCACCAGGGGCAGTGTCTTCATGTCCCCACTTCCCATTTTAGACATGTAAACCTTTTGCTATGATCCTAATTATGCTTAATGTATTTTAACAGCTTATGTAATATTTCTATATCCATCAACAGGCCACCAATTACCTGTATGTTTTACACATTTTCCCATAGCAATTGATGACAAAAGGGTTTACATGTGTGCAAAATAATTTATTCATCAGGGAAACAGCTTTTGGTTAAAGGTATGATAACAGAGCAAATGGGGGAAAAAAGAACAAATTTTCAAAAATTATCATTTGTTTGCAATTATTGAAAATATTTCTTAGGGTTATCTGCAATTTTGGCACATATGTTTTGGAGAGAACATATTATTTAAGAAATTAGTTCTTATAAGCATATAGAATAAATACATACATTCACATATTGTTTGAATGTTTTAACACAATCTTTCATAATTCTGCAGGGTACTACATGATATGGGTTTTCCTTTATTTGCTAAATGTCCTCATTGCATCTAAAACCTTTCAGAAAAATGTTTCATACTGTACAACTGGATGTATGTGCAGCAATACAATTTTTATTTAAATTAAAATAGAAAATAAACAAAATTAAATAAAACAAATATTCATTAGTAACAGAGATTTCTAAGACCACATAGGAAATCCTTTCTCAGGAAAATGTAATAAAAAAATATTCTTAGTAACAAATTACAGTTTGTTGAATTGTTAAAAGAGTAGAAATAAACTATATTCTATTAACAACATTATTTTTCAGCAGTGAAGTTCACAAAAGTTAAAGAAGTAAAAAAAAATTACTGGAGTATCTTTTGCATAGAAATGCTTTTGAAAGTATAAAAGCATAAAATACATCAGCAAAGCTCCATAAACAACCACTGCTATTTTGATCTAATTAGTCAATAAATTAAAACATAAATATGACATTTGTCAGTTAGGATTCTTTTGCTACACTTGGCTGACCATCTCTTGGTCTTCTTCTTTGTACCATTTCACTGGTGTTCTATCTGCAGTCCTTTGGGGGACCTGGAACAAAGCAAGCAAAAAGAAAATTGCAAAATGTGTACAGACTGCCTAATTACTTCAGACTGATGCAGTAGGGAGGGGGAAAGGAAGGAATGAAGGAAGGACCCTAATCCTATACCTTCACACACACTAACTTAGCGGTGTGACTGACAGTGACTCAGTAGCCAAAATTGTCTCAGATTCACTGAAAAGTTATTCATTTCTTGCCTTTTTTGGTTTCTTATTTCATTGTCTTGGTATTTACACTTATAGACCACTTTAATAGGAACACTAGTTCCCCTGCTCAGTCAGTCACGGGGAAATAGTACATAAAATCATGTAGATACAGGTCAAGAATGGGCACAAAATATAATTTTAATGACTGTGGCATAGTTGTTAGTGCCAAATTGCCTGGTTTGAAGAAACTGCTTCTTTTTTCTTCTTTTTGAAGAAACTGCTGATTTTCACACACAACAGTCTGTACAGATTACATAGAATCTGTTGAAACAAAAAGCATCCGGGCAGTAACAGTTCTGCTTTGCTGATGAGAAAGGTCAGAGGAGAATTACCAGACTGGTCTGAACTGACAGGAAGGCTTCTGGAATTCAAATAACCACTCTTTACAGCTGTGGTGAAGATCATTTCAGAACGCACAACATGTCAAACTTTGAGGCAAATGGGCTACAACAGCAGACTTCCTGTTCAGAACTGGAATCTCTGGCTAGTGGCCACAGGCTCACTAAACCTGGGCAGCTGAAGATCGGAACAATCTTTCCTGATCATCTGCTGCGGTCACCTACAACCAAGCCAAAGTCTCCGAGATTACATTTTTACCCCTTTTAATATTTGATGTGTGTTCCTAATAAAGTGGATGGTTAATGTATATGTGGCTTATAAGATTAATTTGTGTCAAAAAAGCACTGAGCTTGAAATCAACCCAGGAGAATCAAATATGTCTTGTTTAATAATTATCAGGCTAATTGGTCAAAAGGAACATTGAAGCAGGTTATAAATATGGAAACAAATTAAATGAGTAAAATTAGGAATCTTTTTTTATTTGGACATATTATGTGCTGACAATGACCCCAGCATTTTTCAATTACTGTAACACTCAATCATCCAGATCATTAGTAATGGCTGAAATGTGAAACTGGAATGAAGCAACTATGTGTGTCAAGTGGACTCAGAGTTACCACATTCTATCCTTTGAATAAACTCTGAAAATACAGATGAGTCTTACATCCTAAGGAATTCCTGAAGACTGAAGCACGCACACACACTTAGACTGAATTGAACATTAAATATGTAGTACAATGCAGAATGTAAAAACAATCAAAATGTGTTGTTTAAACTAACAGGCAACTTCCTTAGACTTCTTTGGCTGCTACAAAATTCTGAATAAAATTTAAAAGTAGGTATATTTACTGATTTCCTTTTAGAGCTGGATACAATTCTGTGGGAATTGTCATTCATTTATCATCTTACTAAGTCATCTTACTTGGGTATGTGTAGTAAATCTTGTGTTTAGAATTGTTTACTTTGGTACTTTTAAATAATCTTGGGGAAATCATACTGGATTTGTAGCACTTGAATTTTTCTTCAGATGCAGCTTCACTGACAGGCCCAGACAGTGCCAGAATCCCTTGATGTGCATTTTCAGTAAATTCCTTCCTCCTCCAACAAATAGAAACATGTCAGTGAGCTGAGCTTGAGGAATTCTGTTTCACGAACCTCTCAGCCATGAGAGAAGATGAGGGATATTTGTCTGTGGCACTTAATCAATTCATTCATCAATGAATTAACTGACAAATCTATAAGCAATTAATACCTTAATAAAGCAATGGATAACTGATAAACCAATCAATCAATCAGTAAAAATGAAATCTAGATAAACTAAAGCAAATGTTGCTTTAAAGCTACAATATGTAGGCTTTTGGGGGAATTTATTAGGAGAAATGGAACATGGTATTCATAAGTATGTGTTTATTATTGTACAAGTAATTGTAATTGCAAACTGCAGTGGTTTTCTAAGCTTAGAATGAGCCATGTTGCACTGCCGTGTTGCTACATTACTATGGAACGGACAAACCTCTATAGAGCACCTTCCGTGTTTCTCATTTTTCCAAGCAGCAGCGTGAATCCGGAAGAAAGGACAAAGAAAAAAGGAGTCATTGTTTGCTGAGCACCTATACTTTGTAAATATGGAGACTCATGCTTATTATTTAACACAAGAAGCAGTAATGGAGCATGAATCCTCTTCAAAGAAGTGAAAGCATGAAGCAAAACGAGGCGAAATTGGGACAATGTGAAGGCAGGGATAAACACTGTATGTCTTTTCTCAGATGGAAATCACTGATGAGAAATGAATGTATTCAGCGTGTCGCCAAAGTTGCCAGAATTGTGCTGGACAGATAATTGGATATAAATAATGTCAGAATATCGCTGCATGATACTGTTGTTATAATATTTATATAATCATTTATTAGCCTCACTTATGTTTTCCAATTAATGACTCTGATTAATTAAAGATTGGTTGCACTGCAATAACACACCAAACTTCAGACTACAGTAACACTGCTACAGTTAAAGCACAGAGCTGCTGTTTAAATACCACTTTCCGTTCTGTTGGTGTCATTCCTATCATGCACACCGACGTAACAAAATAGTTTTATAAATACAAACCTCCTTCTCATCACTTGTTTTGTAGGGTTTCCACTTTTTTTTCCTTTTTCTATTTGAGCAGCAGAAGCAGCAGCTCAGTTAGCTCCGCTTCCATGCCTGGCTCTGAGCAATCCTCTTTCTTTCTCTCTTTCTTTCCTTGTCTCTCTAAGCTTGTAACGTTACTGGCTGGTATATCCGATATATGACACTTCAAGCTAAGAAAAAAAACAAATGCATCCTGCTAACATTAGCAATAAAATACTACCACAATGTGGAACAAGTAACAATAATATTCACTAGCAATAAAATGCTACCACACTGTGCTACCTTACATGGAAGTTATAACCTATAATTTTACAGCCTAAATAACTAAATACAATTTCTAAATATCTATTTATAGTAACCTCATCAGTTTACTGGCTACGCGATGCAGTAATAGATCATGAAATCATTTTGTTATCACTCAGATTGTACGCTGCAGGCACCTGATGGCCACCATACCTTCTAATACAAGCTTGGTGAGAGAGGGGTGAGGGACGGGGCATTCAGTTGGCTGCAAATCTGCAACCTCACAGCTAGAAATCAGAAATCCTACATAGTGTAGCTGTGACACTGTATTTGTTTTTGTGACAAAAATAACAGTTACTTTAATGTGCAATAAAAAAAATTTAAACATGCTTTCTGCTCTGTAAATTTGATGTATGTTAGCTTGCTAAGATACTAAGATGATGTGGCAAATAATAATGAAACATATAATAGAAAAAAACATATTTCAAGAACAGCAACTGGCATCCAGGAAAACTGGTACTGGAGAACCAGTTTAGTGATTTGCTACTTCCTTTAATCAGAGACATTCTTGTAATTTGCTTTCAGATAATTACCATATTGGGTTACTTCATCACCAGCACTTGTGATACCAATCAAGAGAACCAAAACCACTGAAAACTTCTGCACAACGTTGTGAAATCATTCACATCAGGTTCAATTAGACATTTTGGCAAAGTGGTTTAATAAATATGTAAAAAGGGAAATAAATTATGCAATCAACAAACAAAAAAAAAAAAATTATTAATCACTGTTTAACATGTTAACATTCATTATGAAAATCAAATGTTCACTTTAATTTGTATATGATTCATTTTCTATTGTTTTCTCAACTCATTTAATTTCATTCATTTTTAATTTTCAAATTATAATTTAACTACTTATTTATCCATTTGACTTCTATAATAGGGGATATTTCCGTTTGATTTGCAATGGATTTCCAATTCCTTTTTGACAAATAATTGATTTGTCAGAAAATACTAATTTAGCTGCTTCCTTCAAAAAGAGTCACATTTGTTGTCCTTAAAGTTTGTAAATTTTTATCTCTACCCACCTACCAGAAATAAAAGAATGAGATCTTTACCTGATCATAGAAGTCATGCTGATGAAAGACTGGCAACTCGTGGAAGGGCAGTTTGCACACAGCACCCTGTCTGTCTAGAGACCGTGGCCGCAGCTGGCAGCGCTGATGCCATGACTTCAGCTCGTCTGAAACCACCTGTCGTGTGAGAGCTCTGCTAGGGTGCTGGGGGTACTCTTTGAGTGATGGGACCCGGGATAGCTTCAAGTGGTGGGGGATTAGTCTGCCCCCTTGCTGGTATAGTGGCGCTTCATCATACCAGCACTCGTAGTGACCATTGGTGCAAGGAGAAAGCTGGTGCCTGATATACATTCTACTCAAGTCCGTGTCATGGACTCTTCCCTCATCTATAAATCCTCTGTAGAGTCTGGGGGAAAGCTGGACTGAGGAGTTTTTGTAGTGGCTGTGAGTTACATTAGACTGTGAAATGTGATTATTTGTGTTTCTGTGCTGTGCCTGGAACAGCTGCTCTGGCTCACCCAAAAGCTCCCGGCATGGTGAGCTAGTGTGGGAAGGAGCTGACGAGCATGCAGAGGTACTGTCCTCTGAGCTGGAGTGGTGTAGTGGGTTTCCCATAGCCAACGTAATAGGGGAGTACTCTGGTGTTGTCAAAATACCATCGATCAGTCGTCTTCTGGGACCACGTGACCGACCTCTGTCTCGCTCTGCATTATTTGGTGTGTCACTAATGGGAATTCTGTCAACGGATAGACAGTTGCATCCATTAATATGAAAATCATCAAAATCAAGGAAATCAAGAA
This sequence comes from Notoglanidium macrostoma, assembly GCA_030068235.1. Taxonomy (NCBI): domain Eukaryota; kingdom Metazoa; phylum Chordata; class Actinopteri; order Siluriformes; family Auchenoglanididae; genus Notoglanidium; species Notoglanidium macrostoma. The sequence continues at coordinate 10,920,898 of JAQQZR010000016.1, read as the reverse complement.
ATATGTAAGGGTGCTTTTACATACATACATATGTAAGAGAATAAATATTTATGCAGAAATATAGAACATTTTAAAGGGTTCAGAAACTTTCTAGCACCACTGTATGTAGCAAACCCTGGTGCATTTGACTCCTGGTGCAAGACTGGCTAAATTGTTTGAAAGTTAAATCTAGCACAGTTTGTTTGCAACATCAAACTAATTTGACCCTGAATTGACCTAACTGCAGGAAGTGAATAAAATATTCCATTCATTTTTTTTGTTGCAGGCACAAATATTAACCTTTGGTATGATTTGATGATGGGACCAAAATTTGTGAAAAGCAATTTTTCACACAAGCAATTTTTGAAGCAATTCCTGACCTGACAGACAGTACTCTCCGAAGATGCATCTCTGGAGTAGAGGGAGTACTTCTGGACTGTGTATGTCTCAGTGCTGTATGTTTGGGTATCTGCAGCTTCTGGACTACCTCTTCTAAACAAGTTTCCAATGGGGGCAATGCAGGTGTAACAGCAGAACTGCAAGTTAAACAATTACAGTGAGTTTGTGAGAATTTTGTTCCCCTAAGTTAAGCCATTTTCCTCTGTAGTACCAAATGGTTAACCACTCCAATGGCCTTTCCTTCTGGACAAGGCTCTACAAATTTATAAACAAACCTGCAGACTCCCATTAACAAATCTCTTATGTTGACATACCTGGAGCTAGTGCTATTGAAGTGAGTCTTCTTCTGTTTCTGGTAAGGCTGATCAAGGCTAGACTCCTTCCAAGGGGAATTCTGGATGGGTGCGGGGTCATACTCCAGCGAGGGGCTGTGACAGGGGTGCAAATGCTCAATAGGTGGCTGATGGGAGCTGGGGCTTGGCTCAGGGAGATGAAGCAGGGGATCAGAGGGATTTTGAGAAATATGGGAAGGGCCTGCTGCCACAGACTGAAGGTCTGTAATAGAGGTGGGCTCAGAGGAAGCCTGGGATGACTGGCTCATCAGCTCTTCTGAAACAAGGACAAGAAAGATGGTACCATCAATGAAAATGAACTGGGACAAAACAAATCAATGTGTCAGCCACACACAAATCGAATAATATACATTACCAATGTGAAATGCTCTATTTGTTTTAATAGTATATTCTTCTTCTTCCTCTTCTTATTATTATTACTTAATAAAGTTTTTTAAATTCAGCTTTGTAGTAGCCTTTTGCATCTTACTGTATATAGCATAAAAGCAACATACATTTTACATATTTGTACTTACATTTACCAGAAATGTAACTAAATATGAATATATTACTTGACTTGAGAAGAAAATGCATCATAAACGAATTTGAATACACATACAAACTAAATTTTTAGGAAGCCTGCCAGCTTTAGGGATGGGGATTCCACAGAACAATACAAAAATGTCACACAACAGGGAGGTTTTTACATTCATGTGGAACAGTTTGTCAACTCTTCGGGGGGGGGATGAAACCTCTCAGCTTTCAGCAAATTTCTCATGCCAGATACAACTCAAATACCACAGAAAAAGAATTGAAATTAAATGTTTGGCATAGAAGAAGGCTGATGTATTTTTCTTTCTCTTTCTCAGTTTTTGTATAGCCTATTTGCAATCTGACAACCTTGCTTGTAGAACTAAAAAAGGGGCAGGTTCTGTAACATGACACTAATGAGAGATGCATTTGGTTTTAGCCAACTTGAAACCCGGCTTTACTATGCTCCAAAATAAACTATATTTCTCTTCAAACTAAATAATTTAGATAATATTATCATCAGAAGAACATATTTTCTCAAAATCACACAAGGAATTTCAACTGAATACCCAGCATTTCACAGCATTAAGAAAATCACAGCATCATAGTAAATTCTGATCAGGCATTCAGTAAACTTTCCTGATCTTTCTGGAACATAATAAACACAAAAATTACAAGTAAAGCAAATACATTTAATCTAATTTGAACAGCAGTAAAACAGAAGTTACATAAGCGAACCTGTAGCCTAAATAACAGTTTGTTGATTAGGGAAGGACACTGCTGCTTTGAAACATACTGTAGTTTGTTTACTACAGTCAGATCAGATTGAAGATGGAAACCTTGCCAGAAAGCTCCACAGGGTATCTAGTTGAGGGGTTGAATGATGTCCTGCAGATTTATGTTCTGCAAAGGGTATTTGTTAATATTTCTGCACGAAAAATTCAAATGAACTTCATTTTTCTGGATATAGTGGAAGGGCGTCGAAGAGTTTAAAAAAAAAAATTCTGGTATAAACCATGCCCATTTCAAGTTTAAATATGAATACAGATAGACAGGAACAGGTACAAATATTCTGAGCACTAAACATTATGCATTACAGATAATGGCACTGTGTTACACCCCTAAAATTTACCTTCGTCCAACACTGCAGAATCTGACAATGAACTATTATCCGAAGTGCCATGATCTGGAAACACAAACAATGATACTGTCATTAAAAGTGATATATGACATACTCAAAATCAGAGACACAAGAAACCAGTACTAGGGAGTATTAAGGCGAGGAAGCCAGCTATACTAGGTCCACTGACAGAAAGGGTCCTCACATTTTTGTGTGATTATATTATGTCGTGGTGAGGAGCGGCCGTGTTTGAGACGTAACTGGAATACGGAATCTTGGAGCTCCTTAAGTTTGTGCTCCTCATGCTTGCACTGCTGCACTCTGCTTTTCTTAATTGTCTTGCTCAGGTGCTCTTCATGGCAAAGCCTGTGTGCTGCTACGTAGATCTGTTGCTGCAGGGCCAGCTTCGCTTCCACTGAGCATAGCTCTGAGTCCTGAAGGATGATCAATTGGGTTAATTTCATTTAAATTAAAGGTTAAAGTTGATTAATTAATTAATAATTACCACAATGCAGGTTTTAGTTTTATGGAATATAATTATGGCAAGATAAGGCCTTTGGTTTCATTTTCTACCTCACTTCTGTGCAGAATGCTTTGGTCATCCAACTTAAAAGCAGCCCCAATGCGTTTACGTATCTGCGGAGGTTTCTCTCCAGGCAACAGAGGGTAATTGGAGCACAAATGCCCAGTGAGCTCCTGTATGTAGTGGAAAATTTTATTATAGAGGGTGAGCAAATTTAAAGAGCTCCAAAAAGGACACATTTCAGGGCATGCTGGTACTTGTAATTTCATACTTCACACCCACAGAAGCATAGCTGAAATGTAACTGAAACCTTTGCAGAGGTATATAAACTAATGAGTTATGGGAAAGGTGGCTTTAACTAGGGTTCCTGCCTATCCTGTATGAATCACTTCATTTTGTCCAATCAAGTCCAGACAAGTTTGTGTTCTCAACCACTGCAAACTTGTACAATGTGGTTATATGAAGATTTTCTTTTCTTTCTCATCCTGCTTTTTCAGCCAATAATACTATCCCACTTAAAATCAGCTCTCTTTGTGGTGTACAGAGTAATGCTTGTGAGATCTTTTTAACTGGGGAAGTAACCTTCACATGGCTGGAAGTCTGGTGGACCAAATCAGGGGTGTGTCTGTAGGCACACAGTTACTAGGGAATTACTTCAGGCCTTATTGTGACAGAGAGCTGAAGTGTCATCAGAAACAGGCCTATGCAAGTGCAAAGGTTTTTCACTACAAGAAGCAAAGTTTACCAAGTGGTCAGGAAGTCACTCAATGCCAGGAAAGAATTGCTCAGTGTTGAAATAAAAAAAATCTGTACTACCTCCAAAAACCATACAGTAAAGTCAAAATCTATAATCTTTTGACATATAATCCATCTATATTGATCCTCTGAATTTACAGTAATTTATTAGTTAACAGTTGCCTTGAAGTTAAAGGAAAACATTTTTCATAAAAAAAATAATAAAAGAAAAAAACTATAAAAAGCAGTATAAAAATATATTACGTATTAATTTAGAAAAATAATAATTAAATAATATCAGTTTGTGATTACCAGTTCTGTTTGATCATTCACACAAATCATTATAAAGTTGGTTAGTTAGCTAAGTTAGTTAAATCAAAAATAAAGAATGATTTTTGTTGGCTTGTTTTCCTTGCTGAAATTTTGGTCACAAACTAGAGCATGTCTATTTGAAGAGTGAGCATATGTGTATATTTTGAACCTTACTCACAGCTTCTCTAATACAGAGTTTCTTCAGCTCCAGAATACAAAGCTCAAGCCTGTCCTGTAATGACTGTCGTTTTAGCTTTACAGCCCGAGTGTGTGTACTCACATCCTTGATTACAATAATGGGACTGTCCAATCCTACAACACACACAGAAATAGTCAAATGATTATACACATACATATATACATACACACACACACACACACACACACACACACATATATATTTTCTCTTTACTTTATTGCTTTCATAGAGTTTATAAAGCAAAGTACACATAAAGCAAAGCAAAGTTACACACACAAAACAAAGTATGCATGCAGAAGCAATAATGACCCAACTATACCAGAAACAGAAATGCTGCTTCACTGTAGATTTTTATAGAACTTTGTGATAGTGTGTGACTATTATATCCTTAGGGAAGAATGTGCCCTCAACTCCAGAATACACAGCTATACTTACGGGCACTATGAACACAGGCTTGTCACTGTCCACAAAACTTATACCCAGGGTAAGATAATGCATAGGTTTCCTCAAGTAGCATGGATATACAATGTGCATAGTGATTAAGGTGAAAGATTTTCTAAGTTGAACCGAACTCATAAAACCTCTATCTGAATGGTACATTTTCTTTCTGATATTTCCTGAAATATAGTGCCTGTGTTACGCTAATAGGCACAGGAATTTTACAGATTTGATCATGAACTTCACTTAGCAGCAGGTTTACTCATAGGACTATAGGAGTTGTATGAAAAATAAAAAGTTACAATAACCTGATTGCATAATTGGTGACATGGCCGTGTTTAGAATGCACCAATCACATTCAATCTCATGTTCAACAGTTATCATACAGTGGTAATCAATAAAATTATTCTGATTAACCCCAAATAAATAAAGGCCAGTGGTTTCTGTAGGATCTTCTTCACATGATCTTGGTTTCATCAGATTGCTGAAGCCATGAGCCTCAAAGATCTTACAAAGAAGGTATAGTATTTCAATTGTTGAAAGGTAGTGACCAGGAGAGGGGTATAAAAGAATTTACAAAACATTAGATGTGCCATGAAACACTGTGAAGGCCATCATTAACATGATGCCAGAGAACAGACATAAATCCGTCTAAAAATCTGTGGGTGACCTGAAGCAAGTTGTGCCCAGGAAATGCACTCACAATTTGACTGACCTAGAATGTTTTTGCAAGAAACAGTGGGGAAATATTGCTAAATCATGACGTGCCATAATGATAGACTCTTACTCAAAATGACTGAGTGATGTAATAAAATCAAAAGTTGTTTCAACAAAGTATTAGTATCTGTTCCCTCAGGTTTGGTGATGGTGGAGGGGCTGGCCACTTCATTTCCCTGGGCACCCTCATGTCTGCGTTACTGTTCGGCTCCCCCTTTCAGTCATGCGGTCATAGCTAGCCTTGCCGGAGTTCCTGCTTGCACTCAGCACACGATATACATGTTCCTTACTGTTACACAACAATGAACATACCTAACAATCTTTCTCTTCCCTTTTCTTCTCTCACTCTCTCTCTGTTAGTCGAGCTGCACAAGCTTCTCCTGAGATTCCAGTGATGCTGACCCCCTTCTTTCTGGACCTTCCTTATCCAGCCTGATGTGCTACTTCTGATCATCACTTGAAAACCACTTGCTCTTGTTGAGAATGGCACCATATGAACTGCCTCACATACACCTAGAACTGTGAAGATGGCTTTGTACTGCTGTTGACATGAGTGGTTCTGCTACAATGGCATAGGACTTAAATTACCATAAACAGTCTTACACTCAGACTATACAGACTTTATGTTAAAACTATACTGAATAATGTATCTACTTTTTTGACCGTATAACATACAGTTACAAAAGTGTGTTGTAATCGCTCTATCCAGCACCACCCAAATGAGGATGGGTTCCCTTTTGAGTCTGGTTCCTCTCAAGGTTTCTTCCTCTTGTTGTCTCAGGGAGTTTTCCATAATTCATAATAATTCATACACAGATTCATAAATTTATATTCACAATTTATATACTTCTGTGAAGATGCATTGTGACATTGTCTGTTGTTAAAAGTGCTATACAAATAAAATTGAATTGAATATTAGTTTAGAGATGTGCGCACTCATGCAACTTGGTTATTGTTTTTTATTTTATTTTTCTCACTGAAAAGTTCCTGATTGTTTTTCAACTTTATTTACATACTTTGCAAATTCACAATAAAGAAAAGATCTGACAATTTAACTTTCATTCTTTTACTTCATCAAACCTGCCATTTTACAGGCTGACATTTTTACAGACTTATAAACTTATAAAGATATAAACCCCTGTATGTAAAAAAAATTAATTTTAACGAGAGAGAGAGAGAGAGAGAGAGAGAAGTTGCAAGTTTAAGCTTGTCCTGTAACAACATTTGGTCAAGAGTCATTAAGCACTATGATACAGTGGGGAGTTAGGATTATGAACAGTTATTACACAATTATGCAATTACTTGAAGTAAGAAATGGCTGTGCCTACCAGAATGCAGAATAATCCCACTGTCTGTGTCACTGATCTCCTCTTTGGCATCCATGTCTCCAAGACTTGTTGACTCTAAATGCTATGTTTTCAATGTAAAAAAAAAAGTAAAAAAATTCATTAGGACTGAATTATTTTTAAATGCATGGTCACAAAGAATTAATTTAGCCTAAGTCAGGCAAACAGTCAGTTAGTGGGGCTGCTTGAAAGGTCTGTCCATCTATGCATGACGGTCATACTTACTGCGTGGCCCGAACTATGATTTAACCATGATGGTATTCAAGTTACTGGTCTGTTTTAATTTGCCCATTCTGAGCTGAGTCACTTCTTGCCATACAACATATTGATATTACAGAAAGATGCACAAGAGAATGTAGGACTTTGATTAAAAATTGGCATGTTGTACTGAAAAAGTTAAAAAAAAAATGGAGAAGTTGGTGAAAATTAACTATATATATATATCTATCCGGTTATTGCCATTTTCTGGGTATTTAAATCCAAGGGTCCAATAGTGTCTCCGAGAGATGGACTTTGTACACAATCTTGATTGAGAGTGCCTCACCATGTTGCTGCATTTTTCATTTAGACTTGGCAGGTCACCCAGATAAATTCTGAACGAACTGAACTGTCTTTAAAATGTTAAAATCAGTGAAGATGATATGGCAACAAATAAGGATTTCTGTGATGTGGGTTCAACAACAATATATGTAATTTATTTTCTAATTCTAGGAAATTCCACATTACAGCAATTGTCAATGTTGTCCCTAATGTAGGTATGTTACAAAAATGTAAAGTGTTGGAATTTCATTTAAAAGGTTATTTAAATATAGAGTATATATAGAGATAATATATAATATAAATATGGAGAATAGAGTACAAAAGAAACAAAATTACACCAACATTGTGAATATTGGTTAAGAAACAAGGAAGATATGTCAATTTTAGTCTACTCAAAAATGCTCAAAAATCATAAAAAGATTGTTTGGTACCATAGAATTAAATGGCATTAGGGTCAAATGTAGCCAATAAGTAACTCAACCGAAAGCATATACGTTAAGTGCAGGACTTACCAAAATGTTTGAGAACAAAGCAGGAGTTTGCTGAGGTTTCAGAAACTTTTCCATGCATTCAGAAATTTGAAAACTTCTAATAGGTCCATTAAAGAAATTTGAAAATGAGGCTGGAGAGAAAGATGCCTTCTACAATATCAAAATAAGTTTACATATATTTACTCATGAATCCCCAAAGAATAAACAATTTGTTGAAAACCACACCACCTGAGAAGCTGTCAGGAATCTGCCCCTCGCTGCAAGTGCGGCATACATTATGGACTCAGCGGCACACATCGTGCTTTCATTTTCTCCGTCACGCTCATTACGCTATGTTTAAAAGGACTCTCACACGCGCCATGACTTTGCGAACCATTTGTTTAGTCCCACGTGCTATTGCCGAGCCTTTTGTTCCCGTGTTTTGTTATTCTGGTTTTTGGACTCTGTTTTCTGTTTTGATCTCTGTCTTTGGATAAGATTCTGATAATCTGTTTGCCGATCGCTTGACCCCTGCCTGTCTGTGGATTACTCTTTTGACTGCCATTTTTGTACCTCTGCCTCTTTGTGTCAGTGTTCTAATAAAATACTATCGCTCTCATTCCATCATAGTTACATGTAACATCACATAAACAAAGAGTAAAAGTAAATAAAGGGTGACACAGATGTAGCAGCATTTGGGCTACAGTCCAATAAATATCTGCTTAGCTTCCCATCTAATGGGACAATGTGTGCCATTAAAATGACAGGGTCTTGAGTAAGCAGTTATAACCACAGCTGGGAGAATGATTAACCAAGGGTTGGACCAGTGATGCATCACTTCTCATATTACAAAAGTTATTATTGTGAAACTATTTCTGCCTGTGACTTAACGGTTGAACAGATTCTACGGTTATACAATTTTAAAAACCTGTTTAATGAACTAAACAATGTACAGGTGAATTAAAAAATGCTAGTCTGACAAATCACACACTTTAATGTGTGAGTATAGTGTAGTAAAAGCTCAGTGTGGTTTACAAAATTTCCAGAGAAACAGGATGTGTCTTAGCTTAACACCTTACATGAATCACCAAAATCTACCGGAGAACATGTCATAATTCAGTAATTTACAATTAAACATGTAAAACTAAATATTACAATCCTGTATTGAACATTAAAAAAGCAACTAATTGTTACTTACATGTTCAAGTATAGTAAATAAAAGAACAACAACAACAAAAGAAATCAATTCACTCCCATAGCTGAAGTCACAGAAAGCAGAGCTGTTTTCTCATAGCAATGCTCTGTAGGTATGAGTCAGATTGACTCCTTGAACTGGGTTGCCAGCTCTGTATGACAAATCCACCACAAAGTCCATTAAATCCACTGAAATTAACATCCTAATGCTCAATGGGCTACCAATGGAGAAATAGCATTTAAAACATGTTCCATTCAGTTCTTTCAAAAAATACTTTAAAAAATACACAAATTGCATATTTTAGTTCACTGAAGCACAAGACACTGCATAATTTAATTAATACTAGATTACCTACATAGCTATTGCTAAGAATAGTATCAAGAGGCACTCACTTTAAAGACTACGTCCACATAAGCAAACTAATGTATGTTACACAACCAACTACACCCAAAGGACAAGACATATAATTCAACCTGCGACAGAAGTTTAAAAGTAGCTCAATTCCTAGGTTAAGGTGTGAATCTGGCAACATTGTCCTTGAGTTGAGCAATTAGGAAGTGTTGCACGCACACCTGTGTGAACAGTGGCACGCATGCATGCCCAAAGCTAATCGGATTTCACAGAAACACAGAATACTAGGCCTATTACAATTACTACAATGAAATTCTGCTGTTGTTTGCTTACATTTAAGATCTGTCAAACCTTTATAACATATAATGCTGCTTCATAGTTTGTGAACCCTTTAGAATTTTCTATTTTTCTGAATAAATACAGTATGACCTAAAACAACACATTTCCAAACATGTCCTAAAAGTAGAAAAAGGGAACCCAATAAAACAAATGAGAGAAAAATATTAAACTTGGTCATTTACTTATTGAAGAAAATAATCCAATATTGCAGATTTGTGCGTGGCAAAACTATGTTAAACTTTGCTTTCCTATTTGGTGTGACCCCCTTGTGCAGCAATAACTGCAAATAAATGTTTCTGGTAACTGTTGATCAGCCCATCATGTCGGCATGGGGGAATTTTAGCTGATTAATCCATATTACACAGCTTCATCTCAAGGATGTTAGGATTTCCATTTCTATTGGATTAATTTCAGGACTTTGACTTGGCCAATCCAAAGCATTATTTTACTTTAACTATTCTGTGGTAGAACAACTTGTGTGCTTATGGTCGTTGTATTGCTGCATGACCTACTTTCTCTTGAGATTCATTTTTAATGGACAGGTGTCCTGACATTTTTCCTTTTGAATTTGCTGGTATAATTCAGAATTCATTGTTCCATCACTGATGGCAAGCGATCCTAGCCCAGATGCAGTAAAACAGGCCCAAACCATTATACTACCACCACCATGTTTCACAGAAAGTATAAAGCACTTATGCTGGAATGCAATGTTTCCTTTCTCCAAACATAATGCTTCTTATTTAAAACAGAAAGTTCTATTTTGGTTTCATCCATCCAAAAAAATTTTCTAATAGCCTTCTGGCCATGTGATCTTTAGCAAACTCTAAATAGGCAGCAGTGTTCTTTTTGGAGATCAGTGGCTTTCTCCTTACAACCCTGCCAAACTCACCATTGTTGTTCAACGTTCTCCTGATAGTGGTCTCATGAACATTAACATTAGCCAATGTGAGACAGGCCAGACTGGATTCATTTGTGACCTCACAGACTGTGCTCCAAGCCTTGCTCTTGGAGTGATCTTTGTTGGTCAACTACTCCTGGGGAGGGTAGCGATGGTCATAAATTTCCTCCATCTGTCTGACTGTGGATTGGTGGAGTCCAAACACTTTAGAGATGGTTTGGTAAATTTTTTGAGCCTGATGAACAACAACTTATTTCTAAGGTCCTCAGTAATCTCCCTTGCTCATTAAATAATACTATTCTACAAACATGTAAAAATAAAAATTAGATGTCGATAGATCCAAGTTTGTCATAACCATTTCTTGGTTTAATATAAAACAATTGGATGACCACACACTTTGGTTTTCTTTTTTGTTTTTTTTAAACTATTTTTACCAATCTTTTCTACATAAATAAATTCTTTTTTTAAGTATTTGTTTTGGATTCATTTACAATAACATTTCAATTGTCTTTTGTTCTTGTGAATGGACAAAATAAATTATATTCTGAGAAGTCTGAAACAAAGAAACATCTACACTGAAAAGAAATGGTGGACACACTGCTCTTTAACTAAAACAGTTTGTCCAATTACTACTGATTTGAAACAATGGGATGACACCTGACTCTATTTTCACCTTCAAATTAACTGCTAATTACTAAAGATTCACATATTTTTGCCACTCACAGATAAGTAATGAATAATTTTCCTCAGTTAATAAATAATCAAAAATAACATTTCGGCCTTTATTGTTAAATTTGATGATCTTTGTCTACTTTTAGGACTTCTGTGAAACTTGTTGTTTTAGGCCATATTTATTGAGAAATATAGAAAATTCACTCATTCACTCACACAAATTGTATATGTTTATACAATTAAAACAATATTGTGAGCCCCATGTTGGATATGTGGAATCCATGTTGCACCATAGCAATGCTGGCTTCCAGAGTGTTAAAACATGGAAATCAGCTCTGAGAAAAATAGGTGATTTTTTATTTTATTATGATTATTATTGTACAGAAAGAGGTCTAACTGATTAGGTTCCATTCTGAGGTGATAATGAGCCTAGGCTGTGACCCAAAAAAGTCCTGAATTCCAGGGCCATTCATGTCCACTTGTTTGCACACCTCTTTTTGATTCCTTCCCATTCAAAACTCTCTTTCATTATGTAAACAATTATTCATTATTTTTGTGGAATGCCTATGTGAATTCTTTAAAAGATAAATAAAATTATATACAATATCCACATGGGGGAGTTATGATGATCTCTGAGCCCATATCTGAGTTCTTTATAAGCAAGACAAACATAATTGTGATGATTGTTGATTATCATAAACAACTGCTTAACTTATGTTACTGTCCCTGCATATTTCAGACATGCAATAGTTCAGACTCTCCTTAAAAACCCAATCTTGATGCAAAGGTTCTTAATAATTTTCTCAAAAACATTTTCTCTCCAAAATTGTAGAAAAGGTGATTCTTTCTATGCTGTGGCCTTATTTGAATATTTATGATATGCCTGAAACATTTCAGTCTACTTTGAAAGCTTACCATACACAGAGTCTGCCTTATTAAAAAGGACTAATGAGCTCTTGTTTGCTTTTGATAAAGGTAACTATGCTGTATTAAAGCTTTTAGACCTTAGACACCTATAACACCATTGAGCACAACATTTTTATTGAACCTGGCTGGGCTTCAGGGGACCATCCTAAACTGGTTCACATCTTAGCCTTGTCAGAGGAAGTTTTCATGTAATGCTGGCAATTGTTTTTCATCTGTTGCCACTGTTGGAGACCTCCAAGGTTCTTTGCCTAAACCCTGTCCTTTTTTTGAATACACACTAATCAGCTACTACATTAAATCAACCTGCTTAATACTGTGTAGGTCCCCGTTGTGCCACAAAAACAACTCTGACCCACTGAGGCATGGACTCCACAAGAGCTCTGAAGGTGTGCTGTGGTATGTGGCACCAAGACATTAGCAGCAGAGCCTTCAAGTCCTGTAAGTTGCAAGGTGGGGCATCCATGGACTTGTTTGTCCAGCACATTCCACAGATGCTCGATCAGATTGAGATCTGGGAAATTTGGAGTCAACACCTTGAACACTTACTCATGTTCCTCAACCCATTCCTGAATAATTTTTCAGTGTGGCAGGGCACGTTATCCTGCTGAAAGAGGAAGGAATCCTGCTGAAAACTAACCCAGCAACAAGTAGATTTACAAATAATGTCAACTTGGTCCGAATGTATTCTGTCAGATCAGGAATGAGAAACTCTCTGGATCTAATACGTAGACAAAAGATTATTTTACACACTGAAATAATGTTCATTAACTAAATATGTATTGTCTGGGTCCACAGAATGTATTTTACTGTTACTGGTGTCCCTAGCTACAAAAGATTTGAGAACTACTGGTGTAGCCTATATATTTCACATATTGGTCATTAGGCATCTCGGTGTAGAACTGGACAACTGTAACACTATTCTGTGACAAATGTTACTCTTTAAAGCACTATACAAATACAACTGTACTTAATGTAACATGGATATTGTTTACCATGACTGTGCGCCAGTTTGAATAAATACTGATCACAGTATGTCACTGCACAAGAATTTTACTACTGGTGGTTCTTAATGCCCAGACTTTCCGCAGTCACAAACCGAAATTTGTAAGATAATTGTCAGAGTATGTAGGCTACTGACTCATATCCATGCAGATCTTACCCATGGAACAGATTAACAGGTCAGGACATATCTTGCGTATATAATGCCATGTAAAGAAGTTTCGTGCATTTGTAGAAACTGTTATTGTTAAACAAATCACTGCAAAAAGTCCTTAGTTCAATTTCTTTCACTTGAGTAATCTCGCATGCATTCTAGATCCGCAGGAACTAACAGCGATCCGTAAAAGGAGTAACTAAAGAACTAACTCTGTTCAAGTTCCTGATTTGAAAAAAGTTCCCGATTCGACCCTAGCCTTGTTAATTCTGTAAATAAGTAGAATCTTTTCAATACTAAAAACTTGTGATTTGTATTGTACTTATTTAAGAGAATATAGGCTAACAATGAAGGTGGTTACTAAAGGTCAAGTCATTTTATAGGCCTACTGTAAGAAGCAGAGGTTACAGTCTATAAGTACATATCAGTGCATCTGTTGCGCGTCGTATTCTTTTGAAATGCTCTTATCATCAACAAAGACAAACAATGACTTACCGCCTGCACTCATAACAAACGGAGAGTCACATTCAACCTCTTCGAAGTTTCACACTGAAACATACAGTTGTATATAGCGATGTTTCATCCACAATGGGTTTACAGACTCGCGTTCCAGATTCGTTCAAAGTAGATCCCTGTAAAGAGGCCATACCAAGCTACACATTGCAGGGAGGCTGTTTCTTCACTTTCATTCTCGGAGACCTAATTTATGTAGTTTGATTTTGAATCCAACAAACAATGTTAACATTACTTTACGGTACTCACAAACTGACTTCAGTTATATTCCAAACTTTTGTAAAACTTTCAATATGTGAAAGACTGCCCCCCATACGCTTCCAAAATGGTATTTTCCTCACCGTTCACCAAAATTTTCTCCGTGATTAAAAAGCCCCTTCTAGTGAGCAGTAACATCACACGTGCTGAATGTGTTTAAAAGTTAAGTCTTACAGCTGTAATGAGCTTTTAACCTCTCAAGAAGTCACCGAGACCAAAAACGCCATGTTCTGAATCGGCCAAAGTCTGCCCCCGCCGAAATGAGCTGAAAAGTATGTGCCCCTACCTTCTGAGCGCAAAGGTATGACCATAAAAAATGATTTGAGAAGAACTAAACACAAACCTGTCAAAGGAATCCGTCGCTCATGGTAAATAAAAGAGCCTAGACCTTCTGTGTAGCCTTTCCTTTTCAACAAAACATAAAAATAAAATATTGGAAAATGAAGGGTAATGCATGTATATAATATGTATTATATGTACAAATATATACTTGATACATTTCACAAGTTCTCAAAGTTGTTGTCTCTCTACATGTGAAGGAAATCATTTACATCATGTTCTAAAGAAGCATGGCTTACTTACTTTTGCACGCGCACACACACATATTTAATGGCATGTTTGATAAATTGGGAAATACGTGTTCCGGAATTTGGAATGCACACACACTCACCAACCACTTAATTAGGAACACTTGCACACCTACCCATTTACCGTGCAATGCATAAAATCATGAAGGTACAGGCCATCAGCTTTGGAAAATTTTCATATCAACCATCAGAATGGGGGAAAATGTGATCTCTGTGATTTTGACCATGGCATGGTTCTTAATGATACCAGATTAGCTGATTTGAGTAATTCTATAACTGTGATCTCCTGGGCCAAGTTGTTCAAAAGTAATCTGATAGGAGTTTGGATAATGGATTGGATTAAATCTTGAAAATGGGTTCTTCAAAACTAAAAATGGATTCTGATATCACATTAAATCACGTAATCCAGTCTTGGTTTTAATCTGGATCAAACCCTCAGGTTCTGGATCAAAAACTGTTTTTTTATTTTTCAGCTACTGGACATATAAATTTTACATTTGAAACACATCAAAATAACCACAACAAACTTAGATAATATATTTTTGCTTATTATTTTTATTTAATAAAGAAAAAACATCCAGTGAGTGGTGGTTCTTCAGATAGAAATGCCTTGTTGATGAGAGAGGTCAATGGAGTATGGGCAGGCGGGTATGAACTGACATAAAAGCTCCATTAAGCCAGATAACCACTCTGTACAATTGCAGTGAGCAGGAAAGCTTCTTGGCACTTAATGCACAGCACATTGAATCTTGAGGCAGATATCAAAAGCAGAAGACCATGTCAGGTTCCATTTCTGCCAGCAAAGAACAGAAAGCTGAGGCTATAGTGCATGCAGGTTCACCATAACTGGGCAGCTGAAGTCTGGAAAAATGTTGCCCGCACTCGTGAATCTCAATTTCTGCTGAGACACACAGATGGTAGGGTCAGAATTAGGTGCCACCAGAATGAATCCATGGACCCAACCTGCCAGTCCAGGCTGGTGGAGGTGGTGTATTGGTGTGGGGAATGTTTTCTTGGCACACTTTGGGCCTGTTAATACCAATCATCACTTGAATGGCACAGCCTATTTGAGTATTGTTCAAGTCAAGTCAAGTCAAGTGGCTTTTATTGTCATTTCAACCATATACATGTAATACAGTGTACAGTGAGACGAG
>JAQQZR010000016.1:10884725-10901371 GCA_030068235.1 Notoglanidium macrostoma | reverse complement strand
AAACGTTTAGTTGCAGTTATTGCTGCAAAGGGGGGTCACACCAGATACTGAAAGCAAAGGTTCACATACTTTTGCCATTCACAAATATGTAATATTCAATCATTTTCCTCAATCAATAAATAACCAAGTATAATATTTTTGTCTCATTTGTTTGACTGGGTTCTCTTTATCTACTTTTAGGACTTGTGTGAAAATCTTGTGAAGGAAAATAAAAAAACATACAATAACCTATTTGCATAAGTGTGAACGTTTTTGAAGCACCATTTAATTTTATTACACCACTTAGTCTTTTTGGGTAAGAGTCTATCAGCATCACATCTTATATAAGAATAATGTGGTGGATCTTTGGTGTTTTTGCAGTGGCCATTGCAGTCTCCAATTTTAATCCTTCAAAAAATTGTGGTCTTAATTAAAGGGGGAGGCCATTTGTGCAAAATTTTGAAATAAATATTAAAATGATTATAATGTCCTTAATGGAGGAAAGCCCTGCATAGCTATTGAATACTGCTTCTAGTTGGAGCATTTCAGGTTTATTTAGCTTTATTTGTCTGGAAATTCTAATGGAACTGAGTGCTGATGACCTTTAGAAAAGGCAAATAAGAATCTTTCAATGAATCTTTCATCTCTCTGCAGCAAAAAATTGTTTAAACTGTCTTGTCTTCATGGCTTTCAATGCTATGAACTACTAAACATTAAAAAATAATGTAATTTCTATGTAAAGTATTAGGTTTGACACTGACAATTACTGAATAGGATAGTGAAGAAAAGCTAAGAAAAGAAAAGTTGTGGCAGTTCCAGATGTTTCAGGCTCCTCCTATTTGGCTTTTCAAAACATTCCAGTCAAAGTGTGCACTCTTACACAGACACAAACTTTCTCCCTCTCTGTGCGCTTATACCGAACATACTAACAGACAGCCTAGAACTTTCCCTTCTCGGAGCAGGATGAGAGTCCTTCAGTTCCTCATTGTATTACTTGGTGTACTGGTTGTGGCACAGCAACAGGCCTTAATGGACTACTTAGAGAGGAGACTTCTTGCGATTGAGGTATGTCTGAAGTTGCCTGTGCTACCAGGCACACCAGCACATCCAGAATTCCATGAGTCTTTGTGACTGCAAATAGAAATTTTGACAATCTCTTTTTATTATTTCCAGTTCTTAAGAGTGTTGTGCAGTGAGAACAGAAGTATACTTTCATCTACTGTTCATCCTAGCACTTAATAGACATTATTGCTCTTTCTTTGTTTCTGCCTGATTTCCTTCATACATGGAGTTCACTAAAAACACACAGATGCAGGGACCATTACTGTATAATTTCATATTCTGCCTCTTCCTTTCCCTGCTATTCCCCAAGTCTGCATATCTTTCCATTCTCCCTTCCTTCCTTCAGTCTCTTGGAGCTTCCGAACTAAATTGTCTGTATACTCACCCTCTTTTTATGCTGACTCTGTATTTATGCTCAAGAAATTATAATTTGTTTTCAGTGACTCATAGATGAAATGAGTAGTTTGTTTAGCAAAGAATATGATGATGTTATAAAAGCCAATCTTGCAGTGTATAGGACAGAGTATGAATCTGCAGACGTTGTAAGCATAACGTACAAAATGCATAAACAAATATAAAGGTCCACATTCTCCTATACTTTAAGCACTGAACACTATCTATTACTATAACTTGGTCTATAGAAGCTACATCAAGGTTTGTTCTCAAAAGGCAGTTAATTTAGCTTATTTGAGTTAGCTTCTTATTTGAGAAGTCAGATAAAAGATCTCTAAGCATCAAAAAGCATTAAAATTTGTGACGCCTCACTTTTTCTTATTACTGCAAGGATCGTATCTCTTTGTGGCATGAGCAGACAAGCCACTATGCTTCAGAGCTGCGGGAGCTCAAGCAGCAGATTGTAGCTCAGCTTGAGGGCCTGGACAAGAACAAGGAAGCACTAAGGAGTGAGCTGGACACAGTGGGTGTCCGTGTTGATCGGGTGGAGCGTGAGATGGATTATCTTGAGACACAGAATGGAGCACAACCCTGCGTGGATGTGGATGACAAGCTGGTGGAACAGCAGGTGACTGTAGCCAAGGAGAGAAACAAGTCCAAATATGCTAAGCTCACAGGTATAGCTCACATGTTCCATGAAAACAGTGAAATAATTATATATGAGCTTACAGCTAAAACAATAAAAGTATCTCATACAAAAAAATTCAATATGGAATTTAGTAAACTGGAAAAATTGGTATTGACACCAATAGTAGATTGATGTAGGTACGGACGATACTGGCTTATAATAAAATCATGTTTTCTCAAATAATATTGCGATAAAAATATTCGCTTTAGATACTGATGTATACACACACACACACATGCACACACGCACACGCACACACACGTGTGTGTATGTGTTTGAAAACATGTGGCCAACATTCCAATCTTAATTGCAAATTCTATTAAATATAAAATAAATTATAAATTATAAATTACTGTTAAAAAAATAAAACCCTGGTTACAAAAAGGTTGGGACTCTAAAAGTTAAATAAGAACAGATTGCAAATACTTTTTGATGTATATTCAATTGAATAAAATACAAAGACAAGATATTAAATATTCAAACTGATAAACTTTATTGTTGTTTGTAAATATACACTCATTCTAAATTTGATGCCTGCAACACTTTTCAAAAAAGGTATAATGCACCACACATTTTCAGTGGGAGACAGGACTGAATTGCAGGCAGGCCAGTCTAGTAAATGCACTCTTTTACTTTGAAGCCATGCTGTAGTAACATGTGCTGAATGTGGCTTGGTATTGTTTTGCTGGAATAAGTAGGGATGTTCCTGAAAAAGACAGTCTAGATGGCAGCATATGTTGCCACAAAACCTGTATGAACCTTTGAGCATTAATGGTGCCTTCACAGATGTGCATGTTACCCATTCCATGGGCACTGACACACCCCCATACCATCACAGATGCTGGCTGTTGAACTTTGTGGTTGTGACAGTATGGACATGATATCTATGACTTCCTAAAACAATTTAAATTGTGGACTTATCAGACCACAGAACACTTTTCCACTTGTGTCAGTCCATCTCAAATGAGCTTGGGTCCAGAGAAGTCAGCATCATTTCTGGACATTGATGATACACTATATGCCCAAATGTTTGTGGACACCTGGTCATCACGCCCATATGTTATGTTGGAACAGGTTTGGACCTCTTAGTGACAGGAAATTATAATGCTGCAGCATTCAAAGACAATTATGTGCTTCCAAATCAGTGGCAACAGTTTGGGGAAGAACCATATATGGATTTTTTGGATTTTGGATACTGTATTAATCCCCAAGGGGAAATTCACTGCATTTTTCACTGCATTTAACCCATCTAAGCAGTGAATATGCACACACAAGTGAGAAATGAGCACAAATACCCAGAGCAGTGGGTAGCCACATGCTGGAGCACCCAGTGAACAGTTGGGGGTTAGGTGCAGAGGGAAGGGAGAGTGCTGTTCATTTTCTCCCCCCACCCACACATTCTTCCCGCCAGTCCAGGGAATGGACCCGGAGACCGTTAGGTCCCAAACCCGCTAATCCACAAAGTATGCACACTCAAGAGCACACTTACGCACATTTGAGTGCCAACATGTTTGTGAAAAATAATTTTATTGCATTTTTATAATTTACAATTGTATAATATTACAAGATTTAATTACAATAATACTTTTATCATTTATAATATTTTTTAATAATAATTTTCATAATTTTAACAAAGTATTAGTCTTTTTAAAACAAATATATTGTCTGGGGACAACAACGAGTAAGGGCATCCCATGCATCTTTTTTGTATTATTTTTTTTTATCCACTACTGATGTTAATTAATATGACCACTCGTTTGCTGTTAACTTCTTGCAGCATTACCTCCACTTCAGAGCTATTGAAGTTTATCTTATGTTTGGATTCCGGTGCTCCGTTTTCTTCAAATCTTAACTTTATATTCTTAACTTCTCTCTCAACTTTTCTTTGGCATTTCTGTGTGTGTACATGGCCCTGAATTCTCATGCCCTTTTATGGGGATTGGCAGGGAATTTCCATACGCATAACACGCAAGCGATTTCTATTTATAAAGACAGTGGGATTGGGGCGGCACGGTGGTGCGGTGATTAGCACTGTCGCCTCACAGCAAGAAGGCCCTGGGTTCGATCCCCGGGTCACCCAGGGTGCCTTTCTGTGCATGCGTGGGTTTCCTCCCACACAGTCCAAATACATGCAGATTAGGTCTACACTAAATTACCCATAGGTGTGAATGCGAGCATGTATAGTTGTTTGTCTGTGTTGGCCCTGTGGTGGACTGGCGACCTGCCCAGGGTGTACCCCGCCTCTCGCCCCAAGATGCTGGGATTGGCTCCAGCTCCAGATTGGCTCCAGCTTCTCCGCGACCCAGATGGATAAAGCGGTATAGATAATGGATGGATGAAAGATATAGGGATTCATTAATATAAGAACACAGTTGTGAACTGTGGTTTAAGAACATATCATGAATCCAACGTAGACTTTTTTTAGGAACTTTCTTAGAACAATTAAAAAAAACAAATTTATGAAGATATTGGTGAATGAGGCCCATTGTTCTTAAACTGTCGGAATATGTGCACATGCAGTTTTTCACAAAGTGGTAAACCTCACCCCATTCTTGCTTGTGAACGACTGAGGCTTTTGTGGATCAACACTATCAAATGTTACTAATTAACCTGCAATCCTGTGGTCTTTTGTTGCCCCGTCCCAACTTCATGGGAATGTACTGCAGGCATCAAATGAGTGTGAGATCAGATGAAAATGAGTGTGTATTTATAAAAAACAATAAAAGTTATCATTTTGAACATTACATATATTGTATTTGTATTGTATTCAATTGAATACGAGTCAAAATGATTTGCAAATCATTGTATTCTGTTTTTATTTAGGTTTTACACAGCATCCCAACTTTTTTGGGATCAGGGTTGTGATAAATAAATATAAATACATTGGTCTGCAAATGAAATTAAATATTACTTCTTAAATAATAATGCAATTTAATGCATATGGCTCCATAGCTTTGATCAATCACAAGTTACACTAGACAACAAATCTTTTGCTACCTGAAAAGCTTTGGTTGTATGTCTTGGATTTTTGGGTTGCTGAACTTGAAAATCACCTTGCAATTTTCCTTTTGCTTTCTGTTTTGTTGCCCAGAATACAAACAATTTTCCAGGCATGTCCATACATAACTGGGCACATAGAATACTTGACACATGACACATGCCCGGAATGTAACTTGGATACAACACAGGATAGCCATGCTAAAGGGTCTCATTACATTAAAAAAGACTGGCCACTTTTTGCAGGGCCAGAAAGTGTGGGCTATTAAGCATTCAACTCAATAAAGTCATTTTGACAGACAAAAAAAAACCAAAAACAAATGCCAAGTTAAAGGAAGGATTTTTTGGCTCCATAAATCAAACAGGTCAAAAATATCAGGCAGATTGAAGAACTTCTAGTGGGGCTAGAGAGAATAGCACAGAAGGCAACCAAGAATGTTTCCAGAAATTTTATTGGGAACTATAAAGCATCAAACTATGTCCAGCTGGATGACTTCAAGAATTCAAGCATACAAAATCATGGGGTTCAATCTGTCTCTAAAGATTTAATTTTTACACTCAAACATAGATGATTTCTGTGCATATTGTGGTACAGTCAGTGGCAAACATGGTGAAAGGTCTTAAGATATAATTATAGAAAAACTGTAGCAACGCAACTGGAATCCAGATTATTGGTGCACACTTCAATGAAAAGCATCACAAAGCAAATAATTTAAAAACACACCATCACTGAAGTTAAACAGCACACTTCACCCACAGTAGCCTGAATATCTCTTAAATTTGATTAAAAATACTCAAGGGCTTCACCATTATTTCCATTTTTTATGAAAGTACTTGTGCAATATTGCATTTACTACTCAATGTAGATATCTTGGTATAATATTAACATCTATCTAAGTTGCATTTGAAAGGAAAATTCAAGGTCATTCTTGTTGAAACACAAATTACATCTGCAAATAAAGTCATCGACCAGATAGACCTCCTAACAGGAATTATGCAGGCCCAACAACACTTACCATGATCATACCAGAACATACCAGATGATCACCATTTAGACAGATCAGGCACATGCAGTCTGTATACTTAGATTAAAATGCACTTTCCTAAAGCCTTGAAATGACCTCTTCCAAACACTGCTCATGCACTGTAATTAAATGTATTGCTAAGGTGGGCCAGCACTAGCGGCTAACCCCTAGTGTTAAGGAAAGCTTCCTGACAATGGTAAAATGATTATGCGAACTTTATGACTAAAATATGACTTGTTTTACATATTAATTAATAATGCTGTTCTACTTACCACAATGAGATAGTGTTGCTCCATGTGTCATCTTAGTTTTTGCACTTGCCATATGCTTGTCATTGTCCACAAATAAAAGCAGGAGAGTAACCCTGCTACTAATAATTCCTTGATTGATAAACTGAAAACTGTTGATTTTCAGTTTAGAGAACAAACACAATAATTCAGAAGGCTTAATTTAATAAAAACATTGCCAAGTTATTTTGCATTATACTTGACATAATACAATTGCCTGGTAGTGTACACACACACACACACACACACACACACACACACACACACACACACACACACACACACACACACACAAATGCATGCATGCACAGTGTGCCATTTTCTCAGTAAGCAGTATTTGGTAGGTTATATTTATTCCACATGTTTTAATTAGAAATGTAACTTGACAAAGTTTTCAGTTTTGACTAAGAAAAAGCAGAGCACATTTAATCATTGTATGTAAAATATTTGAGGAGATACTGTATATGCATTTTTCAGTTATAGTAATCCCAATGGGCCAGCTGTTATGCAATTTGAGGGGTGGCCAGAGAGTGACCTACTCATCATGTATTGCAATGTTTGTAGAAATATGACTTTGCATTCAGAAGATTAGGTTCTTCTAGTACTTATACTATGCATTGGCTTAAAATTTCTTTGACCTGTAGTGGGCATATGTTTTCATAATCAAATTTTCTACTTGCTACATTTCAAAAATTAAAAATAACAGAATGGAAGTCATCCAAAGATAATTAAACCATATTGCAAAAAGATGCTGAAGGACTGTTGTATTGAAGGAGTGCATCATGACTCAAACCCACATACTCAGAACACACATGCTGATTGCGAGTGTGAAAAGAATTGATGAAAACGTATGGTGAAAAAAAAAAGTTTTTATTGATTGTTAAAATATCAACCCACCTTTTTTTAAACAGAAAATTTTATTCAGGCTGTCCAGAGTTGGGTTACTCTATTCTGTTTCATATATATCCAACTTAATATTCTGTTAAATAGAAGAATAATAACCATGTAATCTTGATATCTTTTACTTTACCATGAAAAAGACCTCATATATTTGTTTTGCTAATAGATAATGTGCACATTTTGTAATATTGTTTTCAAATGAATATTCATGTTCCTGAATGTAGACAAGTATGAAATAATAAAATAAATGGACTTTATTGTGGTCTTTATATTCTATATAGTATTCTCTATAGAAAGCACTGCATCCCTAGTGGGCAGATACAGACCGATCTCAAACATGAGGCCTTCATGAGGCTGTGTGATTGACTCAGTTCCAGTGCATGTGCCTCCTATGAATAAAAGCGCAGCTCTATATTAGTTAAATACAAACTACAATATTACAAGCCACAAAAACAACATCTATTTATATTCTTTAAAGGACCAATATATAATTTATTTACGGTAATAAATCATAAAATGAACAGGACATGTCATCAGAAATTAAGGAAACATGCTGGCTTCTCCAACAACAATGCTACAACCAGTATATTCTTCTTTGAAATTTCTGTTCCGTGATGGAACTTCTATTTGTCTTTTGGCCTGTGTGATTCTGCCCCACTGCACATTTACCAATATCATTTCAATATCCTGGGATGCCAGATACGAAAGAAATTGCCAGGCAAACACAGTGTGCTGCAGTCCTGGAAGCAAGCAAACAAAATTAGAAGAGATACGTTAGAGTCTACCCAACCTGAAAAGCTTCAGCATCCATCTAAAAGGCTCCATGACCAGAGATGCAATAAAACCTGGGTAAATATTGGACATGTGTTTGAAAGAGCCAGGAGGATTTTAAGATGGTGAGATGCTGAACTGGCTAATTTTGTCCTGAACAGGTAACCATTGAGCTTCAGTTAAGGTTAGCTAATCTATTCTTATCTGTCATGGCTACTAGTATGGATGGGCATTTTAAGTAATTTTAACATTCGAGTACTCATATTCATACTCTGGTCTGTGTGCTCTGCCATCAAGGCTAACGTATTTGAGGCACGCTACGTGATCCCTACTAGTGCTGGCTAACACCGTCATGCTAACACACACTAACGTTAACTGCTATCAGTCATACCAGAGGAGCTAACTCGTCCTTTCTGCATTTTGCCTCTCATGCCATCAACACTTGACCAGCCCTCACTGGCTTCATTTGACACCCGTGAGGGCACTTCATAACTCAGACCTACTTCAGGCTGTAACAAGGAAGAACAGTAAGCTACTACTCTGAAAAATAAATACAAAATGATTTATATGTGATCTGTTAAATTGAGTTATATTTTATTGGGGCCTGGAAAGTATTAACTCTATCTCCAGACTGTTTTTTTTTGGAGCTGTGGGCTTTTGTTTCATGATACCGGGCTTGGCTTGGCTAACATTACATACATAGCCAGCTATGCATCTAGCTAACAGTGGGCCATAAGAAGAAGGGAGGGGAGGAGAGGCGTGTGGGAGGCGGGGGTGGGGGACAACAATTTAATGGGGGTGTGGACAACTCTCTCCAATATTTTGAATTTGGACTGCAGAAGCTATTTTAAACGCTTGAATATTAGTGTTACATATTGGGCCCTTAAGTCAACAATCTAATTCAAATACAAAGTAGAGGCAATATTCACTGTAACAACCAGACTAATGACTGAAGCATAATTGCATTTATCACCATGACATTACTGCATTCTACATTCGGCTTAATTAAAGTCGGACAACAATTAAAATAGCATACTTAGTCATACTTGCTTAATATGTATTGCAGGATACACCTTACCAAAAGAAAGTAAATCAACCAACTGCTAAATAACTTTAATGAACTAAATAAATTTGGCTCCAATATCACACAGTCACTAGTCCTCTAGTACTGAGTTTTGTGCTTGTCTGGCGCAGTCTGATTGGTCAACCCAGAGACCCATATGTAAAGGGACCACAGCCTGTTTAAAACATGATTATTTATGAGAAACACATCTCTCACTTTTCCTTGTGATATATGCACGAACACATTAATCCACACACTAACACACACACAGCCAAGGGTCCAAAAGTATGCATTTTTTTGGTGGGCTTTATTTCTGCCCAAGACATATTAGGAAAAAAAATATTGGTTTCAAGAAAAAGGAATTAAAACCATATGGCAAAATGATTCAGGGAGGACCCAGGAACTTTGGTAATATAAGCTAAGATGAGATAAGATAAACCTTTATTAGTCCCACAAGTGGGAAATTTGCATTGCCAGGGCAGAAAGTGGACAGAAAATGTAACATGTTTTAATGTATTACCTATAGATATGAAAATATAAACCAAAAAGTAAATTAATCAGTTTTAGTGGGGAAGAAGAAGAAGAAGAAGAAGAAGAAGAAGAAGAATCCTAATAAACCAGTAAGGTTTCAAAACATTTTGTGCTTGGCCCCCTAAATATAGCCACAAGCTGTGATCTCATACATGCACAAACTCATCGAGTTTTTTTAGAAGTTTTCTGAGCAGCCATGTTGTTGATGTAATTCAGTAATGAGTAAAATTGTACTTTTTGTACAATTGTATTCAATTGTATTTTTGGATCCTGAGAAAGAGCCATTTACAGATAACTCCAAACCCTATGAGTCGCTCCCTTGAGTGGCCAATTTGAGTGAGACTACATCAGCTACTAGAAGGTCCATCCCAGCAACTACCACTCAAGTTGTATGAAAACAGATTAAGTGACTTTGTCAAATGCCCGCTAAACCTCATTGGCCAATGGATAATGAAAAATTCACTTACATATTAGCACAAAGATTCACCCTACCAAATCTTAGCTTGATTGGCTCAGAACCTTGCACTGCATATGCATTTACAATTTGGTTCAAATCCATGTGACCAATCATGAATTACAGATATTTGAGTAAATCAGCCCCACCTCCTTAGACCTTACTGACATTTGACACCCATATAATTTATAAATATCAACATAGTTTTGATCATTATTGATTTTCTAATTTTTGATATTCATTCTCCTATGTAGTAAAACAACAAATATTTTTAGTATATAGGTTATAGTATATAGGTTAAAAACCCTACAAGTAGTTCACAAAAGTAGGTTTTGCATATAATTGCAAATTTAATTGTGTTGCTAAATGATCCAAATGCAATTTTCTCAAGGCAATATAATCAAGCTAAAAGCCATCATCATCAAGGTCATTGTCAAAAATGCACTTACAGATTAACACATACAGTTGTGGTCAGTTGTGATAATATTGGGATTTGGGAATATTATTTGAAGTGTTCTTTTTTCTGGGGAATAACATGCATATTTAATAGAAAAAAAAGAAGAATTTGGTGCAAATTTTGCTGAGTGTTGTAAAATCAACACAGGGTCAAAATTATATGTATACAGGATCAAAAATATACACACAGCACACATAACATTTGGTTAAACTTAACTTTTGGTAGCCATTGACAAGCTTCTGGTAGAATTCTAGTTGGATATTTGACCATACATCTTGGAAGAATTTGAAGAGTTCAATTACATTTGTAAGTATACTTTCACAGATCCAAATTTTAAGCATAGTCCAC
This sequence comes from Notoglanidium macrostoma, assembly GCA_030068235.1. NCBI lineage: Eukaryota > Metazoa > Chordata > Actinopteri > Siluriformes > Auchenoglanididae > Notoglanidium > Notoglanidium macrostoma. The sequence continues at coordinate 10,890,416 of JAQQZR010000016.1, read as the reverse complement.
ATATTTTTGATTGGGTTGAGGTCAGGACTTGTTTTAAGCTTAATGTTATAGCCTGATTTATCCATTCCACAACCAGCTTTTTTGTGTGACGGGCAGGCTTGGGGAGTAACGGAATACATGGAACAGCATTAAATAATTAAGATACAAAAAAGGTAACTGTATTCTGTTATAGTTACAGAAAAAAAAATCTGTAATCAGATTACTGATACATATAGTAAAAATGGGTATTATTTACAGGATTACAATTTTATGAAATGCATAAGGGCTGCAACAACTATAAAGATAATTGCCAATAATTTAATTATTAGTTCAAATGCGTTATGAAACACACTGCGCTCAAACTTCATGAAAAAACATTTGAGTGAAATGGAGGAGCAGAAACATCAGTAGGACTTTCACTACTGTGAAATTAAGTTTAATTCTAGCTCAAAGAGTAGGAAACTCTTTACAGTATCTGCTCTGCTGGCCTCATGACATGACATGAACTTGTGTTTTAATGTGAGTAATATTATCATTCTTTGTGGGAATGTGAGGAGAAGCGTGATGAAACAGAATTGATTCAGTAATCTCAGGCATTGAAAACTATGAGTCAAATGCAAATCTTTGGAGTTGATTCCACACACTAAAAATGATTCATCTCATGCACGCACACAACAAGCAAAATTAACTTAGTATTGGAAAGTTTCAGTGAGTGAAACAGGCATCTGATATTTATTTGGTCTTTATTTTGAATTTGTCTGTTTGAAATTTGAACAAATCATGGCTTGAAACAGCCACAGCTGCAAAAACTGTAATAAGTGAAGTAACATGCACCCAACTGGAACATGGCTTGGGTTGCTGCTTGGGAGAAGCAGTGCTACTCAGAGAGGCCAAGGCTAAATCACCACTACCATTCAGAGTAGTCAAGAAAACAGACTCCCAAAATTCAAATGGAACCCACCTTACTAATACCAAGGCTGGTGGAAAAACAAGTCAATCTCCCATCATGACTATTCAAACAGACCATCTCCAACTCCTGAAAGTGTACCTAAAACAAAATTTCCCTGACAAACCAAAGGAATTCCAAAAGAAAAAGGACCACCATAGCTAGACATCCATCATATGATGGACAGTCCCTGAAAAAACTCCCCAGATGGGAACTGCAGGATTCTTTCATTTTGGTTTTTCTTATTTCTTTCTTTTTAAGTTGATAAGAACCTGAGGTGGCTCATGCATGCACTGCAAATTACCAAAGATAACCAGGCCAAGGCAACATTGGCTCTTTGTTTTATTTTGGTTCTGTTCTTGTTCCTGTTCTTTAGTTGTTGTTGGCGTTCCATTCACTCCACTTTCATTGTCGTTTATTTAAAGGGACTAAGGGGACTAACACTCAACTTCATTAGAATTTGACCCCTTTGGTAAGAATATAAAATTAAAACTTGTAATAGAAGAAAAACCTTACATTGCTTTAATTGTCCAGTTATTCCAACAACAACAATAATAATATTAATAATAATCTTGTTTCAGTACTTTTCACTATCTATACAATCTGACTCACAGTAACCATGTGGCATACACCTCTTCTTTTCTCATTTTGATACTCTACCAACTAAGAAGGAAGTGATGTCACCCTACCCACACTGCCAATTCCAAGACAGCGGAACTTGTGGGTGAGTGTGAACCAGTGGTGATCTCCATAAGTGATTGGGAACTAGTAACCTAATTCAGTGTAAGTTGGCTTGAGCACCACAACTCCACTCTGATATCCTGTAGAAAAAATGACAGTGACATTTGGCACTGTGGGAAATTGTGGGAATTGTGAAAATTACCTATAAAACCAATAAAGAAGAGATGGAACAAATGAAAATTCTAAAGTTTTCAGCCTTACTTGGTGAAAAAGGATGTGACAGAACAAGTTTTGAGCCAAAACATAGCCAATATCAAAAACTTAACAAATCCTACATCTAACTAAACATAACAAATAGCAAAACCCTAACTGTAACCCTACGTTAGATCTGGTCAAGTGAATGAAAAAAGAATCTTGAAGAAGGGTGTTCTTCAAGACTTTGGCAAAGTTGCTACACCTAAACAAACCCTTATTATGTTGTGCCCAAAGAAGCTATCAGCTGTAGTGAATTATGATCACTAAGAGGAAGTTAAGAGACCTTGGCAAGTTAATAGACATTTGGGAACTTTCAGCACCACTGAATTAATAAGTGGGTGTATGTATATTTTTTACCCTGTGTTGATTTCAGAAAACCCAAAATAAATTAACTTGTATACCAAATTCTTTTTTTATATATTGATAAAAAAATATGTTGATATGTTGTTATATAATTATTCCCCCCAAAAGAACAGATAAATAAACAAATAATAAATAAATAAATAATTGAAAGCCCAATATTGCCATGACAATTCCAAGATGACATTTATGTCCATGCATCTAAACTTCTGATCACAACTGTAAACATGGTATGTAGTGGCTTTGATACATGTCCACCTTGTACCCTGAGGGCTAGTGGATACAGCTGAGCATTGTTAAAAGATTGTAGGGCATATGACGCAGACTATGGTATTATAAGTGCTTTAAGGTATGGGGAACTGTACTTTTTTTGTAGGCAAACATCAGTGTTTTAAAGCTGATGTTGGCAGCAATGGGAAGCCATTGGAAGGAGTCTAGTAATGAAGCAGTGTGGGAGAAATTGGGGAGGTTGAAAACAAATCATGTAGCTGCATTCTGAATTAGTTGCAATGGTTGGATGGTGCACTGGGGCAGACCTGTCAGGAGCCTGTTGCAGTAATCCAGTCTCAAAATGATGTGAGGTGAGAGATCCTCACATCATTTTGATTGTATGCTGTGACAGCTGATGAGAGTTGACAGTTGTGCTGGGAGATTACAAGATCTTGACATGGAGATCCATCTGAATTTAAATTTAACATCCAAAAATTAAAATTTAGTTCAGTAGTCATAATTTCAACTAATACAGTGTGCATGGATTGTAATATTGTTCATATTGATAAATCTCTCAAATTCCTGATTTAAAACAAAGGGGGTACCTAATAAAAGGCATCACACACCAAAGCCACAAAAAAGAATACAACAACAACCGATCCTCCTGTCACCGATCTGAAAGTTCTAGACCCGAATGCTGTACAGACAAGGGTTAAGATTTCACAATAGAATTTATTTAAGTCAGTGAGGGACAGAGGAGTGGAGAGTGGTGAAGGTCAGATGATGACTGAAGTGGGGATTGAACCTAGAAATTGGCAGCTTCTGGAGGCTGAGGGAATACACAGGTTGGGGAAGGAGTGCGTGGGAGGTGGTTGGCTGGCAGGCTGAGGGGGAGGGAGATTCAGGCTGACAATGGCAAGTACTTTTCCAGGAGGAAGCCAGAAACAAACAGGCAATTTAGAGCAAGGTTTGATAGCAAGAAATGAGCTTGACAACAAATAACATGAACGGCCATAAGCATGAGCTATGATGTGAACTGGAGTGATGAAGTGGGGATAAGCTGGAGAGAAACTGGGGTTTGTAAATAAAAGACAGATCAGATGTGCTGTCAATCAGACAGTCAATCAGCCAAAATCATGTGCCACTATGGAAACATAAACAGATAGAGAACAGAAAGGGAGAAAAATGGAGTGTGTAGAAGGGATCCTCTCACCCTCAAAGAGTGACTGATCAACACTGTTATCTGTCATTAGATAATATATGATATTTTTTATGTTGGTAATGAAATGCCAGCCCAAAACTAAAAATGAAAGGGTATGCTATCAGCTAGCTAACATTAGTTAGCAGATAACTAATGTTAGGTAGCTGACAGCACACACTAATGCTAACATTAGCTAGTTTCTAACTTTAGGATTCAATCACCTGAATATCCCTTCCCCAGATACACTATATGGACAAAAGTATTCTGACACCTGACCATTACGTGAACAGGGACTTTAATGACATTGCATTCAAATACATAGACTTTAATATGGAGTTGGTCCCTCCTTTGCAGCTATAACAGCTTCCACTCTTCTTGGAAGGCTTTCCACAAGATTTTGGAGTGTTTCTGTTGGAATTTTTGCCAATTCATTTTGTGGAGCATTTATGAGGACAGGCACTGATGCTGGACGAGAAGACCTGGCTCACAATCTCCATTCCAGTTCATCCCAAAGGTGTTTGATGGGGTTGAGGTCAGGGCTCTGTGTGGGCCAGTCAAGTTCTTCCACACTGAACTCATCCAAAAATGTCTTTATGGACCTCACTTTGTGCACTGGGGCACAGTCATGCTGGAATAGAAAAGGACCTTTCCCAAACTGTGACCACAAAGTTGGAATCATAGTGTTGTCAAAAATGACTTGGTATGCTGAAGCATTAGGATTGCCCTTCACTGGAAGTAAGAGGCCTAGCCCAAACCCTGAAAAACAGCCCCACACCATTATCCCTCCTCTAAGAACACTTCACAGTTGGCATAATGCAATCAGCCAGTTCTCCTGGCATCCACTAAACCCAGACTTCCCCATCTGACCGCCAAACAGAGAAACGTGATATGTCACTCCATAGAACACTTTTCCACTGCTCCACAGTCTAGTGGCAGTGTGCTTTACACCACTCCATCTGACACTTGGCATTGGACTTGGTGATGTGAGGCTTGCATACAGCAGCTTGGCCGTGGAAACCCATTCCATGAAGCTCCTGCCGCACAGTTTTTGTGCTTACATTAATGCCTGTGGAAGTTTGGAACTCTTCAGCTATGGAAACATCAGAACGTTGGCGACCTTTATGCACCATGGACCTTAGTAGTCCAACCCTGTTCTATGACTTTACATGGTCTTCCGCTTCATAGCTGAGTTGCTATTGTTCCAAAATGCTTCCACTTGCCAATAATACCACTTATAGTTGATCTATCCAGCAGAGATGAAATTTCACAAACCATCTTATTGCAACGGCGGCACCCTATCACAGTACCACGCTTGAAGTAACTGAGTTCTTCAGAATGACCCATTTTGCTTCAAAAATATTTGTAAATGGAGACACATGGCTAGGTGCTTGATTTTATACTCCAATACTTTTCGCCATATAGTGTAGCAATCATACATTGGGCTGATATTTAACAATGGCTTCACAAATGTTGGCATGACACTGATTACTCAATTTGGGTCAACGTCATTTTGGCATTTAGTAACATAATTTCTACATTGGGCATCAACAAATCTGCATTACAGCACAATCCAACCATTCAGCCTATTTCTGGTTAGCCAGTTGTTGGCTTATAACAAATTGCCAACAACTTTTATGTTTTTATTTGTTCTTAGTGGCATTGTTAGGTACAACATACAGCCCTGGAAAAAATTAGGAGACCACTTAATTTTTTTCTTAAGTCAGCATCTCTATGTATGGCAGCCAATTCTTTCCAGTATCTGTGGTGGAATTCCAACACAAGCACACGTCATTTTACTTAATGAGGTACTAAGTAGGTGATCACCTGAACCAAATGTTATTTAAGGAGGAAAAATATAAAAAAACACTACTGTATATATATATATATATATGGAGAGAGCGAGAGAGAGAGAGAAATACACACTTCATGAAAAGCAAAATTTTATAGATATTTTAATACTAAATTTATTCATACATTACAATATTAATACAAGTTACCTTTGGCCTCTACAATTACAAGAGGTGCTCAAAGTGGTGGCCATTAGCGTCCAGACATTTAT
>JAQQZR010000016.1:10866802-10881493 GCA_030068235.1 Notoglanidium macrostoma | reverse complement strand
AAGATGCTGGGATTGGCTCCAGCTTCCCCGCCACCCAGACGCATAAAGCGCTATAGATAATGGATGGATGGATGAATATCCCATTAAGCACTGTTGCATTCATCATCGGTAAGTGGAAGGTTCATTATAGCTAATGATGATAATAATAATAATAATAATAATAATAATAAAGGAGGCCAAATGTAAAGGAGGAAAGACTGCATATCATGTTGTCGATCTGATGAGACAACGGACTGACCTTTAAATGTAAAAGGTTAGGGTTAACCCGTTAAATGTATTTATTTTTATACGGAGGGAACATTTTGGAGGGAAAATGCTGCAGGTGGGGGTGGGGGTGGGTTGGGTAATCAGGAAAACGTTGTAGTTTGATACTTTGTATGCGAGTCGTCATGGGAACCAGCCTATGCGCGCACTAAAGTTTCAGAGGATTAATCAGACAGGACGGACAGACAGAGAAACGTGTGTGAAAAATAACAGTAAGAGATGTTTATTGTCCGTTTACAGTCTTATCTGTGCTGTAATGTTAATTGTTAAAAATCTTTCCCCCAATTCAACCAGTTAAAAAAACTGTAAAATAACAGTGTTTCTCTGCTGAACGTTTGGTGCCATAATTTGATTGAAGGTGTTAGAGTGTAATCATTTAGGAAAAATCTGTAAAATAGAGGTGTTTCTCTGCTGAACTTATAGTGCTGCGGCTTTATTGAAGGTGTTGGATCATAATAATTTAGGAAAAATCTTTAAAATAACAGTGTTTCTCTGTTGAACCTATACTAGTGCCATCACATAATTGTTCATATTACTTAAGGAAAAATCAATTAAATAACTGTGTTTCTCTTTAGCTTTTAGTGCTGCCACTCTCTGCTACTGCCCACTGAAGGGGTTTGATTATTACAGTTAAGGAAAAAAACTTTAAAATAACAGTTTTTCTCTATAAAACCTTTAGTGAAAACTGCTGTAAATTTATTATTTTTGCACTTTATATGAAATAGGATATTTTAGTTTAATTTTACGGTTTTTGTTTGGCAACCATTGCTGTGAGTCATTTGACCTTTTTTAAAAAATTTTTTTTACATGTGTGTGTGTGTGTGTGTGTGTGTGTGTGTGCGCGTGTGCTGTTTTTGTCTCAGAACCTGAAGTTTTGTTGCAAACAAAATAATTTTGACCCTGTGATTTCAGAAATCTCAAAATAAATAACATAAGTGTACACACACATTCTTGTTTTTTTCCAATAAATATGTATGTTGTATGCATTAAGTTAAAAATAATTGTAGTTAACTGTAGTTGTAAATTATTAATAGAGAATTAAAAAGCAAATGAAGTGGTTCTTTAGATTTTTGGCCATACAAAAATATTGCCCCTGGTTCTATAAATAAGAAAGAGAAAAATGAATAATGAGAAAAACAAGTAAGTAAATTAAAAACAAAAAGGCATGCAATGAACTAACTCCCGTTATTATAATCTGCAAAAAATGAAGAGGATGTAAAACTGATTGAAGATTGCATGAAATACTGGCATAAGGAAACAGAAAAATTCAAACACCGATGGCCTGAGGTAGGAACATCTGAGGAGGAAGTGTGCAAATTAGTGAGAGTTAGAGGAAAGGAAGGAGGGAAAAAAAGAGGAAGCAAAGAGAATTAAGAAGAAAGATTGGGGGTACTAAGCATGTTTGACAATGAGATGAAGAAGGAAAATAGTACGAAGGACAAAAAAAGGACAAATAAAAAGAGGGAGAAAAAGAGAAGAACAAGCAAAGATAGAGAAAGGGAGAGAGGAGCATCAAGCAAAAACTAAGGCGAGCGAGCAACAGAAGGAGAGTAAGAGTAGTCAGAATGTAGAAAAGGAAGAAAACAGGGAAAAGGAATCTATCTAAGTTCAGTAGCCCGGGAGAGACCACCACCATATGCACACCATAACATGTGTCCAATTTCTGTTCCTGAGCAACAGGAGAAATCGTTTGGCATACAAATTGGGGGACAGATCAAGCTCTCAAACTACCAAGAAAGCTTCACCTCACATCATGATGACAGCTACCAGACCAGGTCAGAGGTTAACAGCCCACGTGTTTCACCCAAGAAAGGAACGGGGGAGAGGAAGCTGCTTATGGAGGAGTTGAATGCACACACCACCGTGTGTAAGTGACCATTCCGACCATACCACTACGACAAAGAAGGCAGAGGAAAATAGAGACAATACAAAGTGCAGAGGAGGTGGATGACTCAGATACAGAACAAGACAGCTTGCAAGCATGAGGAACTGTCCGAGAACTGAAGGAATATTTAAAAAGAAACACAAGAAAGAAAGGTAAAGAAAAGAAAACAGTGACTGACTGGTCTGCCAATTAAGTCTGATGAGAATCCACTTGTCATTTGCAGATGTGCAAGGACTTGCGATACATCAAGAAGGACAGAAGTGGATTACAGCCTTTGAGGAGAATACATCCTCTTACAGACTTGTCATGGCAAATATGAGACATTTTGACTCAAGTGTCTAGGAAAGCCAAAGCAGACAGCACATTAAGTGTGGCTGGAGGTGACCCTTGACAAAAAATATGATCACTGGGAATTTGGACCATACACAACACAAGTATGGGATGCAATTAGAACAGAGTTTTCCACAAAGATGAACCAATTAAGATTAATGAGCATGAGTGTGTGATGAAGCATACAAGTGAATTCTGGAGAGAATGGGAAGCCATTTCAAGTAATGTAAACTGCACAGTGGAGTGAACAGGCTTTCAAGCTCATGTGGTTCATCACATTGAATAATTTGAAAAAGTGAAAAAAAACAGAAAGTGGAAGATGACCAGATGATGAGGCAGCAGAGAGTCCATCTGTAAGTTAGCAGTGGGTTCAATATTCGCCAGACATTCACATCATCTCTGTATTTTCTGTATATTCCCACATTCACTGTGTGTTTGTGAAATTACATACACAATTTGGTTATTCAATTAATACCTTTAAAAAGTTGTGAAAATGTGAAATAATCCAGCTCCTGTGATGTATTCACGCAGTAACTGGGCTTTTGACAGTCCGCGACATTTCAAAATAAAAGTCACGAATGGAAAAACAAGGAATTTCGTTAAAATCACGATTATTGCACATTAAAGATTCATTACAATGTGTGGCATGCTTACACAAAATAACCAGAACATACAGAGCCTACAAACACCCTTGAAACCTATAAACAATAATATAAACAGACATTGGCCATTATAATGTTACATAGCCACAGAATTAAACAACTCATTTTCAACTTGAGCTCAAAGAACATGACTGGACCTTCACATATCACGCACTTTGATACTTGTGAAACCTACAGATAATTTGTGAAATTGACTTATGTGCCTCAAATCCATTATTTCCTATGAAGGTCCCATATAGGCCATCGTAATGCCTTAACAATAGAACCTAGTAACTCCATTTCAACTTGTGGTCAACGAACACGACTGGACCTTCACATATCATGCACTGTGGAACTTGTGAAACTTTAAGATAATTTGTGAAAGTGATTTATATGCCACAAATCCATTATTTCCTATGCAGGTGCCATATAGGCCATCGTAATGCTCTAAAGGCAGTACAGAGTAACTCCATTTCAACTTGTGCTCAAAGAACATCAATGGACCTTCACATATCACACACACACATATATATACATACATATAACATATACATATATATATATATATATATATGTCTCTCTGTGTGTGTGTGTGTGTATGTATGTATGTATGTGTGTGTGTGTGTGTGTGTGTGTGTATATATATATCCCTAATGAGGAATGGAACCCATCGTAATTTGGGTGGCACTGGATAGTGTGATTACAACACACTTCTATAACTGTATAGTCTGTATATGGTAAAAAATGTAGTTACAAAATTCAATACAGTTTTAACATACAATCTGTTCTGTCATAGCTGAGTCACTGAGGGAGATTTGAGTGCAAGACTGTTTGTGGTAATTTAAGTCCTATGCCATTGTAGCAGAACCGCTTATGTCAACAGCAGTCTAATGCCATATTCAAAGTTCTAGCTGTATGTTCAGGCAGTTCATATGGTGCCATCCTCAACAGGAGCAAGTGGATTTCAAGTGATAACTCAAACCAGAAGTAGAACATCAGGCTGGTTCAGGAAGGTCCAGAAAGAAGGGGGTCAGCATCACTGCTATCTCAGGAGTAGCATGTGCAGCTCAACAAACAGAAAAAAAGAGAGAGAAAAGAGAAAAAGCAGATTGTTAGGTATGCTCACTGTCACGTAACGGTTAAGGAAAAGTGTACATCATGTGAGAAGTGCAAGCAGGAACTCCGGCAAGGCTAGCTATGACAGCATATTTGCAGCTTTAGTCACCCAATACTACCCGCGTTCATCAATAACGTGAGAGCCAGGCCCATTATTAACCCTGATATTCTAGAAATGATTTGACAAGTGCATGTGATAACATTAGAGTTCGGAGCCTGGGTGCAGTTTGTCATCACACTGTGCACAAGCCCAACAGATCCGCTCCAGGGGCGCATCTTCCAAGACCTAGGTGAACCGCCTGGTCAATCTATCTGGTTGACCAGATACAAATGCTCAGGTTTGACCAGGAGTCAAACGCTCCCAGGAATGGTTTGGCTCACCTAGTGTGAATACGCCCTCGAACATTTGGTGAATAAAAAAACATTTGTGTAAATATGATGTCACATTTATTTCAAATTGACAGTGGTTTCAGAACGTTAAACTTGTCCAATGTAAAACATTTGATGAAAAAACATTTGTGTTAATATGATGTAAAATATACATGTCTTATATATCCACATATCTGCTAAAGTTGCTCACTTGCAGTATAAATACTTACAAAAGGGATTGTGTGCATGGATGATGGACACATCCTTGGTTCCTCTGTGTAGAATGTGGCCCCTTTATGGCACCTGTCTTAGAAAACTCCTAGATCCGCCTCTGACGCAACCTCCATTTTTCTCTTTTTCCACCAGGTCCCCCAGACAGGTCTAACTAGACATCACCACAATTGTATTGGCTATGCACGACACATTGTTCCCTCTTCTCTTAGGGCATTTCACACCTGTAGTTCACTTGTCAAATGATTTGGACCAGACAAACAAATTATAAGTTTGAAAATGCCTTTAAATCGGAAGGCTTCAAACAAAAAGTGACATGGGGGGAAAAAAAATGTGGGTCTTTTGCGGGATCTCACAAAACATTGTAGTTTTTCATTCTGGTCAATGTTCTGGTCACATTGAAGTTAGATCACGTACCGATGCATACAAAGAAGGGCTCAACACCGGCAACATGGACAATCTTTTTTTCCAGATGCCCCAAACAATCAGAAAGGGGATTCATTAGAGAAAATAACTTTACCCCAGTCCTCAGCAGTCCAATCCCTGTACCTTTTGCAGAATATCAGTCAATCCCTGATGTTTTCCTTGGAGAGAAATGGCTTCTTTTCTGCCTTTCTTTACACCAGGCTATCCTCGAAAAGTCTCCACCTCACTGTGTATGCAGATGTACTCATACCTGCCTGCTGCCATTCCTGAGGAAGTTCTGCATTGGTGGTACCCCAATCCAGCAGCAGAATTAACTTTAGGGGATGGTCCTGGTGCTTGCTGGACATCCTTGGGTCCCTGAAGCCTTCTTCACAACAATTGAACCTCTCTCCTTTAAGTTCTTGATGATCCGATAAATAGTTGATGGGTGCAGTCTTACTAGCAGCAATATCCTTCCCTGTGAAGCCTTTATTGTGCAATGATGACTGCACTTGTTTCCTTGCAGGTAACCAGTTAACAGAAGAACAATGATTTCAAGCACCACCCTCCTTTTAAAGCACCCAATCTGCTATTCTAACACAATAAACATGACCATGATCTCCAACCTATTAATGAGAGAATAACTGAAAATATGTCAGCAGGTCCTTTTGTGGCTGGGCTGAAATGCAGTGGGAATGTTTATCTTGGGATTAAGTTCATTTTTTTTTTGGCAAAGGTGGACTTTGCAATTAATTGCAATTCATCTGATCATTCTTCATAACATTCTGGAGTACATGTAAATTGCCATCATCAAAACTGAGACAGCAGACTTTGAAAATTCATATTGTCATTTTCAAAACTTTTGGCCACAGCTGTACAGCTGAACGATTCATGGCTTCAATACAGAACTGTCACAAATTTTAGATGTGCGTTTAAAAGTGTGTTGCCATGTTGACATTTATAAACATCATTAAAAAAATAGTGGAGGAAACTCTCAAACTCAACTAAACTTTAAAAATTATAAGAATACCATTCTTTAAAATTTGTGGAGATGATCAATTGCAATTTGGGTCCGTCCCATTCACTAATATGGACATGGGTAGAGTTAAAAATAATATTACAGCCTACACCTACAGACCTTCACATCGGAGTCTGTAATGAGGCCCACACCTTGTCATTGACTTAAATTTAAATGAGCTCCTTGGTAACATCTAAGCTGTTTGGAAGCAACCAAAGAGCTCTTTTTAATAGTTGTGAACCAGCCTGTCTGTGACCATGAGCGTCAGTTGCGTCATAAGTGCAGACAATTCCCATTCTAGTAACGGAGCATGCCCTCATCTGAACAGTGTGCTCAGATGATGGCATTCTTTTAACTCTTGTCTGAAGTCATGTACATATAGTTCCTGGGGTGTAACGTTCATTGAAACTTTGTTGTTGTTAGAGGGGTATGACATTAAAAAGGCAACTCAATGCCTTGGAAAGGAAGGCATTTTAAATGGCAGATCAAGATATTAACACAAAGAATAATCTTAAAAGAAAGAAAGAAAAAAAAAAAAAAAAGAAAATCAGGGCCATTTTCTTACCCGTTGTATACAAAAGCACAAATTTAACTTCTCACCCGACACATGACAAATAAACCAGCATCACAGCTTTATTTGAAATGAACTGTTCATCAAGGACTTTACAAAATCAAGTCTTAATTAGAAAAAGACAATGCATCAAAACCCATAATGGTCTATATGAACACACAGGATCTCAGTCATTTTAATTTTCCTTCAGCTCATGGAGCCCAAAACACTGTATGTAGATATTTTACCAAAGCTACAGGATATTAATTAATTAATTCAAAAAAGATTCAATAGTTGTAGTTTTGTGGCTAACTGTACATGTCTTCTAGTGGAATTCATGCCAATCACAAAGACAATGTGTGGAGAAAACAAACCCTGAAAACTGTATAAACAATAAGGGGTCAAAAGGCCCACCAAGAAAGGGAACCAAAAAGGCTGTACATAAAAAAAACTACCACATAAACTTCTTTAATGCCCAGGTGATGTAAGGGCATAAACGTACACAAAGGTGTCAAAGCTTGCAGGAAATGAATATTAATATTTTGCCAAAAAAAAAATATTAAAAACTGAAAGCCTGAAAAACTGGAGCCCCAGGATCACCGGCGAGTAGGCATTAGAAGCTGTGTAGCTTGCACTGACTCAGGAAAAAGATTGTGGTATGTTGGCAGAGGGACATAAGCTGCTTTGATCATTTTACCTGTGAAAAGAACCATGACAGAAGAATTATGTAAAATCCAGATGGATGTTTAGAGACCAGCTGAATTAAACACTAAATAACAGTTTACTTAACAAGAAAAATCAATGAAGACTGCTAAAATGACAAAGTATGCTGTAAGTAAATTCAGCATTGATCTTTTTATAGACATTTATATTTTGGAACTTGCCTCCAAACCAACGTCCATGTAATGCACTAACAGCAGCCATTGCAGCAGGGATGCTTGGGCACTTCACATACACATTTCCCTAATTAAAAAGAAAAAAATAATATTTTATATATATATATATATATATATATATTTTTTTTTTTTAAACATTGATCGATCTTGAAATTCTAATAATAGTCTTGACTTTAAGACACCGAAAAAACCCCAACACCACACTATTAACAATAACTGAATAAATGAAAATAAATAAACTGAAAAATGGCAATTATTTTTCAATACACAATATACTACTAGCACACAGTATATAAAATACAGAACTACACATACAAACACAAACATGGTTTTGTGTTCTTTGCAAATTCATTAGCTGACCCACCAGGAAAGTGAAAGCTTAAATTTGCTACCCAGGCTCCTATTTTGGTTGCCCAGGAACCTGACTAAATATGTTAAAGTGGCACCTGACAAAACTTAATAAAACATAGTTAGCTAGTCAAGTCAGCGCTCCCGACTGTAACCATTTAGTCGCAAGCAACCATTTTTAGAGACAGTACAACAAAATTTTTATAACAAGGCACCCCAGGGAGACTTACAAATGTGCCCCTCATTCGTTTTTTTTTTTGTTTGTGTTCGTCTCTAATACAACATTGTTTTTATAACCTTAAAAAAAAGGAAGCAAGTGGTTGGTGTTCTCACAATTAATTGCGAGATTTAATTAAGCCACATCTTCACAATTTGTTTTAAACATAGGTCTCTGTTTGGTTGAAAGAAAAAAAAAGAAGAAAAAATCCCATTTTCAAACACTGGAACAAATCAGCAGTGCTTACAGACTGTAGAGCAGCTTCTTTTGCAATCCGAGATTAACTGTGTTTGGTCATACTTAAAACAACCCTCCATTTTCATCGTCCCATAGGCTGCAACCATATTTTAATTTTTTTTTTTTTTTAGACATGATTCCTCCATGTGGGTGTGCAATTCAGAAAAGTGCAGCCCAAGTGGCTGTTGTAAATATTTACAAATATGTACAATTCCTGAGCAGAAGGAAAGAAGAATCTTGCATATGAACTTTAACTGACGAGTTACCATAGTCTATTTTGACTTTTTTTTTCCCCCTTACACTATTTTTCTGAACATTATCATCACATACCTCAGTAGATTTCTTGTCCACATATATATGAATTACACCACCATGCTTGTTGCATTCTTCAATGACATCATCTTGGATTTCAATATCCCATCCTTGTTCATTCTCCCTATTAAGAGGACAACATTAACATATTAAACTTTACATTTACATCATTGGGCAGACGTCCTTATCCAGAGCGACTTACAAACACCTTATTTTATACAAGTGTATAGTGAAGGTTAAAGGCCATGCTCAAGGGCCCAGCAGTGGCAGCTTGGCGGTGCAGGGATTTGAACTCACAACCTTCTGATCACTAGTCCAATGTCTTAATAAATATGTTGCTCTTCAAATGCTGCCCATAACACTTACGAATTTGGATCAAACATGTTGGACAGCTGGAAGCAGTGTGTGGCAATCGGCTGAGATGGTAGATTGAGAGGTTGATTTGTGGGCACGTTGATATTGAAGCTCAATCCAGGATTCATAGCCGCTAGGACAAGAGACCGAATGTATAAATCTCAAAATAACTTACTAGGAAGATTAACAGTTCATTTAACTACTGAATACCTGTAGCTGCTGCCATTGCCACCATTGAGTTGCTCATCTGAAGGGCCTGCTGTGCAGCTGGAGGGATCTGCAGACCAGTGCCTTAAAAAAGGAAAAGAAATGCTCATGCCCTCATTCTCTATCAGCTGCTCCTTCATAATCAATAAACACGTCACAAAGGTATGTTTAGCTAGTGCAACAATAAACAAACTTTCCAAGTTATTTAAAAATTTTACCTTCAGCCAGCCTGGCCATTAGCTGTAGCCTCCCAGTTGTTCCCAGGTCAATACCAGTTCTTTCCAGTTCATCATTATCCAGGAAAGAGCTGGCAGTAGAGGCATCAGTTCGCTCGGTCACATGGCCCACTTTCATTGGCCTACCAGCCAGTTCAAAGCCATTTAGCTGTTCCAAGGCTTTCTTAGCACATTCAGCATCAGCAAACTGGAGAATAATGAATTTATATTTTTTATATATATATATATATATGATTTATTAAAAATAAATTCTCTCAGCATTTTGATCAATTACTGATCAAATTACCACATCACAGTTACTTCCCATTTTTAGGCCGATATGCTTGAAATACAAAACTTCTTTAGTATAAACGCACCGTGATGAAGCCGTATCCTTTGGACCTCCCTGTTTCACTATCCATCATAAGCTGAATACTATCAATCTATTAGAAAGACAAAGCAAAAGAAAAACAGATTAAATACAGAGGTTTAGACATAGAACACCGATAGTGAAGAGCAAAGTAGGGAAGCCAGGCCATGAGCTTCAGCCATAAGCAAATGAGCCTTCACCCGTCCAAATGGTTCAAAGATCCCTCTGAGCATGTCCTCGGTGATGTTGAAATGCAGTGAGCCAACATATAGCCTCATAGGTCCCGCACTGCCTTTCTGCAAGTTGTTGGCCATTGCAGCAGCTCTGTTTTTTTCAGCCTAGAAAAAAGTAGTAAGAATGAACACAGGATACATCAGAACACCTCAAAACACAACAAATCTAAGAATTATTTGCTGAAAGACAGTTTTTCTTACCTGTGAAGCCTGAACAATGATTGGTACTCCAAGCAGCCGTTGCCCAGACAGACCAATTGCCAGTGGTACAGAGGTGGCTTCCACAAATTCAATGTAGGCAATTCCCTTGGACCTCCTGGAGTTTCTGTCAGAGATCATCCTCACATCTCTCACCTGTTAAATAATGACATCAGTGTTAAAACTGTACTAAACAAAATTATTAGAATGCCTAGGAACTGGCTCACAAAAATACTGCGGAGCGACTGACTTTCCCCACAGCAGAGAAGAATTCCTCCAGGTCCCGGGGCCGAATTCTGGCAGCAAGCTGCATGCAAAACACTGTGCGAGCGTCCCTCTCCTCTGGTGTGAGATTATCTATAGGCTGTCTGTATGAAGAGAAAGTAATTGTAACAACACATCAATAAGAATCATTTAATGTATATTTACATGATTGTAATAACCTATTTTAAAAAATATACATTACTTTAAAAAATCCTAATAGGAGCTTACCTGATGGGACTTTTGTCTCGTTTGAATGGGCTGCGGCTCCTAGACCTCCTCCGGCTACATGAAAAGACTTTGTTAGTACTTTTACCAAAGGTTTGTACCTTTTGACTCATACACTGAACAGGCAACTTCCCACACACAACAAAAATAGTATCATAGAAACCTTAGTTTGATGACAGGCAGTGGGCCAGTCTTCCCCCTGGAACCACCATTAAATTTCAGGCCAGTACTGCGATTTAAAAACAAGGTTTATCTCAGTAGCGACTACCATCGCTCTACTCCCAATGGTTATCATGAAATGTTTATATTTACTTAGAGAAACCATAGAAGTTTGATCATTTAACTATTTCACTGAGAGGCAAGAGGGCATAACACATGAGCGCGTGAGTATGAAGAAAAACATGGTATTGTGAGATTGTTTTCAAAAGGTTTTTGTTAATAGAAATATTTTAAGACACACAAAAAGAGCAACATAAGTTATTTTAATGTGGCTATACACAACAAACAAATTTAAGGCCTAACTGAAAGGAGGTATACATACAAGGCTGTTCTGAAGCGCCCTGCACGCTCCCTGCTCCTGGAACGGCTGCGTCTCCTCTCACGACTCCGACTGCGTTTTCTGTCCCGGCTCCGGCTCCTCTTTCGCTCACGACTCTTGTCCCGGCTCCGGCTCTTTTTGCGATCCCGGCTCCTGCTTCTCCTTTTTTCCCTGCTCCTACTACGACTTCTGCTCTTCTTTTTCCTTCCATTTTGAAAGTTTATACTTGTTAATTTGCACATGTTTAACCCAATGTAATCTGCTGCCTCATGACTGCAATGTTATAGCAACACTTACAGTGATTTTCAATTTAATCCATTCAGGTGTCTAAAAGAATATATAAATTCTAATTCAGCACAATCACAATAATTACCTGTTTAAAATATGTTAAATTAAGACAAACTTACTTTTTGCTCCGTTCTTCATGCCCATTGGAACTTATGGACTTGGTCTCATCCTAAGCAGGGTCGATAGAAGAACATCATGAGGAGGACGGCGTAACATTGCAAGTCGTAAGGATAAGGGGGGGTGGGAACAAAAGAGAATATAATATGATTAAGTATGTGTATTTTACAAGATTTATGTGTAGGAGAGTGACAGAAAAGGGTCATTTAAACCACAAGGCTGCCGTTTTCTTCCTTCCTTACTGATGCTTATATTGCGCATGTGGTACGGTCAATAGGTCAAGAGCTAGTGCTATGCTGTAAATGTAAAAATTGCATATTGAGTGACTTCATTCTTTTTAGCAGCCTGAAAGGTTCTGTACCAAGGCTATCTGTGCCTATAAGACCCAAAGTGGCAATGCTAGCAGCCAGCCACTAAGTGAGCTCCTGTGGTAGATGCCATTCCAGTGATCTTCACCCCATTTGCCTTCGTGGATTGTAAGAGTTCGATGCCACCTCTGTCACACATCTCGCCCTGAAGCAAACAGGGATTCACACGGCTTAGTAATATCGACTCCCACAGAACATCTAAAGCTGAGATGTTCTTTAATCTACCTAATAATGTGCATGAGTGTCTTAAAACAAAGTGGCCATTTGCATTCAGTAGAAAAGGTCTCTTTCAATTGAAAGCTTTTTGCAATATGCAGAGAGCCATCATTTCCTTTTTTCTGAGACCAAAGAAATAACCACAATTGGTATATGAAAGTCATCTGCATGCATGAATGCTAAATACAATGAATTTCCCTACGATATATCAACATTACTGATTTTTTTGGTTATGGGTTACGATGAAAATCTGTTTATTTCCAATCCCATGAAAAACATGAGAAGTGGATGGAATAAATTCTATGGCAAATCCATAATTGTAACATGAAAGCCATAATTAGATTACTTAAAACATGCAAATTAGGATTATCCTTCAATAACGCCTTTAAGCTTATAATGAATACCAAATTTAACGGTAGGTGCTAAAATTATCATGCATACAAAAACGTGAATAGTCTCCAAGGAGTTCATACCAGAAAGTTCATGTGCATCCACTGCATTTATTTTGTCGGCACCAAAATCAATCAGCCTAAATATTTTCAACCATGGGTACCACAGTACATCAATATATGGGGCAATTACTACCTTCATTTTTTTGACAGTTCACACTGGAATTCATGGGAGTAGAGGTGAGATATAGGCATGTCTACAAAAAGAGATAGATGGGCATTTATTCATTGAAACCACTATCATATAAACAAACATGGTATTTATCTGTACATAAGCTAGCGAAAACAAAGCGTAGATTGGACTGCAGTTTCAATTTAATGTAATAGTTTATCGCGCTAAACTACATACCCACCTTTTTATAGGGCGCCTCAAGCATGGCTTCGATGTCAAAGTCGTCGGCCATGATGGCGGAGATCTGCTAGCACATAAAAACAAGCAAAATTACATATGATAAATCACCCCAATAGCGTTCTCTTCCCATACACACTTCACAATCCACAACCACTTAATGACCACAGGGGGAAAAAACGGAAGATATGGACAATTTAGAAATGCGAGCAACTCCGATTAACTTGTAGCTAAGCTACATATTATAGCTAAGCTACTTGCTAAGGTTTCTCTGACACAGATAGCAAGCAGCTAAAACCACAAAGATATATTGGCCGAGAGGCTAGCGAACATTATCACATTACACATTAGCTTCTCCAAGAATTTTGCGTAGAACATAATCAATATAATGAAAACACAATCACACAGATTACAGTTAATAAACACGGCTAGCGGCTAGTAAGGCCTCAGTCGGCCTTCGGTGTTACCTTCGTTGTCGCCAACAGGCTAGCAATTAGCTAGATTACCAAAAAATGTAAATGTGATGTTTTACCGACATAATTTCAGAGTTTAACCGCTGCAGGTGTTTATAAATAATGTAGTGCCTACTGAATAGTAATTAGTAGCTAACCGGTAACGTTGTGTCTCCTTTTCCGTCTTACCGTGTTAATGCGGCCTACTGGAATCCTCGTTTACACCACGGCTCTCTTCAATATTGTTGTTACAGCCTGGAATTCTCCAACGCCCCTAAAAGTACTCGGAAAACGTATTTCTATGTACGTTCCTATTTATAATCAATCCTAACTTGTGCACTAGAATAACGTGCTCGGCGTCCGCCTTCTCCGGCAGATTGTGGCGGCAGTCTATTATGGCGCACGAACGGTCCTTGTTGCATAATCACTTCGGGATTTATCCACAAGAGGGACTCGTGAGTACTGATCTTGGAGTGGGTTTACATATGGGGCGGAGTAATACGTGGAGACATGCCCACAGATATTTTTGATTGGCTGTTGAACTCGCAGCTCTTCCACCGGTGTACGAAAATATACGTAGCGTATATATAACGTATAGACGGGAAAAGCACTGCCAGACAAACGAACCGTCACGTGTCATTAAGGCTACGTTCACGCTGCCATGCTGAAGTGACTCGAATCAGATTTTTTGCCTTAATGTGACACAGATCTGATCTTTTCAGGGCTGTGTGGACACGCAAATCTGATCTTTTCAAAACAGATTTGAGTCACTTTCATATGTGGTACTAAATCCGATACATATCCGATTTGCAGCCATGCGACTTGAATGAGAAGCTCAGATCAGAATTCATTCGTCTTTTTGCCTGTATGCATGCGCTGAGCGCTCATAGTGTCAACATCAGCCAGCACGGTGTTCTTTCGATTTGTGTTATAGACTCGAGATATGCTATAGCGGTTGCATGTTCGGTTTAAAGTTAAGATTTTAGGGTTAACTTTAAGCTTTAAGTGTTAGGGTTGAGGTTAGGGTTT
>JAQQZR010000016.1:10843282-10857803 GCA_030068235.1 Notoglanidium macrostoma | reverse complement strand
AAAACTCCCTGAGATAACAAAAGGAAGAAACCTTGAGAGGAACCAGACTCAAAAGGGAACCCATCCTCATTTGGGTCGCACTGAATAGTGCAAGTGCAATTAACACACTTTAGTAATAGGGTCAAGTTTTTGGGTGCAAGACGGGTCGTGATGATCTGAGTCCTATGCCATTGTAGCAGAACCACTCATGTCAACGTCAGTCAACACCGTCTTCAGAGTTCTAGGTGTATGTTGAGGCAGTTCATATGGTGCCATATGAATCAACAGGAGCAAGTGGTTTCCAAGTGATGAACCCAACCAGGAGTCGGACACCAGGATGGAGCATGCAGGTCCGGAAAGCAGAAGGAGTCAGGATCACTGGAATCTCAGGAGTATCATGTGCAGCTCGACAGACAGGAGAGGAGGAGGAGGAGAGAGAGAGAGAAGGAAAAAGAGGAAAAGCAATTTGTTAGCTAAGCTCATTGTTACCTAATGGTAAGGAACGGAGTATATCATGTGCTGAGCGCAAGCAGAAACTCCGGCAAGGCTAGCTATGACAGTATAACTAAAAGGGAGAGCCAGGAGGGTAAAACAGACCTGAGGGCGCCCTGCAACATAAAGTGGCCAGCCACTCCACCGTCAACAAACCTGAGTGAACGTGCGAGAGTAGGTGGCGATAGCATCCAAACATCCCAGTTTACAAAAACATTCTATGCCTGAGAACCACCCAGATATGCTCCTTTAACTAGTAGAAGGTTATTAACAAAAAGCTTGGCTAAACATATACGTTTTCAGCCTAGATTTAAACACTGAGACTGTGTCTGAGTCCCGAACACTAATTGGAAGGCATTTCCATAATTGAAAGAGAAAGCTCTTCCCCTGCTGTAGCCTTCTCTATTCGAGGTACTAACATAAAGCTTGCACCATTTGATCTAAGTAGGTGTGTGTGGGGGGAGTCATCAAGGACCAGAAGTTCGCTCAGGTACTGAGGTGCGAGATGATTCAGTGCTTTATAGGTCAGCAGTAGTGTTTTATAATCTGTGAAATTTGATTGGGACAGTGCAGTGTAGATAAGATAGGAGTGATGTGCTCATATTTTCTTGTTCTATTAAGGACCCTTGCTGCTGCATTTTGGACTAATTGGAGCTTGTCATCATATTTCTTATCTTAGCATTATTTCTGAGATAAAAGAAGGTTGTCCTAGTGATATTATCTACATTTGATTCAAATGACAGATTGGAGTCAATAATCACACCAAGGTCTTTTACTTTGGCACATGGTGAAACAGAAAGGCCAGCCAGAGTTACTATGTAGTTGGAAAACCTTCTTCTAGCTACATGTGGTCTAGTACTAGCACTTCTGTCTAATCAGAATTATGTAGAAGGAAGTTATTAAGCATCAATTGTCTAATGTCCTTTACACATTCCTCAATTTTATTAAGCTTGTGTCTCTCATCTGGCTTTGCTAAAACATGTAATTGTATGTTATCAGCATAGCAGTGGAAGCTAATACAATGGTTACGAATAATATTACCCAGAGCGCGTGTCATCATTATACCAGGGTGCTAATTTTTTCTCGCTAATTATTTTCCTTTTAAGTTGGGCTACTTTATCTAGTGTATAGACTCTAAGCATTTAGATGCCTGATCAAGTTCTGAGGAGTCCGATGATGATTCAATTAAAGTTGATAGTTCAGGGAGATCATTGATAAAACTCTGTGCAGTAGCTGACGTGAATGTTCGTTTGTCACGATAGAGTGGCAAGGTGCATATATTATAAATAAGACACATTTTAAAAGAGAGGAGTTATCTGAGATCATTTCAGACTGTGGAACTGCATCAATATTTTCTATACTTAATCCGAAAGACAGTATTATATCCAGGGTGTGACCACTGTCATGAGTGGGTCGTATTACGTTCTGATCAACTCCTACTGTATCTAGAATGGACACGAACGCTGTCCACAGAGGATCTTTTGGGTCATCGAAATGAATATTAAAGTCTCCAACAATCAATGCTTTATCTATGGAGACAACTTGGTTTGAGATGAAATCTGCAAATTCACCCAAGAATTCAGAATATTGCCCTGTGGGTTTGTAAATAACAATTTGTGGAAATGACTGGAGGGACTTATTATTAGTGGCTACATATGTTATGTTAGTATAGAGAATCTCAAAAACATTAAAATTATGTCCAGGTTTTTGTGTGATTCCAAGTTTATCATTATAAACAACTGCAATGCCTCCTCTCCTGCCAGTTAGATGAGGCTGATGTATGTAACTATAGCCTGCTTGTCTGTTCCCTGACCTTGGCTCTGGAGTGTCACAGATTAACTTAGCCTGTCATAAGACTGAGCTATGCTGCAAGAAATGAGAGCAGCACCTTCCCGAGTGGGATGGATACCGTTCCACCCTAACAGGCCAGTCTTGCCCTCAAAACTATGAATCTTAGAAAACCTGTGCTTGCCTAGAACCTTAAGATTACCTGTTATGTATGGCGCCCTGGCTCGCGGCATACACCTAACTATACAGTAGATGCTGTTGCCCCTAAAGCCCCTAGCTAATTTCACGTGCCTTAGGATAGAGTCTCCTATAACCAGAGCTCTTTCAGGTTTCTCAACGGGCACTTCACTGAGGAGATCAAACCTGTTAGACACGTGACACGGAGAGGAGTGGTGCTCCCGTGGGCAAGCCTTAGCGTTATCGTTATGTCGCGGAGTCATGACCCATTCACACCACCGTGAATGCTCTAATGCCGGAGCTGGGGGATTGCTAACTCCGCTTGAGGCATCTCCTACAGACACTACACTGCTCTCACTCTCACTAACCCTCTCAAGAGACTGGATGCGCACCTCTAAAGCTGCAATCTTTGTCAGTGAGCTAACTAATAAATACTTATCGCAAGTAAAGTTATTACTAATGATGGCGGAACAATGACTAAACATCCCTGCACTCTACACACTGAACAAGTTGAATGTTTGCCATGAGAAATGTTTAACGTACCTTAGTTAAAGTTTTGTTGATAATATTTTTGGCTAAGGCCAACATCACATCCAAAAGGCCGCACTCAATCACATCAGAAACAGTTTTTGTCTCTCCATCTGAGGGTTGCAACTATCCAGAAGTAACAGATCCCCTTCCCTTTTTCTTTTCTCCCCTTCATCATAGACATGGACACTATGAAATCCATCAGATCTCTGCACTAGTTCCTTTAGGGTTCAGAGGGCATCAATGTGTCTGCTGAGTCCTGTGTTGAGTTGCTGTTCTTTTGGCTTGGTAAATTTCAGAATTAATACTTTCCTACGGATCCTCTCAATTGTTTTGATGTTCAGCTTCAGTTGTAATACTCAGAATCAAATGACAAACCTCAGCCACTAAGTTTCCATGGCTCATTAGGGGATGAGAGATGTCCATGTTTTTCCTCTGCAAGGCTAACTGCCAGTGCAACGTGGCATGGTCACTTAACCATCCCCCAGCCACTAGCAAAGCAGGCACCATTGCAGACATGACAACTACCAACAGGCATGCACCACACCCTGGCAACCCAGACAGGTTGACACAGGGTTAGTGTGCAGCATTTGTACTAACCCTGCATTATGACAACAGGCCACCTCTCCAGCAGCTCAGCATCCATCTGGCCATGTTCACCTTCAGCTGCCAGATGGCCTGCAGTGTCCAGAGCATATTTGGTGCTCTAGGCATAAGTATACATTTTTACTGTGACCAGGTTACTATGCTGAGCTGCTAGGTGGGAGACAGTGCAGACCTGAGCAGTGCATTATTGGATATCAGCACCATGCTTCAGTAGTAGATGCACAGTGCTTGTGTGGCCTGTCAAGGCTGCTACATTCAGCGGAAAGTGTAGGTCAGGACGGATCTGCTGCACACTGCTATCAAGCCCCACCAGCACATACGCCACTCTGCACTGGCCCACCCGAGCCACCAGACACTGATTGATTAACACTGCAATTTCTGAGAGGTAGAAATTTCACAGCATCCTCAGTGATGGTGAGTGTTGCAGGATAATGAGTGCGAATGACAACTTCTATAGATCACTTGACTCATTCTCTCTCTCTCTCTCTCTCTCTCTCTCTCTCTCTCGCTCTCTCTCTCTCTCAAAGTCAAATATGGTGTTCAAATTATGACAGACAGAGATTAGGAGGATAGATAGTGACTGCAGCGAGAATGATAGGCTAGCAAGAGTTACAGTATTCATAATTTAGAGAGATAATTACAGAGATAATTAACAGAGATTTGCAGAAGGATAGGGGTTTGTTAGGCTAGTTTTTCTAATTGTTGAAAAAAACATTTGAGAAAAGAACCTATGGTTCTTGAGAAATGGGCTAAAATGCAAATGCTAAACCATCAGGACAGTTGGGTGCATCACACTTACTACCTGTTGATCAAGTTTCATGGCTGAAGGACTTAAGGTTTGATCTTCACAATTCAACAACAGAGAATCTGAATATGAAAAAGAAGAAGAAAAGTAAAAATTCTAACAAAAACTATAGGGGTTCCAGTACTATGTGCTTACATCCCTAAAAATCCTAACAATTTCTATAGGGCATTATGTGTTTGCCCCCGAAAAACCTTTAACCTTCTGGATACTTTGAAATCCTATGAACATCATCATCCCTGTTCATTCTTGTGGTCCACAGAGTACGTGGTTTCCGAGCATTGCTCAATTTCTCACCCTTGCCTGGCCTCAGTCAGTCCTGACAACTGCATGTGTGAGATTCTGTCTCCAGTGGACATTTACTACGAGATGAGGACCTGCCATAACTCTGCCTCTAGCTGTGTCAGGTAAACATAATAATCATTTACCAGCAGCATCTGCCTGGCATTTTTGTGTTGTAAGAAATAATTCATGCACGATTCTTAACCCAGCCCAAGTCATTCCCTGCCAAGAAGTGGATCCAATGTGGATGGCATGAGTGTTCTAGCTACACCTATACAATCTCAAAATATGCCAGTCATGAGGTACAATGTTTGATTTTTTTTAATTACGACCAAAATCTCAGCTTGTGCTACATAATTTAATCAGATAATTACAAATCAGTTGTGCTTATATGCATGTGGTATTGAGGAGGTGTATAGGGAATGAAAAAGTAATGATTACTAAAGATGGATTTTAGATAAACTTCCCCCTGACTCCTTTATTCACATCAACTTCTCTTTTATTACTATTAGGTCTGATATGTCTAGTGATGTAACACTAAAGCAGTGGGATGGAACTCCAAATGTTGCTCAGTTTGTTCCACTGGCATGTCTGGACAGTTCCTCCTCAGAGCATACAAGTTACATATATAACTCTCTTGCCCGCCGTAGCAACAGCTCTGAGGCATTGCTTGACGGCTCCAAGCATCCTCAGCTAGTGGCTTCCCGAAAAGGCATGCTGCCAAGAACCGGATCCTATAAGAGCTCAGAGTCCTTAACTGATGGTAAGCTGAGGCACATGTACTGTGGGAGCCCAGAGTGGCAGATGGGTGGATCTAAAGAACAAGGCCATACTCATTCATCAGTTACCAAAGAAGACAGGGCTGGCTTTGATGTAACACTGACAGACTGTATGGGCAAGCCACAGAAGAGATCCACAGTTCAGCCCCAGCACCACTTTTCAGTAGAGCACATATGGCCTGAACTTTCTGCTTTTCCCGCATCTGGGAACTCAACTCATTGCAATGTTTTTCCCAATTCCCAGATGCACCTAGCCTCTTCTACGCCTTCTTACAGCTCCTTATTTGTGCAGGGTTACCAGCCTAAACCACATCGAGTCAAGGTCACACGAACTAAGTCCTGTGGGCCATTTACCCCTCTCCAGCAACACAGCCTAGACCATTTACTGGTATATGCTTTTGAGCCTACCAACCTTTTATCTGGCTCCACTGCATCATCCTTTCCCAACTTATTACCCCACCAAACAGAGATACTCAATTCCACTGTTACCTTCAGTAGCAAACCTGGACCCTTCTCCCTGCCTGCCCTTGATGACTCTACCCGCAGCCTACACAAGGCTCTGGCGTTGGAGGGGCTCCGAGACTGGTATCTACGGAATGCTCTGGGTTACCCCACTGCAAGCAGGGGGCAAGATGGACTTCGCCTGCAAACTACACCCCACCTGGTGCGACTTCCTTGTTCTGTCCCACTAGGCCCACTCTACTCACATCCACAGATCCCCCAGTCAACTTCCTTTCATGGGCACTCACTGCATGGCAGGTAAATCACAAATCTTGCTTATTGTGTTTTTTTTTTTTGATAGTGCATACGATCATGGCAGCATCCTCAATCTCAAACAAAACCTGGTCTCTCTTTCTGTCAGGTCTGTGGAGCACTCTCACTGCCCAGAACCATTTAGCTCAAAGAAAAATGCTCAGAAGTCTAGCTCAGAGTACCCTGCCCCTGGAACTCTGGTATAAACACACTACATTAAAAACTTATTTAAATGTTTTAAATTATATACTACATTTAAAACATTATGCTATCTAAAACCATAAATGTGTATGGCATTTTTCATGAACACATTTTTCAAGTTGTATAGTTAGGATTAAGGGTTTTATAGATAGAGATGATTCTGCACACAAGCATTTGTTTGCCCTATTGCATATGTATTCTACTGAAATACAGTATAATTATATTATAATTACATTTGTACATTATTGGGGCTGTTGTAATGAGCTTATCTTTGCACCCCATCAGATATATTTTGATGTATATGTAGATATAGATGTATGCGTTATATACAACCCCATATAGATGTATAGACATATACAACACCAATTCCAAAAATGTAAAACGCAAATAAAAACTTGCAAAGATTCGTAAAGCCTTTTTTACCTATATTTAAAAATATATATATATATGTTATGTTTTTATGTAATATATATATATATATATTCAAAGACAAGATGTGTAATGTTAAAACTGATAAACTATTGTTTTTGTACTTAAAACATTCAGTAGGCTTTTGGGATCTGAGGACATTAATTGTTGAAGATTTGAAAGTAAAGTTCATTCCCATTTTTTCTTTATATACACCTTCAATAGCTCATCAGTCTGGGATTTCTGATGTCATATTTTGAGCCTCAAAATCACATACAAGTCTGGACTGCGGGGAGGCAGGTCTAGTACCCACACCTGTTTAATACAAGCAGAATGTGGCTTGCTATTGTTTTGCTGGAATAAGGGACTGGAATGTCCCTGAGAAAGACATCTGTATGGCAGCATATGTTGCTCCAACACCTTTCAGCATTAATGGTGCCTTCACAGATGGGCAAGTTACCCATGCCATGGGCACTATCACACACCCATACCATCACTAATTCTGGCTTTTGAACTTTGAGCTGGTAACTGGATAATCTGGGTAAGTTGGATGGTCCTTTTCCTCTTTAGCCCAGAGGACACATGAGGTCCATGATTTCCAAAAGCAATTTGACATGTGGGCTCGTCAGACTTTACCAATTTGTGTCAGCTTCTCTCAGATGAACTTGGGCCAACAGATGTTGGCAGCATTTCTGGATGTTGTTGATATATGATTTTTGCATTTGTAGATGCAGCAACAGACTGTGTTTACCAGTAACTGTTTTATGAAGAGTCCTTATATGCAAAGATTTCTCTAGATTTTCTAAATCTTTTGATGATATTATATAACTGTTGATAGAGAAATCCCTAAATTTCTTCCAATTGTATGATGAGAAACTGAAATGTTGAGAAATTGTAAATTAGTGAACCTCACCTCATCCGTGCTTGTGCATGATGTCCCTTTCATACCTAAATCATGATACTATCACCTGCTACCAATTATCCACTTTACCTGTGGAATGTTTCAAACAGGTGTTTTTGAGAATTCCACAAATTTCGCAATCTTTTGTTGCTCCTGTCCCAACTTGTTTGGAACATGAGGCAGGCATCAAATTAAAAATGAGTTTATGTTTACAAAAAACAATAAAGTTTATCAGTTTGAACAGTAAATATCATCTTTGTATTGAATAGAGGTTGAAAAGGACTTGCAAATCATTGCATTTTGTTTTACACATGTCTCAGCTTTTTTGGAATCAGGGTTGGAATATACAGTAGTTACAAAGTAATGAACATAAGTTCAATAAATAATGAACTTGTATATTTTAATCCATTATAAAACTTTGTGTACAATACATTTTGCTTTATTATCTATATGTAGCTGTTAAAAATGCAATGTACCAGTCAACTGAGAGAACTTTAAAACTGGGGAAAATGGTTATTGGGTGAAGGTTTTATGAAAACCTAGGAAAATCACCTAGAAAATCACTACCATGGTTCCAGACAATAATGTACATTGTTTGCTGCAACTTTTAATGTGATTTGTATTGGTCTAATTTTGCATTGACCTTATTTTAACATTACTAATTGTAAAACTTGTTATAATTTTTTGTTTGCAAATAACACAGTTCCGATAGCAACCAATAACCAATAGCAATAGCTAACCTATAGCCATATTGAAATCTTCAGTGTAATTTGATTGAGACATATGTAGCTTTGAGAAGCACTGACTATGCTGAGCACCTACTGTAGAAATCTTTAGAATATAATTAATTGTAAAACTTCAATATTCAAAAAAATATTTTTAAGGCCACAACATGGTGAAAGGTTTTCGGACACCTCATCATGAGCCCCATATGTGGGCCTTCGCCAAACTTATCACAAAGTTGGAAACACACAATTGTGTGGGATGTCTTTGCATTCTGTAGCTTTCCATCACTGGAACTATGCGGTCTAGCCCAAACCTGTTCCAGTATTACAGTGCCCCTACAGTCATATGAAAATGTTTGGGAACCCCTCTCAGCCTGCACAATAATTTACTCTACTTTTACCAAAAAAGATGACCGCGGTCTTTCATTTCATAGGAACATCTGAGTACTGGGAACTGGGTACAGGTATGTCCAATCATGAGAAAAGGTATTTAAGGTGGCCAATTTAAAGATATGCTTCTCTTTGACTCTCCTCTGAAGAGTGATAGCATGGGATCCTCAAAGCAACGCTCAAAAGATCTGAAAACAAAAATTGTTCAGTACCATGGTTTAGGGGAAGGCTACAAAAATCTCTCTCAGAGGTTTAAACTGTCAGTTTCAACTGTAAGGAAGGTAATCAGGAAATGGAAGGCCACAGGCACAGCTGATGTTAAACCCAGGTCTGGCAGGCCCAGAAAAATACAGGAGTGGCAATTTGCACAAAGAACATCTGTATGGCAGGGTGATGAGAAACAAGCCCTTTCTGCACTCATGCCACAAAAAGAGTTGCTTGTTGCATGCAAAAGCTCATTTAGACAAGCCAGATACATTTTGGAACAAAGTGCTTTCGAATGATGAGACAAAAATTGAGGATGTAATATCTCTGTTGGGGTGCCCAAATTTATGCACCTGTCTAATTTGTTATGATGCATATTGCATATTTTCTGTTAATCCAATAAACATAATGTCACTGCTGAAATACTACTATTTCCATAAGGCATGACATATATTAAAAGGAAGTTGCTACTTTGAAAACTCAGCCAATGATGAACAAAAATAAAAAAAAATAAGAGGGGTTCCAAATCT
The DNA here is from genome assembly GCA_030068235.1 of Notoglanidium macrostoma. Taxonomy (NCBI): domain Eukaryota; kingdom Metazoa; phylum Chordata; class Actinopteri; order Siluriformes; family Auchenoglanididae; genus Notoglanidium; species Notoglanidium macrostoma. Next base: position 10,848,258 of record JAQQZR010000016.1, on the reverse strand, counting down.
TTTTCATATGACTGTATGTACAAAGCAAGCTCCATGAAGACGTGGTTTGCCAAGGGTGGAGGGGAAGAATTCGGCCTACACGAACACTGAACACATTTGGGATGAATTGGAATACTGACTTGTCTAACATTAAGTGTCTGATCTCCTTAATGCTCTTGTGGCCAAGTGATCAGAAATCCGTACAGCCATGCTAAAAAAATCTAGTGGACAGCCTTCCCAGAAGAGTGGAGGTTATCACAGAAAAGGGGGGACTAACGCTGGAATAGGATGTTCAAAAAGCACATACGAGTGTGATGGTCAGGTGTCAACACACCTTCACAGGAGGTTAGAAAATAAAAATGAAAAAACATTACAAGACAATTTCTAAGCAGACAAAAATTAGTGGTTATATATTGTATTTTATGGTGATTTGTTTTACACATTTGTTTTCATTTGCTAACTTTTTCTATTGTATTGATGGGCTGGCATTACCCTACATTATGTATTGTTAAATAAAGAGCCACCTCATCTGATAATAATCATTTTTAGGATTAATGTATGTCTCGGAATGCCTTTAATACAAGAAGGTTCTTTGTAAATGCAAACTTCCTGCCATATTTTGAGCTGAGTTATGTGCATATAGTGAGTTAATACTGAATCTGTGCATGTCTCTTTTCAGCCCTCAGACAGAACCAGCGATGTCAGTGCAGTTATCTGCAATTCTGAGGTTGAACTTATGTCAGTTTTTCATGTGTTAATAAATATTATTTCTAGCACCACTGTCTGACAGTTGCTGTAACCATACTATGTCATGTAAATATTTATTCATCTACATAAACACATTCTGATGGTTGTATTCAGAGTTAGCAACTTTTTATGTTTAAAAAGGTAACATCAGTATCATCAACATCAGTTAACATCAGTTAATTATCAAACATTACCTGCATAAAGGCATTTTGTGTCTAGGCCACCTACTTTAAAAACAAGTACTTTCATTCATATAGATAGAATATATGAGATAGAAGGGGAGAAAGAAAATGTGGATTGACAAAACAGTTTTCGCTGTTTCATTATAAGTAGTGTTTATAGTGTGTATAATCATATGACAATATTAAAATGAAACATAGGCAAAGATTCAAATAAACATTGAATAGTAGTTGGCTAGGCTGACTGACATGATTTTAAGATTTTAATATATGTCAAGTTATTATATAAAGCACATCTGTTTTGCATGTTGAACTAGAAGTAGCATGTTCTGTACCAGCAGTGGCAGAAAGGTTGAAGATTATAAAAGAAAAAACCGAGAGCATAGTTCACAGTGCGCGCTATGCGTGCTGCATGATCATGACAGCTGGGATTGGCTGCAGCTCCAACTTCCCCACAACTCTTAATGGATAAGTAGTATAGATAATGGATGGGTGGAATGTCATATTTATTATGACCTTAGAATGTTATTCCAAAATATTTTGGTTATAACAATTTACCAGTATATTTACAAGCTTATTATTGTTCAATTAGAAGGGCATACAGTATACCTGAGAGTGCCGTTTTGATAATGGTTTTGTTTTGGATGGTTTGTGAAATAAAATTGTTTAATTGAGGCAAATGACTTACATTGAAAAATTGTTTACAGATACTCATGGTGAAAAACTCATTGCATATTCATGCTGGATGAACTAAGTGGTGCTGGAATTAATATTAATATTATAGTGTCAGAATTGAGTGTAACTGAGAAACATTCATGTTTTCAGCAAACTCTGTCCTGTGTGCATTTTCCAAACAACTGAGAAACAGGGAAGCGTACAGTTACATATGGATCTATGTTAACCCTGAATACGTCAAGAGACTGTGTAGCCTACTCTGCTACTCTGGATCAATAAATCTCTTTAATATCACAGAAAAAAAATAAATGACAAGTTATTTACCTATCTCTGAAAAGGTGATCTCTTGTCTTTCTCATGACACCCTTGTGAAGTTGGTGCTTTTATTAAAAATGTCTCCAATCTTATATGCAAAATGCCCCTGTGACTGCAGGTTCTCCATCAAAATGAGCCACACTGAATAGCTGTTGTAAGACCAACACTGACTGATTTAACAAATTATACAGCTCAAATTTGTTAAAGCGGCTTCAGTTCTTAGCTCTTCAACTCTCTTCAGCATTAAGTCTTTACACTTGCCATCGTTAAGTACATTCCAGAGAGATCTAGATATTTGATTTGAAAGTAACAGGATATGCATGTTCATACTTAACAGCATGCCTTGCTGCTTATGTTACTCCAGGGCAGCATCAGATTGCTGGGCCCAGTTACCTCAAGATTTTTACACTACACTGGGCTCAGGATTAGTGTTGTAAGCTTAATCTGTGTGCATCATTCATGAGATAAAAATTCACACATATTCTGTAACCATAAATTGCACAAAATGGCTTCTTTTTACACTATCATTATATGTGTGGGGTTTTACCTTTCAACTGTTAAACACTGGTCTGGTGGACAGTTCCATAAGCATTATGGCATTCTGTATTTTTGTATCAAGTCTTTATAAAAGACTTGTGTTTAATGTACTGAGGAATTGCATAATCAGGAAGTCTGCCAGCATGTTCGCGTCTCTTGTTTGGTCCATAAAAAATGCAAAACGTGCTCTCCAGATGCTTGTCCGTTCTGGGTTACTGTAGTGGCGCAATGTGACGGCTCTGTGGAAGCGGGCCCATGCCCTATGATATAAAGCGCTCAACGTAAGCTTATGAAAACATAGCTACATTAATAGCTCCAGATAATTATATAAATATGCTGTAAATGAGCTAGTATCACGAGTGTGGGGTTTAGCTTGAGACAAGTGAAAGGTGATGGCAGTAAAAACAAATGTGTTTATTATACATGGAGGCAATGGAACAAAAACGTCAGTGGCATAATCCACAAACAGAAACAGGTTCAGACGATCGTCAAACAACACAGAGTAAAGCAGACAAAGGGCAAAATTAAAAGTACAAACAAAGTAAAAAAGTGGAATAACAATCAGAATACAGGCTTAGCAATAGCAGAAACTGTGGCGTGACTAAATTAATGCTTCTCAAACATATTGCGAAACTGAGAGTCCTTTTAAATACTGCATGAGTGCATGAATAAATGGGATGTACCTGCAGCCATCTTGGTTGGATGCAAGTGCTCATGGGAAATGCGGGAGTGTGTTGCTGTTCTAGGCATGACGGAGAATATCGGGAGCACGCTGAGCGCAGCAGAGGTCACAGTTCGCGCTATGCGTGGGGCAAATCATGACAACTAGCAGCAAGCTAGTATTAATATGTTCACTGAGACATAACCTAGAGAACATACAAAAAGAAGTTAAGTAAACACAACTTTTCACAACTTCAATGTTGTTTTAATTAAAACTACTAAAAAAATAAATAATTTAATAAAGTAAATTAAATATACATGCCCAACTCATGCTTGTTAACATTTGACCTGTGCTAAACAGAACTTATCTGTTCAGTAGCATTTTAAATAGAAAGCTAACATATTTTAGCAGACAATGGGTGTAAAAAAAAAAGTACAGCAAAACATGCACCTTGAGCTGTATGGTAAATGTAACAAATTACATTTTCCTTAAAAGGGGATGCCATTCTCTACATCCCAGCTTAATTCATTATTGGTAGTTTAAGTCTTAAGGCTAACCACTGCTTTAGATAGCTGTTTTACCATTAGACTGTATAACTTTTTAATCTGTATATCTTTTTAACATTTTAAAGTACAACAGAAATGTAACTATATTTAAGGACAAAAATATTACCAGATTAATGAAAAAAGTATTTCAGAAAAGCATTCCTGTGAACTGCTGCTGCTCCTCTAACTCAGAGCTGTGAGAGAAAAAAGGGGGGCTATGGGGAAGGGATTTCCTTAAGGTGGGGGAGAAACTTTTACTCAGCCCCTCAGCTCCCTATTAATAAAGGACCTTTTATGGATGCACAGTTCTGACCTAAATTGTAAATGCATTTGTATGAAAATGGAAATAATAGTATATATACTTAGTATTCACAATTAATTCAGTTTTTTTGCCTTAACGCACTACTTGACATTGCTAGCATAATTTCTATTTCAGTTCTCTTGCATTTCAGTGATTTTCTACTTACAAATGAACAAAAATATTACACCTATAATGGTGGAGATAAAGCAGCTGCATCAGTATTAGGAGCTGAATCTGTGGGTTGACGCTGGACAGCTGAGGCTTACCCCTGTGCCTCCCACCGCTCTTGCTAATAGATCTGCTCCCACATCAACTGCTGCTATAAAAACATGCACTAATATCAATTCTCAACAGGGAAATCAAGAAGCTGATAAATTATAAAGACACACTGAAGCTGGGTCAACTGTGGGCATGTGAAGCTTCTGAAGATGACAAAAACTAGGCAGAAAAGCCAAAGAAAATCAAATGGACAGATTTTATGTTTGATTTTCATTCACCACTTTATAATCTTCAGGGTCACTGTGACAAGTGGTTTTAATTAAATCAAGAAATTCTTTGTTTATTTGTCTGCTCATGAATGAATGTCCCCATGGGCATGTGTGATAAAATACAACTTAATAATAATAATAAATGAGACACAGAATTGCAGAACTTAAATGAACATTTATTTAACGCTGTTGTCTATGTTACAAGTAAATCAGTAGTAGCCAGATCCTCACCCCCTTCTTTCTGGATTTGTCTGATCCATCCTGATGTTCATTGGAGACATCACTTGAGGTGATCACTTGCTCCTATCAAAATTCCCTCAGTGAATCAGCTGAGACAGAACAGACCTTATGTTAAAACTATATTTTATGATGTAACTGTACTTTTTTGACCATATAACACACAGTTACAGAAGTGTGTTGTAATTGCACTATCCAGTGACACCCAAATGAGGATGGTTTCCCTTTTGAGTATAGTTTGTCTCTAGAGGTCTCCTCCTCTTGTTGTCTCAGGGAGTTTTTCCTTGCCACAGGCTTGCTCAAGAGGAAAAA
>JAQQZR010000016.1:10821742-10833312 GCA_030068235.1 Notoglanidium macrostoma | reverse complement strand
CCCCCCCCCCCCCCCCCCCCCCCCCCCCCCCCCCCCCCCCCCCCCCCCCCCCCCCCCCCCCCCCCCCCCCCCCCAGCTCATCTGATGTGATATAATTTAGAATAAAGCTCTTATTTGAAAGCAATCTTCCATTTAACAATGCTGTTTTAGGAGTAACCTTGAGTCTCTAGGATAAGAGTTCAATAATTTATAGAAATCAAATTTTGAAATAACATTCTTATGTTTTCCATTTCTCACTGGCTTTGGCCTGAAACGAGAAATTCAACAAGGAATAGGACACTGAAGAAACAGCTGCTGAGGGAATATCAGTACAAGATAAATCTGTAGATTCACAGGTAGATCCATCCTCCATGGAAGAACATCAGAATACTACAACATTGCCCATATTCAACCTTCTCTCAGAAAAGTCAATGATGTCCTGAGAAAAGTCATTTAGTAGTATTCATTGAAAAAAAATTATACACCAGAACTTGAGTGCACATGGTACAGGGGCTGAATTTCATCATGCCTAAAGAAGGAAGGATGATTCCAGAAGAGGTTAAAATTGTGAACATAAACTAAATTGCATAGGAGAGCAAGTTACCTAGAGCCAGCTGTAAAAGCTTAATGTGGCTAAAATGCTTAGAACCTCTTCCAAGAGATGGAGATGGCCAAAAATAAAACTTTTTTTCCAAAATTCAATTCAATTTTATTGGTATATCGCTTTTAACCACAGACTGTCATAAAGCAGCTTCACAAAAGTATGTAAATTCTAAATATAAACATATGAATCTATACATTTATCTATATACATCCCTTATGAGCAAGCCTGTGGTGATAGCGGCAAGTAAAAACTCCCTGAGAAGGCAGAAGGAAGAAACCTTGAGAGGAACCAGACTCAAAAGGGATCCCATCCTCATTTGGGTCACACTGTAAAGTTCAATTACAACTAATACACTTAATACTACGGTCAGGTTTAAAGTGCAAGACTGTTCATGGCGATTCTTTTCAAGTCCTATGCCATTGTAGCAGAACCGCACATGTCAACAGCAGTCCAATGGCATCATCACAGTTCCAGGAGTATGTTGAGGCAGTTTATATGGTGCCATATTTAACACAAACAAGAGGTTTCCAATTGATGACTCCAACCAGGAGTAGGACACCGGGATGGGTCAGGCAGGTCCGGAAAGTAGAAGGGGTCAGGATCACTGGATTCTCAGGAGTAGCATGTATAACTCGACAGACAGACAGAAAGGCAGAGAGGGAGAGAGAAGAGAAAAAGCAGATTGTAAGGTATGGTCATGGTCACCTAACGGTAAGGAACAGAATATATTGTGTGCTGAGTGCAAGCAGGAACTTCGGCAGGGCTAGCTATGACAGCATAACTAAAAGGGAGAGCCAGCAGGTAACACAGACATGAGGGTGCCCTGGGACAAAGCGGCCAGCCACTCCACAGTCAACAAACTTGAGTGAACGCGCGAGAGTAGGTGGCGACAGCATCCAAACATCCCAGTTTACCAAAACACTCGATGCCTGAGAACCCCCCAGATCTGCACCTTTTCCTAGTAAAAGGTTAACAAAAAGCTTGGCTAAACGTATACGTTTTCAGCCTAGATTTTAAACATTGAGACCCGAACACTAATTGGAAGGCTGTTCCATAATTGAGGGGCTTTGTAAAAGAAAGCTCTTCCCCCTGCTATAGCCTTCACTATTTGAGGCACTAACAAATAGCCTAGACCTTTTGATCCAAGTAGGGGTGGGGGGTCATAAAGGACCAGATGTTTGCTCAGGTACTGAGGTGCAAGACCATTCAGTGCTTTATAGGTCAGCAGTAGTATTTTATAATCTGTGTGAAATTTGATTTGGAGCCAGTACAGTGTAGATAAAATAGGGGTGATGTGCTCATATTTTCTTGTTCTAGTAAGGACCTTGCTGCTGCATTTTGGACTAATCGACAAGATTGAAGGAAGAAGAAAACTTGTTTTCTTGAAGTCCTGCTTCAAAGCCTCAGACCTCCAGTTCTTCATGTCGTTACATCCTACATGGATAATCACATTCTGCACAGATTACTACTTCATTAACAGACCAGGGAGATGATGTAGGATATCTGAAACCTTGGCTCCTGAAAGAGTTGATGACAGCTGATTTTCTTCTAATAGTCCCAATGATTGAGACTCCCATGATCAGGGTCAGTGGTGAATGCTGCCAGGGCAGGCTCCAAGGGCTTTACTCCCATCCTCGCAGGGAGGTGAAGCTGTTGGTGGTAGCAGTGATGAGGGGCGGTGAGTGGCAGCGATCAGTGTATCCCACCGGGTTCAGCATGGTGACCGGGACACAGCCAACTGTGCAGCAGATGCAGCAGGCGAAGGAGAATCTATTCTCCAGCTGAATCCCATGATGTTTAGTCAGGGGATGAATGTGGCCGTCAGAGAGTCTGCCGGCTCGCTTTCCTCTGTGGGCTGCCTTCCATGTCTCTTGCTGACATGGTGTGGAACAGCTCACCAGCTTCAGTCTTGCACCCAGTTTGGGCCATAGTTCATGGACATGAGCAGTATCCGGTTTTGTAGTTGTATCCACAGCAGCCATTGAGGAGGAGGCACTCATTCACATTAGCCACAACCATCAAGTAGTCCAGCGGAACCTCATTTTCTTTGATCTGATGAAGCAGACTTCTCCTACTTTCCAGTTCATCAATTTTATTCAACAGGCTAGCACAGTCCCTGCAACCAAAGTGGAGGCATAAGTCCTCAGTGTGAAGGTAGGATAGTTCTTTGCTAAAAACAAACTCTGCTAGCTAAACAAACTAAAATGCAACAAACTCATAACTGTGATACAAATAAAAAAGAATTTTTTGATAAAATACAAAAGGTAGATGAACTACAATTACTTCACAACAAGATTCACAAATTCTCGGTTGCATCTCTTCTGCTGTGTTCTAATTACTAGATTGAATTATGCAACATGAGCACTTCATGTAGTACTAATGTAAAGCAATTACATTATCAAACCTCGTGAGATTGGCAATATTTTTCCGATCTTTCTTGCAAAAAAATCTTTCAATATTTTCCCAATCTTTCTCGTCTCCTGTGCAAAGCCCAACCCACAGATTTTTAGTTGGATTCAGGTCTGGATTCTGGCTAGGCCATTCAAGAATGGTGATCTTTTGATGAAGCCATTGGGTCACCGTCATGCCAAAAGGTGAAATCCTTTTTCATCTTCAGCCGAATAGCAGACCCCTGTATGTGTTGAACTAAAATCAACTGGTATTTGTAGCCATTTATGATTTCCTACACCTTGATAAAAGCACCAGTTATGGCTGAAAAAAAAGCACTCCACAGCATGGTGCTTCCACCACCATTAATCAGATTAGGTATGGTGTTCTTTTGGAGACACTTTTTTGTGCCAAACATACCTTTTGGAATTATATCTACTGAAATTGGTCTCATCAGACCATAATACATTTTGCCACATGGTTTGGGGTGATTTAGATGGGCTTTTATGTTTTTTGTAAAAAAAAAAAAAAAAAGGCATTCATCTAATGACCCTAAGCTATAGCCCAGATGTGAATAATACGAGATCTTATAACCACATTCAAAAAGTAATCAGTTAAGATACTTGTCATCTTGCTCTTTTGTAAATTTTGGAGGGATGTCCCATTCTTGGTAATGTTAATGCCATTATTGTCCACTTTTTGATGGCCTTCATGGTGTTACATGGTACATTTAAAGTTTTGGAAATTCTTTTAAATCCCTCTCTTGATCAATATCTTTACACAGGTGAGCTAGCTTACGAAGCATGTATAGTATCTGATGTCCATGGTTTCAGGAGTTAAATGAAACCAAGATCAAGAGGTCAAGAAAATCCTATTGAAACAGCTAGTCTTTATTTGGGGTTAATCAAAAAATTGATTACAGCTCTACGATAATTGCTTTTGAACATATTGAATGTGATTGCCGCATTCTGAAAAAAGCTACATCCCTTTTTATAAAAGTGTGCATATTTATACAACCAGGTTATTGTACCATTTTTACTTTTCAGATTTGTCCCCAAAATGTTTCAGATTGTTTTTCACTTTGTGTAGTCTGCAATTTCACATTAAAGGTGGGAAAAGATTGGACATAATTTATCTTATCTTAGGTCTTTGTAAAGCAAAAGAATGATAGTCACTTTAACAGGGGTGTGTAAACATTGTATATCCACTGTATATTGAATACATGGTTATTTATCAAACTGTCTGGTTTAAATTAATCGTTAGAATTTGTGCCTGACTGCTATTTTATCAAAGACAATTGAAAGTCATATCTGCTATGTATCAATGTGCATATTTGTGGTGGTTTTATTCCTGGTTAACTTTACTACAGTATTAAATAAGAATCAAGAATTATTTTTATTTTCTATTAGGATGGAAGATGTCCAGATCTAGAACCAACAAGGCGATCCTTCAAGCAGAAGGCTCTCCTTCCATGCTGTTTGGAATGCTACCAATTTAGCTTGATGTCATTTATGTTCGAAGGTGTGCGTGTGACCATTATACCAGGGTGTTTTTTTGTTTAGTTTTTTTGCTACTGCCATGTCAGAGGAAGTTAACCTTTAAAATAGTGGCTAAATTTTAGAGCACCTCCAGAACCATGTGAGTACCAAACCAAAAAAGAAAACCAGGACCAAAAAATAAACTGCATCAGCAAAATCCACAAATTTTGGGGGACAAAAACAAAAATCAGAAGTAATATTTTTGAAAACTTTATTTTGATTTGATTCAAACTACTTGCATTTGCAATCTATTTTTTATATTTTGACAATATTTGCTTGTGAATTTCATTTAATTTTCTAACTTTTGGCACAAAATTTACTCCATTGGATTAGCTTCATTTAATGCTACATACTCATTTGGCATAATCCATGTTTCTGTTAAACAAAATACATTAAACTACTGATCAGTAATAGTTTCGTTTACAACTAGAGCAGCTACAAAATACCACGTTGAGGTCAAATGACATGGACCTCAACATAGCTTTCCAATTTGGCATTGATACAATAAAGCACTGCAGAGACATGACCTCACATTTTCACATCAATGCCTGCAACATTACACTGCAGATTTCAAAATCAGTACATGACTTGGAACATATCTCATGGAATAACCTGAAAAACATATGATTTTAGTCCAAGCAGTTGAAGAGTTACGAGCACTTTATAAATTATTTCTAAGATCAGACTAAGATCTTTGTATTGCTAGTAATCACTGAGATTTAACTTAGATTAACTACACAATTTGGGAATGGATGGACGTTTTCCATTTTTAAGTGCGGTTCAAGCAACATTTAGTGTATACATGATTAATATTTTTCATGCCTACTAAGTTTAACACTTTAGTAAAATACTTTAAGGCGGACCAGCCCTCAAATTTTTTTCTCCTTGTTTTTGAAATATTTTATGTTGCTGCGACCTGGGGACGAACTAAGACTTTCAAAGTGGGCCACTACCTTCCTAGTCTGAAATGGCAATAAAAAAGAAGACAGACCGACAGAACAGTCCAATTAGAAAAGTGAAGCACCATGGAAGTATCCCCCTCCATAAACATATGGAGGTGCTTTGGAAACCTTTGGTGACTGGCCCCTATTATCTAATATTGAACAGTCCTACCTTCAGATCAAAGGTGCTGGTGGTGAATTTGGAATGATCGATCTTTACATCATTAGTGATCCATCACCATACATCATTAGTTTTGAATAACTATCATGAATAACTACCCTTGAAAACCTGGATATTAGTTTTCTGAATATTAGTTTAGGCAGATCTGATGTGGCTGGCAACTGCTGCTTAGATGTTTTTAGACAAAAAAAGAAAAGCATTCAAGAAAACGTAGCTCAAGGGAAAAGTAAAAAAATACAGCAAATGAAAATGATAGCAGAAAATCATTGAGGAAAAAAGAAAACAGTATAGTTCAAATGCTGCCATAGGCGAAAAACAGCCTTTTCTTTTTCAGGACATTACAAATTGTTGTATTGGCTATGCCCAATGCTTCTGCATTGGCTCTGATCAATTTCCCCTCTTTTCTCATCTTCAGAACAGCTTGCTTTTCACTCATAGCTATCTGGCCTTCATGTTGGTTTATCCTTTTTAATAATAAACACAGTCTTCAAATGCAACACTCAGTGCTCAAACCAAGAGTAGACAATGAAAGCTATTAATTGTTTAAACAATCAGTCTACCAGGGCAGCAAAACACACCTGTCAGTCACATTACAATATTTCTGATCATTTGAAAAATGGTCACGTCCAAACAAATGGTGCCATGTTTTAAGTTGCAACACAACCTACAACTAGTTGTAAATATCAGGAATTTGAAGATGAATTTCTGATCCATCATTTCATTCATCTTCTGATCTCAAACTCAAATTGGCCTCGTCATTCCAGTTCTTTCAGAGGAACATGTACATGTGTACAGCTGTGGTAATAAGTTAACATAGTCTTCATGGATATGAATATCATGGCAGTAATGGGCTTTCAATGATTTCCTTGAACTGTTCTTTTTCTGGGAAAGAACCTACGACATACATCTTTATCAAGAAAACAAAAAGAATTCGGTACACAGGATTTCAATTGTTTATTAACATCCATCAACAAGCTACTGACAGAATTCTGTTTTGATATTTGACCACTCTTCCTTGGCAGAATTTGTGGAGTTCGATTAAATTTGTTTCCTGGCACAGACCTGACATTTAAGCGCAGTCCACATATTTTTGATAGGGTTGGAATGAGCCTATCAGCATGGCATATCTTGACTTGGCAATCCTTGCAAAAGCGCTCCAAATCGGTCAGACTTGTGCACAGCCCTCTTCTGGTCACCCCACAGATTTTCTATTGTATGTAGGTCTGGGCTCTGGCTGGGCCATTCCAAAACTTAAATTTTCTTCTAGTGAAGCCATTCTTTTGTTGATTTGGATGCATGCTTGGGGTCATCGTCAGGTTGAAAGGGGAAATTCCTCTTCATCTTCAGGTTTCTAGAAGACGCCTGAAGATTTTGGGCCACAAGTGACTGGTGTTTGGAACGGTTCATAATTCCCTCCATCTTGACTAAAGCCCCAGCCCAGCTGAAGAAAAGCAACCCATACCACGATACTGCCACCACCATGCTTCACTGTGGGTACGGTGTTCTTTTGGTGATACGAAGTGTTGTTTTTACGCCAAACGTACCTGTTGGAATTGTGGCCAAAATGTTCAATCTTCGTCTCATCACACCATTACACATTTTCCCATATGCTTGTGGGAGATGATGTATTCTTTTTGCAAATTTTAGCCAAGCCTGGATGTTTTTCTTTGTAAGAAAAGGCTTCAGTCTTGCAACCCTACCCCATAGACCGAGTATGGCGATTACAGGATATTGTAACATGTACACAACCAGTACTTGCCAGAAATTCCTGCAGCTCCTTCAGTGTTGCTGTAGGTCTCTTGGCAGCCTCCCTGACCAGTTTTCATCTGGTCTTTTCAGCAATTGTGAAGGAACGTCCAGGTCTTGGCAACTTGATTGTCCTGTATTTTCTTTATTTTTTGATGATTATCTTCATTGTGATTCATGGTACATCCAATGCTGTGGAAAATTTTGTACCCTTCTCCTGACTGGTTGTTGAACTTCTTTACCATTCAACAATGAGATCCCTTTGATGCGGTGTAAGCTCTCTGTGAACCATGGCTTTTGCTGTAGTAGGCAACTGAGTAAATGTCAGGAAAATCCTACTAGGACAGCTGAACTTTAATTGGGGTTAATCAGAGCCTCTTTAATTGATGCCAGGGGTGTGGACCCAAGAAGAGTGAATGCTGTAAATGAATCAAAAGGTGCTTCAACAAAGTCTTAGTTTAAGGGTGTGCACACTTACGGAACCAGCTTATTATACGGTCTTTTATTTTTTTTCCCCCCTAACATTTGTTTTTCAATTGAATTGTACAGGTTATAGGTCACATTAAGAGTGGGAAAAGTTTTGAAATGATTTATTGTGGTTTCTTTTTTTTTTTTTTACATAAAAAAACCTTGCATTTTAACAGGGTGTGTACACTTTATATCCACCGTAAATACAACGGTTACTGAAAGACCCCAGATTTTGTAAGAGATCATACCTAAACAAATGATCGTGAAAGACCAAGAAGTGATCAAACAAGTCAAGGACAAAGTTCTCAAAAAGTATCAATCAGGATTTGGTTATAAAAAAAATCCCAAAATTGAATGACAGCGTGACAAACACATTTTTTTTTAAATGTAAGGAATATGGAACAACCATGACCAGACAGAGCAGACTAGTCAGCAACGTAATCAAAAGACCAAGGGTAACTCTGAAGGAGCTCAAATGGGAGAAGCTGTTCATAGGACAATCAAAGCCCACAGAAGAGCCATATGAATTCGCCTAAATCCTATTGGAGACTCAGCAAGCATGGGGAAAAAGTTTCTCTGGCCTCACGAGAGCAAAACATTACATTTTGGCCTTGGTACAAAGTGCTATATTTGGTGGAATCCAAGCTTGTGCGATATTGATTTTGCTCATTGCAACGTTCCATTAAAAAATTTTCAGATATCCAATCGAATCCACCAGAACTACTAGCCTTATAAAAACAGGAAAACCATCTATTCCACAATTTCCAGTTTAAGGAGAGGCTTAATAATATTACCAAGCTGTGAAGTTAAAAACTGTGGCAATCACAAAAATACAGGTGTTTAGCAGATTTTTAAATGATTCTGAAGTAATGTGCAGTGAACAGTTAAAAAACACCACAACAGCACATTACGATGTAATCCTCTTACAAATCAGTTGTCTAATGTCCACAGGAGTTAAATTTTCTTTGTTGATGTAGTTCAGTTTTGAGCAGAAGAGTGCTCTGGGGTAATTTCCATATTCCTGTCTTTTACTTTAAGACCTATAGAGACATACCCCAGAAAAAGTATTTCAAGTAGTTCACGAAGTATTCGCTTAGGGGGTAAAGGTACATATGAATAAAAAATTATTTTCAACTTCAAAATGTTAGTTTATTTCCACCATATGGTGGAAATAATACCATTATAATATAATAATGCCCCCCCAAGAGTACAGAATTAGAAATATAATGTTTTTGTAGCAAAAAAAAATAAATTGATTTAGAGATAACATTTTTCATCAGAAAGCAGCAATGGATTAAGATGGCACTAAAGGCACACTCATTATAAAAAGAAAAACCAAACCTGAAATCCATCTAAAGTGGAGCATGATCTGATAATGGCCAAATAGTCAATGTCAAAGTCTAAATCAAAATCTCAAAGCTCCCTGTTAATAAAGATATCAACACAAGAATGAGACTCATGGACTTGTGACCTAGATTGTGGATCAGGCTCCCTCCAAAGGTCAATGTAACCATACTCTTCCAAAAAGAAAGATAAAGTTTGAGATAGACCAAAAGAACCTACTCATAAAATCAATATAATTCAAATTTAGAGCGTAAACACTTAGAAGTAACAGAAAACCCGTTATATATCTCCCAGATAGATTTAGAAATTGGAAGAGACATCAAATAGGGTTTTTTTCATTGCAATCTGAAACTTAAAACCTGATCAGAATAAAACTTTTTTACCCACCTGCTTTTTACAGCAACGTTGTAAAATTTTCTCAACGGCAGGGACTGGGTCGACTAACTGTTCAATTTTTACACAGTTCCGAAGGATCACGGCATCATCACTGACTGAGGTCATGACAATACCAGGACAGTCCAAAATCTTGATGTGCTTATCTATATGCACCTCTTGTAGGCACCTGGAAACAAGAGTTCTGCTAAGACAAATTCATGGGACAAACAACAGCTGCAAGAACACAGTACAACAAGAAGTTTACTTACTTTGTTACACCAGGGGTACCTCCTACAGTGCAAGCACGTGCCCTCTTCAAACTGTTAATCAAACTGCTCTTTCCAACATTAGGAAATCCTAGAACAATTAAATAATGTGGTTACCAAAGTAATTTTACCTAATAAAAATTAGCTTGCTGAGGTAATGTGATAAAGCACTCACCAACTACTCCTACGGTTATGGTGGTCTTAATGTCTTGGATGCGGCAATAGTTGCTGAGCAGCTTCATGAGACAGTCAGCCCCCACACATGAACTGCTAGTCAGGAGTTCCTGAGTGGCTCGGCTCACTGGCACATGGCTACATTTCTGTATAACGCAGATCCTAATCTTTAGTTTGTCTGTAACTCCAAAGACTACAAATCAGGTCCAAGCAACAACACAGAATATTCTAGTCAATGACTGTATAGGAGTGGACGTTGTAGCAGGGACTAAAAAATTAAGGCAAAATGTCCAAGGCCCCCACTTTAAGTTACATCTCAACAACTTATTTTCAGGAACAGTGTTCGGTCATTTTAACAAGTTCAGTTCACCTTTATATTATCCCCAATATTTTTCCTTACAATAAATGGTTTTCATACTATAGGAGTTATTTGGTCACAAATAACGGGATGTTGTGCATTAGATGATTGACCCATGACAGGTGATCCTCATAAATGCTCACGTTTCCAACGCACAGCTGAAGAACTTGACTTGACAAGCAAAGCTTGGTCTTGTTCTGCTTTCTAACAGACTTTCAGTGGGTTCAGCAACCTTTCCAGGATGTTGCTCATTTTGATGTCTAAGCTATCTCGATGTATTCTATTATACCAACATTAGTCACTAAAGTAATGGCAAAATTACTTAAATTTACTTAATTTTACTTAAAATTACTTACATTTAAAGCAGATAATTGGTTAAATTTCATAATTTATTGCCTGTATGACCGGTCTGCATGAAAACACTCAAAATATATCTTCAAGAGTTTAGCTAGTCATGAGTTTTTAAACAAACTGCACTGACAAAACCATGAGGATAAGAGCATTTAAGTATAATAAGTATAGTTCAGCATTTTACATATATTATAATGCTGTACTCACCAAAGAATTAATTAGTCAATGCACTGTTTTAAGATGCACTTTACATAATGATTATTGGACGCACACAGTGTCCATCTTCCAGTGTCCATCTCCACCATGCTTTTCACTCACATAACACACACTTTCTAGTCAGTTGCAGTAGCATTTGCATGAAAGACCATTATACCAGGGCTCTCACCAAGTTCTTGTTCTGATGCTGGGTGGAAGCTTTGAAAGCCACTGTAGGGAACTCATTGCGAAGATACTTAATCCACTTTTCCACAATATCCTTGGGCACCAGGTCTTTAGGAACACAAACATTAAGAAACTATTAGGAGACTATACATATCCCTCTGAAAGTACAGCAAGGTCAATTCAACAGAACAGCAAGGTCAACTCAACACCAAGGGCAAGTTTTTGCTATACGGTGAAGAAATTTGGGTTTGAGATCAAAAGATAACTGATGATTTCAGATTCAATTTCCTGCTATTTACATCTAACAAGTGTTAAATGAATGAATGAAATGAAAGCTGAAATTCTCATCTATTGTTTCAGTCATATTTTGGTGTCAAGGGCAAACAATAGAAAGAAATACTGGTTTTGCTATTCAAATACTTTTTGGAAGAGACTGTTACTATGTGCGTGTCCATGTATAAATATAATTTATTAAT
>JAQQZR010000016.1:10802988-10821642 GCA_030068235.1 Notoglanidium macrostoma | reverse complement strand
ATATACTTTTGTGAAGCTGCTTTGAGACAATGTCTGTTGTTAAAAGCGCTATACAAATAAAATTTAATTGAATTGAAAATATCATAGAGGCATGGGTGGTCCTGCCAAAGCTCTGTTAAAGTTTACTCAGACCACCATGACACAAACAGACTCTGTCATTTTTTTTTCTTGTTCTGTGAGGTGAGGTGAGGTGAAGTGAGGTCCCCTGACTCTTTCTATCGACTTGCTCTTATCGTAGTTCACCAGTGTTAAATTCTATGCACAAAAATGAGTGTATGCATGGTTTACACACACAACTGTGCACCACTGATAAATGAGATGCCAGGTGCATGTTATTTCTTCATTATTTCACTTAAAATTAAGCAGATGAAAGGACTAGAGTTAATTTCAAGTATGAGATTTGCATTTGGAATGTGTTTTGATCTGTCACTATGAAGTTCAAAGAGCTGTCACTGCCAGTGGAGCAAGCCATCATTAGGCTAATAAAATAAAATCCACCAGAGAGAGCAAAAAATTTAAACTGAAAGTATTGCTGAAAGTATCATATTCATTATTTAATTTCAACTTAAATATATTGTGGTAGACAGCTAAAATAATTAACTTTGTCAATGTGCAAATAATTATGAACCTAACTGGACCACTAAAAAAATCGTGGTTAATCAGCTTTATCTCAAACTGAAAAAAATGAGAGAAATTTTACTTTTAACTTTTATTTTAAATCCGTATCAAAATATTATTATTTAAATAAAACTGTGTCATGATTATTGGCATTCCTAAAAGGTCTTCTAAACAAAATGCAACTGAAGCATGTTCCCATTTATGTTCAACTTTCAGATAAGTGTTTAACAGCTCTTAAGAGCTCATTCATGACTTCTTGTTTCAGTAGGGTATAAAAATGAGATGAGACAGATATCAAATTCCTTTATTCCTGTGGTTATACAGAAGAGATCCTAAACCACTGTGAATTATAATGGGGGATCGGTGATGTTTTGGGTCTGTTTTTTCTCCAAAGGCCCTCAAAACCCTTTTTAGGATACATGTCATTATGGACAACATGAAGCAGGAAATTTTAAATTATAACCTGGTGCCTCATCCAAGAAGTTACAACTGTAGGATCAGACACTGATGTTGGGCAGGAGGTGATGTCTGAGACACAGATGCCTTTTATTTAATTTTATTTTTTTTACACATCTTTAATAGGGTGCTAATAGTTATTGACTTAAAATAGACAGACAGACAGACCACTTTAGTATAGCCATCTGCTGCATATTTATTTTAGACATAAACAGGTTTACATAAAAATTATATGTACTCTATTTTTTGTTTTATTTTTGGTAATTTGCAAACCTACCTAAATTATAAAACTTTGTGATAGTAATTACACAAATCCATGAACAATACATTTTAATACTGAGTAACATGGTTTTTAAAATATTTTTGCATTACAATACATCTTTACAGATATGTTTTACTGAATTTAATTCAGTGCAGTTCACTTTTTTTTACCACAGCCAAAATAATAGGTCTTCTTACAAAATACATTAAATCTGATACAATAGGGAGTTTGTTTGCATATTCTTGGACATTTCAGACTGTTGACTATTACAGGATAACAAAAAGTGAAGAAATCAAGAAGTTCAGTTTTCTAAAATCTTTTGCATTTGCTACAAGTCAGAAAATATTTATGCAGGTGCCACAGAGGAGACTTCTGTTTTGGAGGTAGAAGACGCTTCAGAGCCATCATCAACCTTCCTTCCAAAGAGCTGCATGATGCATGAGCGGAACTACAAGGCAGGAGAACATATTTATTAAGAATTTGCATGAATTAAAACATAGATCAACATAAAGTTACAGAGAAAAATAAAAAGGAGAGACATATGCAAAAGTGACTGTTCATTTGTTACCTGTCGGTTCATAAAGACATAGATAATAGGGTTGTAAATGGTGGCGCTCTTTGCAAAGTATGCAGGCATGGCTGCTGCCAGTGGGTGAAAGGCATAACCAGGGTTAGCAGCTCCAAAGCAGACAAAGAAAGTATATGGTCCCCAGCAGAATACATAAGAAGCAATCATGACGAAAATCATTCTGGTGACTTCCCTTTCAGCCTTTTGTGTTGATTCAGATTCCTTCTGTTGTGCCGCAACCTGGTACAGATAGATATGCTAAGGATGACTGAGCTCTTATGAGAAAAATAATTTACATTATATTCTCAAAGTTGGATTTCTTACAGAACGGATGGCCATCCACACAGCAAGATAACAAAGAATGATAATGGTCAAGGGGATAATGCAGCAGGTGATCATCAGTGCAATCATGTAAGAAACAACTCCAGGGTCTTCATTTCCACTGAATACATCTGGTCCACAAGAGGTCTTCAGGCCATGAGGCCAATACCTGTAGGACAAGAAAATTGTAGAAATCATCCTTTCTGTTTTACATTAGTTTGCTGTCTGTGATTAGTTAAGATCAACACTGTACCATTAACTTACCTGCTCCATCCAAAGACAGGAAGTGCAGTCCAAAATGCAGACCAGACCCAGGTAAAAATAATCCCACCAACTGCCAATTTACCATCAAATTTTACATTGCCGAAAGGTTTGCACACCACCACCCATCTCTCAAATGATATGACAGTCAGGGACCACAAACCAGCAATACCTGAGGAATTAATTATTAAGAGGTTGTAAATTAGAAAACTTAAAAAACCAAAAGCTAGATGTATGCATTGCAGAAATTTCAGTTTGATACTAGTATATTTCTAAGTGCTTACATCTTTAATCAAGACTGCTTACCACAGCAAGCAACTGTGAAACCCTCAAAAATGCACATTGGATGTCCAAGGATGAAGTAGCCAAATATTTGGTTACAGACACTAATAGTGCTGGCCAACAGTGTCTCTAAAATATCAGCTATTGCTAGGTTGACCAAAATCCAGTTCAGAGGGTGACGAAGCTTCTTGAATTTGGCTGTGGCTACCAGTACCAGGCCATTAGTGAAGGTTGAGGCAACAACCACAACAAACATCCATAATGTTGCAACATGGTACACCCATCTCGGGGCAATGTGGTAGTTGGGTCCCTCAAATGGACCTGAAAAAGAAAGAGAGCGCTTCTGGCAAGTTCAATGAAGCATGTTAAAACAGGTAAACAAAGTTATATATTGGGGCATGGACTGGAAAACTTTGAGCTGCTTTTTTTGTCTTTTCAATAGCCCTCTCACCTCTGGTATTATTGCTGTTGGTGTATACGAAGACTGATTCCTGTGTTGTCTCATCACCTCGCCGCCTGGCTGCAAAGATAGCTTCTCCCCACTGCTCTGCCATTGTGAGGATTTGAACCTTTTTGAGTGATTAGTTATTCCTTTACCTTTTCTGCAATACTTACAACTTAATTTTTCTAACTATGTTTGTTATTCTCTCAACTATCTCTTTCTAAAGGGTGCCTGTGGATCTCTTGTTGTTCTCTATGTGCTTTTATATGCAACCTGCCAATGCCTAGGCGGAGTCAGACTAACCTACAAGCAGGGTCTGGATTGGTACCTGTGCCTGGATAAAGTCACTGGGGGCATGTGTTATTGGGGGGAAAAAGAAGACAAAAGAAAAAAACAACAACTCCAATTAATGTATTAGCTTACAAAGGTATAAGCTACTTTTAGCCCCAGAAAGTAGGATTGCTAAAGTATAGACAAAGTCTAAACATCATGCCATGGAGTTTATCCATACCTTTTTGAATCTTTACACTGATTAAATGATGAAGAGTGTTCTTTAAGATGACATTATGTGTAGCAGTGCAATTACTAAATAACTCTGCACCTTTTCCAGATGAAGCAGAGGATTTGTTTTTACTGCTTTTACTGCTACTTTTACTGCTTTCTAATCTCATATTTTTGTTTTTATGGTTTTATGGTCTAAATGGTTGAGGTAAATAATATAAGACAAATAAGCAGTTTTTACAGTGTTTTCATACACATGCTGGTTTTCAGTGAGAGTTTTGGTAAAAGAAGTTGTGCCTCATACAATAGTTCATTAATCTGATCAACTTTGATCACCTAAGAAAGGAGGTTGTAGGGTAATTCACCAATTGGGCACCAATTCACCTATGGGCACTGATTGATTCAGTTAGTGGCATATGCTTGAATTATTAATTTAACTTTTAAGGTATTATACCAGCCTAGAGTGAAATCAATTTTCAAGGAATAATCAGTGCTGGTAGTATAATTTTAGTTGCATAACAAGACTTTTGTAAGTGTTTCATTACACTGAACATAATTTCTAATTCTCATGTCCATATAACTCACATGTGGCTAATTCCAATTGAATTAAATTCATGTTTGTTTCCCCAATGACATGTTCCACATAAACCAGATGTGTAGGATAACATTTAGCTTAGCTCAAATTGGCTTATTGGGAGAACTAGGGTTACTTGTTACCCTGCACATTTGATCTTAATTAGTATTGACAAGGATGGTGTAAAACCTTCCTAATCCCTTATAGCTAATGGTTCCGGTTAAATATCCTTGCTATTTTAAGGAATACCCATAAAAATGTTAAACACATGTTTTACTATTTAAAATTAGCAAAAACAAAAGCTGTTTAAAGAGAAACATAAATTTAGTTTGTGTTACTTCTATATTACTTCTATTTTAATTTTTTGTTGCTCTTTAATACTTAATAAGATTTACTTACACTGCCAAGGTGGTTGGTTTTTGGAGAATCAGGCAGGTTATTCTGTGGTAAATAATTTCTAAACTAGTGCTGCATAAACTCAAACATTAGTAAAACTGATTTCACCTTCCAGTTAATGCTTAAGTTGTGATGTGTATATTCATGTGCATTTCTTATATCCAGTTGGCAATATAAACATTTTCAATTTAAAAATTTGCCTCTGATTTTCTGCATGTGGTGTATTCACAAACATGAACATTGTCTATGCATACACACCGTCCACTTTAATAGGAACACCTATAAACCTTCTCATTCATGCAGTTATCCAATCACTCAATCATGTGGCAGCAGCAGAGTGCATTAGCTCATGCAGATACAGACCAAGAGATTCAGTTAATGTTCACATTAAATATAAGAATGAGAAAAAGTGTGATCTCTATAGCTTTGACCATGGCATGGTTGTTGGTACCAGATGGGCTGGTTTGAGTATTTCAGAAACTGCTGAGCTCCTTGGAATTTCACACACAACAGTCTCTAGAGTTGAGTTGGCTGATAGGATAACTGCATAAATGAGCAGTTCCTATTAAAGTGGATAGTGAATGTATATCTCTGTCTAGACTGTGTTCATATGTCTGTTCTTGCTTCTGTCTTTATTTCTGTCAAGTCAGAATTTATTTCTTTATTAAGTCAGGAGCATAGTCCCATTACAGCCATCTACCTGCCACCATAAATGTTGTACCTGAGACCTGGAACTGACAACACAACATGATGTTCCAGAGAGTTAAATTTGCCTGTGCTGTACACTGGTACAGACAACTTCAATTTGTAAAATTTGGCAGCTGTGCAATAAAAGGCTAATCAGTCTGTTTTGCCAAATATTTACATCGTCTATATTTTAGGCGATTGCCAATACTCTATTGTATCAGCAGGTGAGATTTATTTTCCTCAATTGTTATTAGATGCATGTTCTATCAGTTTCACTTTTGTTACCGAATAATACAGAATAATTCATAGTAGCTACTGATTAATGCATAAGTAGCTACTGATTAAGTACAAAAAAGCATACAGCTCCGCGATTTTCAGTCTACGCATATTTTCCTGTTGATTTAAAGTGGACATGAAACACTAGATGTACCATTTCATAAGATGGATTCCCACTTTAACATCCTTAACAGTTTAACACCGCCAGTGTAACTATTAAAAAAAAAAAAAAAAAGTAATATAAATTACGTTTTTAAATTGCAAGTGCAGCGCTGTATTGTCCCATCATAGGAAGTGATGTCATGAGGTTGGTTGGCTTGGAAGTCCTACACAATAGAAATGTGACCACCCTTGCATCATTTTTCAGTGTGGCCTTCCTTATTTTCCACTGCGTTAGTGATTACCAGTACTGTCATTAAGTTAATGTGAAATAATGTCCCTGAAGAGGTTTTACCAGCAAGGTCTCATAAATGATGCTGGTCCACCAGCATGGTCTCATTAATGATGCTGGTTTACCAGCATGGTTTTGCTGATGAAGCTGGATTACTATTTTTTCTCATTACGTTGTAGATATTTATGCAACCAGTACTTACTTGACCATTGTAGATGAAACTTTTTTGTTCATTTGCAGGTATAAAATAACTGAAATTCAAGAGAACAAAACAAAAGATGCCACCAAAGGTACTGTACTTGCATTAATTGAATATATAGGAAATCCTTATTTTCATTATATGTTGGCTACTAGATAACTGATTGGTGATAAGGATTCACATGATCAAATGACACCACACCGTTAACATGTCCATGGGCCTACACACTTCATTCCTTTATTATGAAGATTGTCAAATTGCCTTTGATAGAACTAGGACTTTACTCACTATCCCTTTTCCCTTTTTAATGCTATGTTGGCTGGATGACAAAACACACACACACAATTTGCCTGAGAAGGAATGGTCTTGAGAATCATTTGTATGAAGTTAGATCACTGATAGACTGTTAGAGCACATATGCGAGCACAAAAACACTATAGTCCTCTTATTCTACTCAATCTACTGAGTGGCAGGAGTAAAACTTGTTTATACATTTGTTTTAAGTGAAGATTGAAGTCTAGTCTAACCTCGACAAAGATAACACTGAGATACAGCAACATGGTGAGAATGGGGAGAGCAGGTAGTGGACCAAACCACTGTGTAGCCTGGCCTGTCACGACCAGTCTTCAAACATTGTGCAAATAACATTAACAGTGTTCCTACATTCACCCTCTTGCCAAGTTTGTAAGGTCTTCAATCAAAAAGTTGTGTAGATTGCACAAACATTCATTTTATAGGAATTTGTTCATCATTGTCATCAGTATCAGGTGCATCTCCCCATTACACTGAGGATGATATTTAAGGTATAGTGCTGCATTGCTATCATAACTTGTACATGTGCCCCTGTCAAGCTTCACATGTGTCAGGCTTGACATTAAACAAAGATGTCTAAGAACAGCAGATTACATCTTACATCCTTTTCCTGTTCACTTGATGTTCAGGGTGCCAATGCTGTGCTGGATGATGCTATTGATACTGGCTCAATAAAAAAACTGTGGTCAACATATCAGTATCTGATGTCAGGCAGAGTAGAAGCTCACTGTCAGGGCAGAAGATTCTGTATACAAAGGGATTTTTTACAGCCTTGGTTTGAACAAATTGCTGAGCTTAGAGCATAAATTATTCTGTAATGTTTTTATTAATAATTATGTCAATACATTTTAAGATGTATTAGTTAGGTAGGCAGAGTATGTGCTGGAATTTTGAACCCTAGTTGCAGAAAGCAGGTGGAATGAGCTGGCACTAAAGGCTGAATTTTGTCACAGGCTAAATCAATGTACTCGTGCTGCAATGTAGATGCATTTCTGGACTCTTTCATTGACCATTCTATCCAGTTCGATAACCTACTCAGGGATCAAAGACCACATACAATAACAGTCGTTCATAATCTCAATAAAGCAACTCCTGCTGAACCCATGCAACTTGGAAATTCTCGTCTAATTCCAGCTGAGAAGCTATGATGGAGACGAGAGGCAAAACTGCAGTGGCAAAGTTTACTATCTTGCTCAGTGCCTGGAGAGGAAACAACGAAAGCGGCACTCCAGCCCAGGGGTCCAGATGGCCTCCCGGCTCCTTACGGTGAGTACAAATCCAGTAATTTCTATACTTCCACTTATTATAAGAGTCAAGATCATACACTCACACAGTGCTCACTTGCAGCCCATCGGCATGGACATCGGGACCCTGCAGGAACAAATCTCCCTTCTTCTCACGGACTCTCCCAACAATCCTATCTTTCTTGGTTCACCTTGGCTTCAAAAATACAATCCCCTGATCTCCTGGAGACAAAGGGACATAATTAAGGGGTCTGAATATTGTTCTGAACGCTGTCTCTGGCAACCGGAACTCCGCCTCTGCAGATTCTTTTTTGTGGAGAAGAAAGGGGGGTTTACAGGCATGTATAGACTATTGAGGCTCCAAAAAATCTGATCACCAAAAAATATTCATACTCTTTTCTTCTAGTTCCAGCTGTACTTGAACAGCTCAAATCAGCCAAGGTTTTTACAAAACTGGATCTGCGTAGTGCGTACAACCTCATTTGTATTCATGAGGGTGACAAATGGAAAGTAGCATTCAGTACAACTTCTGGTCACTACTAGTATCAGGTAATGCCCTATGGCCTGTCATGCACTCCAACAGTGTTTCAATGTTTCATCAATGACTTGTTAAGAGACTTCCTGGGAAGGTTTGCAATTGCTTACATTGATGACATCTTGATCTATTCTCCCTCACTAGATATCCATG
This sequence comes from Notoglanidium macrostoma, assembly GCA_030068235.1. Lineage (NCBI taxonomy): Eukaryota > Metazoa > Chordata > Actinopteri > Siluriformes > Auchenoglanididae > Notoglanidium > Notoglanidium macrostoma. The sequence continues at coordinate 10,813,164 of JAQQZR010000016.1, read as the reverse complement.
TTGTGCATGTCAAAAAGGTGCTAGAGAGAACGAATTATATGTTAAAGGAGAGAAGTGCGACTTTCATGAGGACTCGCTGTCATTCTTGGGATATGTCATTAGTGTTAATGGAATAGCCATGGATGATGCTAAGGTACAAGCTGTGGCAAACTGACAAACAGATGGTACAGGATCTGCAGAGATTCCTAGGATTCACCAACTTCTACAGAATGTTCCTCAAAGGATTCAGCAAGGTGGCAGCACCATGATGGTGTTGCTGAAGAAAGAACCCAAGAAACTCACTTGGAATGATCAAGCTTACAGGGCCTTCACACAGCTCAAATGAGTGTTCACCCATCCTGAACCATTCTAATCCTGAGTGACCATTTAATGTAGACGTGGATACTTCTGAGCCCATAGAGGTGGCTGTACTGTCACAGTACTTTGGTGATAAGCCTAATCTGCATCCAATTGCCTTTTCTTTCCAGAAAATTGTCACTGGCCGAGGTAAATTATAGCATGAGGAATCATGAGCTATTTGCGAGTCGAACTGGCTCTCGAGGAATGGAGACACTGGTTAGAGGGGGCTAAACATCCATTCACCGATTATAAAAACCTTGAATATCTGTGCACTGCCAAGACTTAACCCAAGATAAGCTCAATGGGCTCTGTTCTTCACTAGATTTAATTTCACAATATCATATATTCCTGGAACAAAGAATTCAATAGTTGATGCACCATCGCATATGCACCAACCTAAGAAAGAAAAGACAAGCCCTGCAACCATCTGATGCCACTGATGGGGCAGTGGTAATTCAGTGATTAAAATGGATGTCTCCTGATTGGAAGATTGCAAGTTCAAATCCTAGCACTGCCAAACCGATGCTGCTGGGCCCTTGGCACTTAACCCACAGTTGTTTAGTTGTATAAATGAGATGTTAACTAATGCTGTTAATGTAAAATTATGCCTTTTTTGTGAACACCATTTCCTGGGACTCTGACATGGAAACTGAGAACACCTTACTTTATCATACACCAGCAGAATGTCCCACACTTGAGAAGTAAACTTATCACCTGGGCACATACTAGCTACAGGACACCCCGGATGCACTTATGAGCTCCTACGTGAGAAGTACTGGTGGCCTGATATCATCCACAATTTCAACCACCTCATTTCTTCCTGCTCTGCTTGTACACAACCATGTACATTCCTGGCTGGAAGCTCATTCTCCTACCATTACCTCAGTGCTATTTGTCCAAGATTGCCTTGGATTTCATCACAGACCTGCCAGAAATATGCAGCTAACAGTCATCCTAGTGATCATGGACAGGTTCACCAAGTCTCTGTGCCTTCTTCCTCTGCCTTCACTGCCCACGTCCTTTGAATTAGCTGAACTCTTGTTCCAACAGGCGTCCTGATATGACAGAATCCTCAAAGACATAGTCAGTGATCAGGGACCCCAGTTCATATCACATATATGGGCTTTATGGAAAAACTCGGTACAAGGCCGAAGACCTTTTTTGGATGCCCGTGGTTTTCGGGCCCTGCATCACTCATCAACACTGATTGTGTTATTGACATTACAAAATGGGCCCAGGAATACGTCCAGAAACCACTGTTGGCAAACACAATATGCCGTGCCATCTGCAGATGCCAACTAAAGCTCTATCATGCCAAAAGGAAGCCATATTTGAACATGGTCTAGAAGCGCCGTCATCGTGTCCTGTGGGCAAACACTCATTCGAAATGGACTGTTTCAAAGTGGGAAAGTGTTCTACGGTCAGACGAATCCAAATTTGACATTCTTGTTGGTAATCACGGATGCCGTGTCCTCCGGGCTAAAGAGGAGGGAGACCTTCCAGCATGTTACGAGCATTCAGTTCAGAAGCCAGCATCTCTGACGGTATGGGGTTGCATAAGTGTATAAAGCATGGGCAGCTTACATATTTTGGAAGGAACTATGAATGCTGAAAGGTATATAAAAGTTTTAGAGCAACATGTGCTCCCTTCCTGACGTCTATTTCAGGGAAGGCCTTGTGTATTTAAGCGGGACAATGCAAAAGCACATACTGCAGCCATTACAATAGCATGGCTTCGTCTGAGAAGAGTCTGGGTGCTGAATGCATGCCTGCTTGTCCAGATCTTTCACCTATAGAGAACATTTGGTGCATCATTGAATGAAAAATATGTCAAAGTCGACCACAAACTCTTCAGCAGCTGGAAAACTATATCAGGCAAGAATGGGACCAAATTCCAACACCAAAACTCCAGAAACTCATAACCTCAATGTCCAGATGTCTTCAAACTGTTTTGAAAAGAAGAGGAGATGCTACATCATGGTAAACATGCCCCTGTCCCATCTATTTTGAGACCTAGCAAGCATCAAATTTGAAATGAGCTCATTTTGTGCATAAAATTGTCAAATTATTCAGTTTAAACATTTGTTATGTTATCTATGCTCTGTTGTGAATAAAATATTGGCCCATGTGATTTGAAAGTCTTTTAGTTTACATTTTATTCAACTTAAAATACGTCCCAACTTTTCTGGAATTCGGGTTGTAATACTAACTTTTGGATTAAGTATAGAACATATAGACATAGTTCCATAGTCTGAGGTTGTGAGACACCACAATACCAGCCAGGAGGTTGCATCTAACACTCCTCAAAAGACTACTAGGATGCAGGAAGCTCAAGGCATGCTCAAATGGTCCCTACAAAATTATCAAACACTCCAATCCAGTTACCTTCTGCCTGGAACTACACCGCCATAGTTGCATCACACCCATCTTCCACGTTTCACAGTTGAAACCTGTCATTCAAGGTCCCCTCAACTCTGAATCTCCATCAGTCATTCCCAATGAGCCTCTGGAGATCTATGGACAGCCACAGCCACAGACTCCATTTCCCATGAACAGTCGCACAAAGTCACACGCTCTGAAACCCCAGGCTTCTGATTTGATGCTTGTATGTATGTATGTATGATTTTATATATATACAGTATATATGGTGTGGTGGTTAGCACTGTCGCCTCACAGCAAGAAGGTTGTGGGTTCGATCCCTGGGTCACCCAGGGTGCCTTTCTGTGTAGAATTTGAATGTTCTCCCCGTGCATGCATGGGTTTCCTCCGGGTGCTCCGGTTTCCTTCCACAGTCCAAAGACATGCAGGTTAGGTCAACTGGCTACTTTAAATTGCCCATAGGTGTGAATGTGATTGTGTGTGGTTGTTTGTCTGTGTTGGCCCTGTTGTGGACTGGTGACCTACCCAGGGTGTACCCTGCCTCTTGCCCGAAGTCTGCTGCTCCAGCTTCCCCCGTGACCCAGACGGATAAAGTAGTATAGATAATGGATGGATGGATAGATGCCATGAGTGAGCAAGACATTGAATCACTGATCCACCTCACCAGAATCTACAGCAAGGACACAGGATTTCATTTAGACTAGATAAATGAAGATGCATGGTGGCCAAGAGAGGGAAGATTATCAGGACTGAAGGAGTGGAGTTACCAGAGTTCAAAATAGTAGATATACAGGACACCTACAAGTACCTTGGTATTCTACAGGCCAATGGGAATCAGGAAGAGGTTACAAGGAGATTAGCCACAGCCAAATATCTCCAGAGGGTCAGACATGTGCTCAGAAGCCAGCTAAATGGTAGGAATAAGATCTGAGACATCAACATGCACGCCCTACCAAACATCAGATACCCAGCTGGAATAGTGAACTGGCCACAGGAGGAAATAGATGCCATTGATGTCAAGACACAGAAACTCCTTATGATGCACGGAGGGTTCCATCTGAAGTCCAGCTCCCTGAGACTCTACAAACAATGGACAGAAGGGGGTTGAGGATTAGTAAGTGTCAGAGCCACTATCAAGAATGAAACAAGGAACATTCATGAATACATCAAGAAGATGGCCCCCCAGGGCAAAATGATGAAAGAGTGTCTCAGGCAGCAGAAGACAGAAGATGACAATGAGGATGAGAAAGCATCGTGAAAGACCAAGCCACTCCATGGAATGTACCACCGTCAGATAGAGGAAGAGACTGGCATCAGGAAATCCTACCAGTGGCTAGAAAAAGCAGGCCTGAAGGACAGCACAGAGGCTCTGATCTTGGCAGCACAAGCACAGGCCCTAAGCACCAGATCTGTTGAGGCAGGGGTCTACCACAATAGACACAAGGTGCAGGCTGTGCAAATATGCCCCTGAGACTGTCCAGCACATAGTAGCTGGGTGCAAGATGCAAACTGGGGCAGCATATACTGAAAGGCATAGCCAAGTGGCAGGAATAGTGTATTCAAATATCTACACCATGTATGGGCTAGAAGTTCCCAAGTCCTGATTAAACGACTGAAAGTTGTTGAGAACAACAGTTCTAAGATCCTATGGGACTTCAGACTCCAGACAGATAAGCTGCTGCTGGCCAACCAACCAGACATAGTGGTGGTTGATAAGGAGCAGAAAACAGCAGTAGTGATATATGTGGCAGATGACTGTAACATCAGGAAGAAGGAGCATGAGAAGACTGATAAGTACCTAGGCCTGAAGGAACAACTGGAACATCTGGAACAGTGACTGTTTGCAACTTTCAGCAAACAGTAATTATTCTGTATATGCATTGATAGTAATGTTGTGGTATACTGCAGGTATAGAAGTAATTTAATTATTTTATTTGATGAGTACCACAGAGCACACCCATGAAGACACTGGAGCACTGTGCCCTAACAGTTTTCCCCAAGTATGCCCTATTATGCCCTCAGTGTTTCCACAATATGACCAATATGTCCAAAGTGTCCCCACAGTATGCCCAATGTGCCCACAGTGTGAGCATTGAGGCCTTGCATTGTCTTCATTTTGTAGTTAGTAGAATACATGGCACAAAGAAGCACTGTATTATTTTCATGTACTCTGGCTTTTATCGTCATAGCGACATTTAGTGTGGATGTCCAGCATACCAGCATTCTTCCCTGGTGAATAGGCTACCATTCTCAACATGTTGTACTGTTGACCAGCATCCAATTGCCAGCATCCCACCACCAGAATGGGATGCTGGTCACTAGCATCCAATCATCAGCATCCCATGCTGGTTACGAGTAGCATGGGATGCTGGTGAACAGATTCTGGTTACCATGACCAGCATACCAGGACCAAAACACAACATATGCTGGTATTGCTAGGATGAACAGCATGCATTATGCTGGTCATGCTGGTAACCATAATCTAAATTACATTTTGTAGATTGGTGCTATGCCTGCTGAAAAAGCCAGTATAGACCAGCATAGGTGGTTACCTATCCCGGTCTATACTGGCTTTTTCAGCAGGCATAGGACCAATCTGCAAAATGTAATTTAGATTATTTATTATTTTTAAAACAGTTACACTGACAGTGTTAAACCATTAAGGATTTGTAAAGTGAGATTATAAATGTGAGTTATATAAATAAGTGAGTTATAAAATGGTGCTAAGTTCATCTAGTGTTTCATGTCCATTTTACGTCTGTAACTTATGGACCCTGAAGGCAGTTACATGTTTTGTGCAGAGGAAGGCCAAAATCTGGGCATTTTTTTCTTGCATGGAAATGCGAAAGTCCACATTCCACGTTTTACCAACCTGATTAACTAATGTCAAGTGCTTAAAAATAAACTAAACATGTTTAGTAATATATAGAATTGACCAAGATTAAGGGTATGCTTTTTGGTATATTGTATGTATACTGAGTCAGTCCTGGCCTAAAGGCTAGAGAGGTGGGTGTGGGACCGAAAGGTGACTGGTTTGATTCCCTGGACTTGCAGGAAGAATGTGTGGGTGGAGGAAGTGAATGAACAGCACTTCCCTCTTCATCCATGACTGAAGTGACCTTGAGCAAGGCACCTAACCACCAACTACTCCCTGGGTGCTGCATCATAAAGCTGCCCACTGCTCTGGCCATTAGCTTCCAGACATTTATGTGTAGAAATGCTCCTGAAGTGCTGACTCTGTATATAGAAGTTATATCAGTTACATTTGTTTAAATTTTTTCTAATATTTTCTTATAATAAAAGTTATACAAAGTGGTGTATCATTCTTTTTTTTTCTGGTGTGTGTATATATACCACATGCCTTGACCAGGAATGGAATCCCTGGTCGCCTGTTCTAAAGGCCCTGTTGTTACCACTGTTCTATCCAGCTGCAAAACACAAAAATGCACGCGCACACACACGCACACACAGAGAGATTCAGTGGTTAACATTGCCTCCTCAAAGCAATTTATCTGTGTTCAGGGAACACTTCTTATGTCTGGTGGATTTATTATTAACTTAGTGATATTGCTGAATTTATTTCAGATTTAAATTGACAGTTTATTAAGATACAAATCAGGGGTTAAGGAAGAACATTTCTGTTGGGTACAAAGTAGCTTATTGGGAGATCAGGCTTCCTTGTTACTTTGTTCACCAGGTACTAATTACTATTGACAAGGACTCAGTCCAAAATCTTGCTAATCCCTGCAGCTTGATGGTTCAGGCTAGGGAAAGCTGGGTTTAACTGAAAAGCATGACATGGTAGGTTTTATCCTTTACCACATCCTGTTATGATCTATCACATAGTAGTTTGGGGGTGGGGAAGAGGGAGTTGGGGGATTATTACACAGGAACTCCAGGGGAGCACATCACGATGAAGAGGACATATAGAGAACAGTCTTTATATTTTTTAATTTCATCACCAATTTTAAGTTTATACTAAGAGCCTTTGTTCAGTGAATGTTTATTTACCTGAAGTAATTAGCACCTGGTTTTCTAAAGAAAAAATAGTCTTGTATGGCTGCATATTAATGAAAATCAAATGACTGGAATTTTCAAAGCAATTTTCACTCATGTTTACGACAAAATTCTAGGCTACTGAAGTTGTTCTTCAGATTTTTAAATTATTGTTTTAACAAATCTTTATACGCTGGATGCTTACAAACAGCATAAATATATAAATCTTAAATTGAAAATGAATGAAGGGGATTGATATCAAATATGCCTTTTCCACCATTTACGGTGCAGCATTCTGTCAGGGGTATTCTGTTAGGAGTCTGGAATTCTGCTAATTGTGAGCCATTCATTCAGGTAAAAGTTCACTACTAACAGAGATTTACACCTGAATTTCAACAGAAGGTTGAAATTCCATTCAACATTCATTTGACATTCCTTTTGAGCTTTTTTGTATTTCATGTGGTTAAAATCTCTGCTTAAGTAATCTGTGCTTAATTAATAAGGGCTTCACCAATGTAATACAAATTAAGTAAATAAATCCCTGTTTGCTAGTTAGCATCTTTCCCTTCAAACTGATGTAAAATGGAAGTAAAATGACTGAAATGGATGGTAGTAGTGGTACTTTAACTGTTTATGCATTTGTGGAGTGTGGGTTGATTATCTCATCTACGGGCAGCTGTGGCCTAAAGCCACTGGGGGAGGAGTGAATGAACAGAACTTCCCTCTCCATCCACAGCTGAAAGGCCCTTGAGCAAGGCACCTAACCCCCAACTGCTCCCCGGACGCTACAGCATGTGGCTGCCCACTGCTCCGGGTATGTGTGCTCACTTCTCACTTGTGCGTGTGTCCACTGCTCGGATGGGTTAAATTATTTCCCCTTGGAGATTAATACAGTATCAAAAATCCAAAAGAAAAAAATCTAGATTAAGTTATATGGTGGAGTTATTTGCTGACTAATGATTTGCTGTTGAGACCATTAAAAGCTTAATGTTTTGCAGTATTGGGTTTGCCTCACTTTTTTGCCCAGTAGTGTTTGTGTGTATATATATATATATATATATATATGATAGCATGATAATGATTCAAACCCAAGTCAAAAAGGAACTGTTTCAGAAAAAGAAAAACCATGTTATGTTATGACACAGTTAGAGTAAATCAGATTGTTTATTTTGCCTGTAACTATAGACATCTAGCCAGTGTTATCATAGACAGCCACTGTATCTATGGCAGTGACCGCTCAATGGTTAAGGTTCTGGGTAATATTAAGTAATGAAAAATGTAGCATCCCATTAAACACAGCCAGGTGGTACCCATTATACCTGTTACTTTATGGGCATAATGGCTATATACTGTATATTTAATGGGTTATAGGCTACCATGGGTGATTGCTGACATGAGAACCATTTAGATTCAACAATAATATTTCCTGATTTAAAAATCCATATCCACACAACACAAATTTTCATTTAAAAGTTTTTGTATGGGGTGAACAAAACATACAAAAGGAATAACAATATTACAATTAATTTACTAATTGTGCTTATCTTTCAGGTGCATCTTCCAACCTAGGCTACACAACCCACTCTTTATGCACCACACAGTAGAATATTGACCAACATCTAACATCAAATGCTTGAGCTACCTCGTTTGTCTGTCAAAAGGCTTAGGTTACTAATGAAGATGATGAACTGTCACCAAATATGATCCTTTAACTGCACCTTTCATTTTAACCATAAACAGAATGATGTTTATTCCCTTCACCAACTGAAATGATAATTAAAAAAAAACTCTCTATCATAATATGTCAGGTGTGTGCTTGTGTGAGAGTGTGTTAAGGAAGATTATCTTGGTATTCTGTTCAGGAGAACTAGGAAGCTGCATTTAAATGGTAATGTTAACCATACATTAACCACAAGTTAATGTTGTTTGATAAACTGGTTGATTGTCTATAACATCACATCAGTAACATAATTTAGCAACTGATTGGCAAGAAAACCTATGGCTATATACCACTGATAGTTCATGTTATTTATAGTCCTTTTCCACTGCATGGTACCGGCTTTACTTGACTTTACTTGACTCCACTTGCTCTTGGTGTCAGGGATTTCATTTTCCATTAGCTGGATGCCATAGTGATGCTGCCTGACATTGACATTATGTCATCTTTAACACAACACACAGGAACATCTTTATTATTATTGTTACTCTTCATTGACCTGTTGTGCTATATTTCTCCCCATGCAATGCCATGTTTATGAAACATATAACATACAGCATATATAAACATATAGCACCAGCTAATACCATATGGTAAGCCGAAGTTGCAACAATTTGTCATGTTTCTAACACATTTTGTTAACTCAGGTAACTCGTTTAAAATTAGCCAGCCTGTAGTGATATTTTGCGTAACCCTCTTTTGGTAAAACCATTATGGGTAATGTAATGGTTTGACCATGATTTTGAAACAAATTATACAAATATTGTTAATGTTAAACATTATATATTAAACATTATAACATGTCATTACTCAGCCCGAGGTAGGATTTCATTTGTCTTATTAAAATGTAGGGTTTCGACTGGTTTCTTATGAAGGCAGGAGCCTTCAATCTGTATCTTGATGTAATATGCAAAATATGTTAGGCAAAATAACAGTACAGGCTGGATAATTTTAAATAATTTCCTGCAGCAAAATTTCTCCAACTTGCACATGCTGAACAGGGAAGCTAACACAGTACTTTGGATGGCTAGTTATATACCTTCACCATTACACCACCTGCCTCTACAATTCTATGATTCAGCACAATGCCAACGGAAGAAAAGGCTGATCTTGCATCAGATCCACAACCAAAAAAAGCATTGTCCCTCTTAAAAAAAAACAATCACAATGTTTTGCCACAAGCTGTTATTGTGATAGATCATGAGCAGTTATGATGTACAGAAATGTCAGTCTTGATTTAGTTCAACATTTTGAAAATGGTATGGATTACACTGCATAACAATTTTTTTTTATGCAGTCTTGCTTCCTGAAAGGTTTTTGCTGATTGTGACAGGTACTTACTGGGTATGCACAAATATAGTTTTGGTTTTATTGCATCACATAGGAACTCTGAGAAATAGACATTTATATGTTTACTGACAATAACATATTTAGTCATGTTTATGTTTCACATAAGCTATTAAATTCAACAGAATTAAAAGTGTTTTGCTCCCGATTTTCTTTTGTATTCAATGTCTGTTGCATCACGTTGCAGTGTCCAACAGTCGTCAGCAAGCATTGACGGATTCCAGTTGCCCTAGTATCGTTTCTCAATCGTAGCAATGTCCTTGTGAAACCTTTCCCCATGTTCGTCACTGACAGCACCGAGAATTGTGGGGAAGAAGTCCAAGTGTGAGTGGAGGAAATGAATCTTGAGTGACATGTTGCACTTCATTGGCTTGTATGCTTTGAGAAGTTTGTCTACC
>JAQQZR010000016.1:10770851-10791270 GCA_030068235.1 Notoglanidium macrostoma | reverse complement strand
AATGTCTATTTCTCAGAGTTCCTACGTGATGCAGTAAAACCAAAACTATATTTGTGGATACCCAGTAGGTACCTGTCGCAATCAGCAAAAACTTTTCAGGAAGCAAGACTTTTCAAAAAATGGTTATGCTGAGTTAACTGTGCACAACATAAAAAGGGTTTGTTTGACAAATACAAGTTTATGGGAAGTATAGCAACTATGCCAATGTCTGGAAGAAGATCTAAATGGTCACCCTCAGCTGAGAGAAAATTGGTTTGGATGGTCAGGAACAACCCAGGATCCATCAAGCTACACAAAATTTAGTTATATGGTCACAATGACCAGAGGTACAAAAGAACACCGTATCAACTCTTAAGCATGGTGGTGTTAGCATTATGCTCTGGATCTGTTTTGCTACCAGTGGAACTGATGCATTGCACAAAGTGGATGGAAAAATGAAGAACTTTAAAATATTTCACCATAACCTCAACCATCAGCTAGACAGTTGAAATGTGGCCACTATTGGGCGTTCCAACAGGACAATGATGCTAAGCACACATCAAAGATGTTTGTCATATGGATAAAGCACCCTAAATTAAGCTTACAAGTCCTGACCTCAGCCCTATTGAAAAATATGTGGACTGTGCTTAAAAGTCAGGTCTGTCTCAGGAAACACAAAGGCCCTCTTTACACTTGATTTTGTAATGTGTCTTGGGCAATCAGGTCACAAGTGGACAGTTGAGACACATTGCTATTTACACCTATGTTTATGTTTATCATAACAAACATAATCATCTCCAAGGTGTTCAGCTGATCGCTTTTGTTCAGATTTCATTACTGCCTACATCACTTCTGCTAGAAGGTCAAAGGTCCCTGTGGACAGTTATGTTAAAACATTTCACCAGCAACATACCTTATTTTCTTGTACTCCAACCAGGTATAACAGTACTCCTGTACATGTTTTTTCTACCATGTCGCACTGTTACCAAAACAACCACCTTTTCCAGCATTAATGACACATTTTCCTGTTAAGTCCATGTCGGGGAAGCTTCGGGACTCATTAGCGTTTGTACTAAGGAAGGTATGTGGTCAAATGTGTCCCAGACAACCTTGGCAAGTGGTTTGAGTGAATGCATCTTGGAGATCATTAACACTTGTATTTAGCACTGTCCACTTGTGATCAGATCACCCAAGATGCATTTTAAAAAGAAAGTATAAATGGGGTCAAATTTAAATGAACTCTATCAGTTCTTCCAAGACTAGTCAAATATCAGAATTTTTCCAAAAGCTTCTTGATGGCAACCAAAATATCTAGTCAATGTGAAACTTGATAAGAGACATTTAACAAAATATTAAGTATGCTGTATGTATAATTTTCACTTTATAATGTATAAATGGAGGTGGGAGTCCCACCTCCCTAACCCTTCACACTCTGAGTCTGTGAAATTGTGCTCATTTTCAAACATATGCTGATTGAGACTCAATTCACAAAAGCAACTTGTCCACCCCCCTACCATTATTATTATTGTTATTTTTGGGATATCTTCAGCCCAAGTCAACAGTGTAACCTTAAACAAAATATATAATGTAACAGATTCTTATTTTTACAGATATTAATTTGCATGAGAATTGGTTAGTGGAGGATTATTATAATATTTAACAATTAATTTCTCACAGTATGATTTATTAAATCATAACCTGGTTACATGTTCAAACTGCTTCTGCACAAAGCTCAAAAAATTAACATTACTAAAAAAATCTATAATATAGAATTTTTTGCGATGTCTCACATTGTATCATTTACCTATAACATATAAAAGTTATCATCTGGCCAAAGAAAAGTAGCTTGCTTTCTGCATCATAAAATCCATGTGTTGCTGTCTGCAGTTCATGTGCTTTGCATTCTAAAATCTCTGCCCTGAGAAGAGTAGGAACTTTAAAATCATTAAAATGAAGGACAACCCACAACAGGTGTCCAATACCGAAGTGTTACGGGTACAAATGTGTGACTTCATTATACAGTAGTGTCATTTGTAAAACCAACACTGCAACATATCTTTGCTGAATAAAAGGTAGCTTAAATTTTTTTTTTAAATTGACCCAAACCACCAGCACACCATTAGGCAAGATACAGTGGAATGTTTTCTTGGTTAAAGAACAACAAAAAAGTTAACATGAACATACCTAACAACAACTTAAGCTTTTCAAAACAGCCTACTTGAAATGACTGCAGGTCAATGCAGTTTCCATGGATAAAAAAAAACAGCATCAAATAATTCTTTGAACCCAAATGCACAACATTAACCAAACACAAATGGTCTTATTTGTCTGTTCTCTTCGGATGATCCAAACCATTCTGTGGGAAACAATACCACACAATTCATGCAGATCTTCTGTTGTATTAGACAGTATTAGCAAGAAAGGGTGAACAAACAGTTCTAATTAAAACTAATTATATCATATGTACCTCATTAGAAAATGTTGAGTAATCAATGCATTATTATGATGAATGGAACAGTCTAGGTGAGAACTTTAATGACTATTCAGTCCACACTGCATGTGTATTCTGTGTAGAATAGTGCTAGTATCATGATTTGTTATAACTGGACAAACTGGTACTTCTTTATTAAACAAAACAATTCTACCAACTATCAGGATTTTGAAATGTCCATTTCTCCAGGTTTAGATCTGAGCTGGTAAAAACAAGGGTAAGTGTCCTGTAGTCAACCAGCAATGCATGTTCAATGTTTCTGTTGTGCACTCTTACACCTAGCACAGCACTGGGTCTCTGGCACAACAAGGAACTCACAGGTGGCTGCCCGGACCTGGACAATAGGCTCTGAGCCAAAAGGAGGCTCACTCTTAAAGCCTCGGCAGACAGAATAACGTTCTAGGTCTTCTAGCAGGGTGGCAACCTGTGCCACTGAGGTGAGTCGGGCTGGGTGAGCATGATACAGCCAGTGTGTAGGAAGCAGAGGCTGTCCCTGAACACTGATGTGGTAACGAAAGCTTGGTTCAATCTGCACTGTAGTGTCTGCCATGGCTGACAGCTTGGAGCACTGAAGAAGCTGTAGACGCGGGCCCTCAGCCAACACAGCACACCATAGAACAGGCAAAGGAGCATCGCGCAGGGATGCCAAGAGCTCCAGCAGCTCCAGGTCCAAGCCATCTTCAGCAGGATCATCACTCCCCAGGCTAAAGATTTGTGTGATCTGCAAAAAAAGCTTATTACTGGATGGGTAAATATAAGGATGAATCAAATGAACTTTTTTTTTATTATTTTGTATTGTTTAATGCAAACAGGAAAAAGTGTTGCAAAAGTGTTCTCTGCATAATGTCCATTTTGTTCAATGTAAGTGTTGCAATTCTTCACAAGTGTTCAGATACCTCTAGAAAATACTTTTATTCAATTTTAACTTATGTTAAAAACTCATCTGACATATATACATGCATATTTTATATACAGTGGGGGAAATAATTACTTGATCCCCTGCTGAGTTTGAGTTTGCTCACTTACAGAAAAAATAAACAGTCTCTAATTTTTAAGGTTTCATTTTAATGGAGAGAGACAGAATATCTACCATAAATCCAGAAAAACCACATTACATAAAGGTTATAACTTAATTTGCAGGTCATTGAGAGAAATAAGTGCCTGCCTATGCATGTATGCATATATATGGAATGATGTTTAGGAAACTATTATTTACATAATACCAAAAAATTAAAACTCAAAATATACTGAATGAAAGTCTGAATATATGGAATGACACTTGAGAATGCTGAATGAAATCTTACGTCATTGAGGCATGGGACCATTATTCTGTATTGATCAAGAACATGTCACTATGAGTGAGACAGAACAAAGTCTAATAACAGCAATACTAAGTATGCATGTAGCCTATGGGCCAAAAATAGTACTAGTATTGAATACTACGAAGCCCTGCTCATGGCATGAAAAGAAAAAAAATATATTTCATTTATATATTTCATTATATATTATATATTTCATTTTATATATATTACAAATATTTTAAATTCGACAGGTTCTTGCATCAATATGGAATGACATTGGCCTGCACATTGAGAACACATCATGGCACTAGTGCCTTGATGACATCAGATTTCATTCCATATTCTCAAGTTGCTATATATATACACACATATATGTGTACACACACACACACACAATGCCAGTCAAAAGTTTGGACACACCTTCGCTTTCATAGGTTTTTCTTTTTCTTTTTTTTTTTCTCGACATTGTAAAACAATACTGAATACCTCAAACTATGAAGCAACACATATACTGAATTAGGTTGTAAACAAAAAAGTGTAAAAAAAAACCCAAACAAACAAAATGTGTTTCATACTTTAGATTCTTCAAAGTAGCCACCATTTAGCTTGATGATATTGTGGGCATTATCTTAACCAGCTTCATGAAGTAGTCACCTGGAATGCTTTTCAGTGAACAGGTGAGCCTCGTTAAAAGCTTATTAGTGGAATTTCTTGCCATCTTAATGCATGAGACATACAGTAAATAGTAAATGGTAAATTATAAAAATACAGTATTTTTTATAACAGCCCTATTGAGCAACTGTAGTAATCCATATTGTCAACAACCGCTCAACTAAGTAAACAGAAACAACAGTCCATCATTGCTTTAAGACATGAAGTGTCTTTTAAGTAATAAAAATAAAGAAAAAAATATGAGTTACAGTGTCTCTGGCAGTTATGGCTAATGCTATGGACACGCCCGAGTCTGTTCTCACTGGTCGAGATCGTAATTACATGCACCAATGACGACAGTGCACCATGTTTGAATGTCAGTGACGATCATGGTGATATAAGAAATGTCAAAATAAATAAATAAAAAGCTTAAGAGTAATATTATCACATTCCTGTTTATTGCTAACTAGATAACTCTGTAGCAGTTCCTAGCTAGATAACATTGGCATAATAACTCACTAAACTGATCCAATTGAGATAAATTACATGACGTATATTGTAAAAAATCATGGCACTTTTAGTTATATCTCCATGCTCTTGGTGTGTGCAATATAAATATTTCATATTTTTAGGACTTGTGTGAAAATCTCATGATGTTTTAGGTCATATTTACACAGAAATATAGAAAATTCTATAGGGTTCACAACTTTCAAGCACCACTGTATAAGCTGGTAAAAAATACCATTAGGCTGACAGTAAATGTCTAACATAAGATGTTTTGGAACAAAATATCAAGGTGATTCTGTTGCAAAACTTGAGAGCCTGCAGCCTAAAATTTGTAATTGTGTTTTTGCTGTGAGAACTTTTTCACAAATGTATTTAAAATTTTTTCACAGAGAAAAAGGCTCAAATATGTGAACTAATATTAAGATGCATATAAATATATTTATTTGTACATGAAGTATGGCCAGAGCATAAGGAATATTAGGGTCCAAGCACCAGCGGTACATGGCCCTATTACTCTTATAAGCAGTATTATTATAGTGCTTGCAAAGCAGAGCATTATACTGTTATCTATTGGCTTTATTATTATTATTATTATTATTATTATTATTATTATTATTATTATTATTATTCCAGGATCAAAAACTCAAAAATAAGGTACTTTCTTTCTTCGGTCCAGTTACTGGTCAGCGGCTATGACTTTTCCTTTTAATATTCCACTCGCATCCCTCTTTTTATCCCTCTTTGTTCATTTCCCCCGATAAACATTTCATCAATTTTCAAACTATTACCTCCAAATTTACTAGACATGTTTTGGGCAATAATAAAAGCACTCTACTGCTTTTCATTCCACCAAGATCACCAAGATGCTTTTCCCCCCAATGTCTTCAATTCATTTTTTCTCCAACAGAGCTTGAATGAGAAATTTTTCAAGCTGCTCCCATATGATCAATTTTTTAAATAGCTCCATACCTATTAGACACATTCTGGGCAATACGTCTAAGCACTCCATGTCTTTCTGTTTCCCTCCCTCACTCACATAACTGTTCCTAGAGATTAAAAAAACCAGGAAGAACCATGTACCAGCCACTTTATTAGGAATGCCTACACATTCCGGCCACTTTATTAGGTACACCTGCACGTATTGGTCATTTAAATATATATGGCTAATAGCTAACATTCTAAAATGCTAACAGCTAACATACGTCTTGCTAACATGCTAAACACTAACAGCTAACTTGTTAACATGCTTTCATGTTCCATGCCAACAGGCTTTTTTATTAACTTTATGTTAATATCGAACATTCCCCATCTATTTGATCACTCCTTTATTCACTCATTTACTCATTCAGTTTCCATCTATCTATCAATTTGTTTAAATCTAACTTCCCCAACTATTTAATTTTTTCTCTCTTTTTCTCTCTAACTCACTCTCTCTCTAATTTTATTTTGAACTTTTACTTTTGTGCTTTGTAAGCACTAGGATTTCCCTCAGGAAATGCACAGGGCCTGAGCATTGCTTGATATGGCTCAAATTTCACAGGTTATTACAATGGTTATGGTATAATGGTCATCATCATAGGTTTTTCAAACTATCATGGCTATATTGCTCCTAGATGGTTCATGAGATTCCTGTCCAATTAGTTATGGGTTATAATGGTTATAAAGCGCCACCATCTGTCAACACAAAAAGTGGCTTTTTCACCCATCTCCACCATATTTCTCAAAGAAAGTTAGTCAGATTCATGTCAGACCTGCTACAGTTATAGGTTATAATGATATTTATATGCCCAGAGTCGGTCTCTGGAATAGCACTACCATCTGTCAACAGAAAAAGTGGATTTTAAAACTAGACATAAACTTAGTATATCATTATGGATGCATTTAATTACACATAGTACATAAAAAAAAAAATGACAGCCACCTTACAAAAAAACAAAAAGAAAAAAAAAAAAAAAAAAAACTGGAAACCTTTTTGTGAATCTGGACACTGCTGCATCAGGCAGTATGGTGTGACCCTTCCATTATGCATACACCCTTGGCTAAAAAGACAGATGCTGATAGGGATGCAGCAACCACCAATAGCCACAAACCATGACATATGGTGCCTATGCCCATTTCCCCCATGCTGGTACAATTTGCATGGTTATTAGAAACAGTTTTCTAGTGCAGTTTCAATACATTAGACATGTTTTGAAAGTGATCTCTGACAAGCTAAAGTAAGAGGCCAATACTTGTTTTAATATAACACTACAAGTTTAAATATAAACCTCCGACAAGTGAACAGAAAGGCCTAGGCTTGCACAAACCTCAAATTGTTTGAGGAATAGATGTCATTTTATAATGAAAGCTTAGCATGAAACTGTTTTAGTTTAAATGCAGTTGGAACATGGAAATATTACACTTCTAGGAATAATGAAGATTCTTTGGAATCTGGTTATCTCTTTCAATTCAAGACATCAATCGTAATCCTAATGGACATCAATCCTAATTTAGTGAAAAAAAGGCCTGTTTTCACTGGTCATCCAAGTCACATTGAAAGTTGGAAATATAGTCAGAAATCCACAACCATGACCCTAAACATACTTTCGAAGTTTTGTGTTTACCGTTGGCTCCATTTCGTCCTCATCTTGATCCTCTGCATGTTGTTCAATTGGTGGGGGGCGTCGCCACTTCCTGTCATTTACTCTAGTCCACTCATCACAGAACAGATGCAAAATATGATCCTCAGAAAGTACCTGGCTTTCCTCAATTTCTGCATCCTATACAAATAAACATGATGCAATTGTTATTCTAATGCAATAGCCCAATAACACTGCACAGACAGAGATAACAGTTATTAACCAAACAGCCTAGACAGCTCACTAGTCACAAACTCCCATGTCAAGTGATAAACATACAGATGCCAGAAGGCAATCAGATTTACTTCATTTTCTAGGTGAATTGACGACCTCGTTTTAGACATAGCTCAGCTGAATTCAATAATTCAGAAGCTGAGACCACACAACTCTGAGGCTCATGCCCTTAATCAGATCCTTCCTGGCAGTCTAGTGACTGCTCATGCTCCCTGTTCATAGAAAACTGGCAGAGTCTGTCTACAGATACATCAGGAGATTGCAAATTCGAATCCCAATGATGCCAGTGCTATCCATGGCCAGGAGCCAAGTGTAGGAGGGATGACATACTCTCTCTCCCCTGTTAATTACAGCAACTCCTCAATCATGGGCATCTGTGTGCTCATGTAAGCAAATAAGTGCAGATAGCACTTTGCTTCAATTGTGTTACACATCTCTGTAACATAGCATTAACAGCATTGCTAAAAGTTGGGGTTGGCTTAATGTGTCTCAGAGAAAGTATGTTAGCCTTCACTCCCCCCCAGATGGTAGAGATTATATGATCAGGGTTAACTGGCTGGTCATGACACAATTGAATAAGCCACAGTGCAAGAATATCATTTAGAGTTTGTGACAACAGTGCTGCAGCCTCGCCATGCTTAGCAGCAAACACTCCTCACCACACTGCGAGAGGGGTGCTGAAAGGACAGCTTCAGCAAGAGCGCAGGAGGAGTGCCTGTTCAGCACCAAGGTCATCGAAGGTCAGCACATGTGGGAGGCAGGGTTGCCTAACTCTGCAGGGCTTGTGTAGACTAATAATCTACCGTAAAGGAGAAGATAGAGAACTATAAAAGGGCATGTGCTGCACACAGAGGTGACTTATGCTCCAGTGGGAATTGACTCATACTTCCTCCGTTTCAGCAGACTCCAGCACAGATGAAGAGCAGTTCACCTCGGCCTTCCATCATCTGGTTGCCTCGATGCCCTCGAGCACAGCACCCCGACAGACGCACTGGACCCAAGCTGCTTGGCTGAACTGTCACAGAAGAAGCACCCCTTCCACTGAGTCCCTTTACTGTTGATCTCACCGCAGACCTGCACTTCTCACTAATTATAAATAAAAGAGCACTGAATTTTCCCGCAATCAAGTCTCTGTGAGAGACTGGGTCTGTCCTGCTCCAGAGCACCTCACAAGCTATAAAGGAGGACTTGAACAGACAGCAGAACAATGCCCAAGGTCAAAGGCACGCATTTGAGCAATGTGGTGTTCACTCTAGCTGATTGTTCACAGGAAGTTTGGGCTGGGTCACATGCCTGCTGTTACATCACTGGTGGTACCACCAGATTAAACACTACATCCATAAGTTGTGTACAGTGCCTAAGTGCCTATTTTATTGTGTTTGGTGTTCACTGGTAATAGATTAGCTGTTTTTTTATTGACATCTTTGGAATGATCAATTCAATCTGCAGAAAGTAATCCCTATCTCTAGTGAAATGATTGACATCATTTCCAGCATCAGGACACCTAGGACAGGATGTGGAGCCAATCTGGATGCCAAAAGGCACCAATGATGGTTAACACCACCCTTTCTGCCAGGCTTGTACAAATCAACCCTGTGAAATCTCCCATATGTCAGGGTTTACCACCAAAGAGGATATGGAGACTTTTTGGTCACTGTAAGCTGAAGCCTTGTTCCAACAGATGGGAGTTTGATGCCTGCTATGGCAAAAATGCTGATAAACTCGGGTAACATGATTGGATAAGTTTGGTCATAAATTGCCAACAGCAATTAATGGACACGTGCTGAGGGGAAAGCTGTGCTGGAGCCCTCAGATGATGCTCATTTTCTAGCTTGGTTTATGGAAACAAGAACTCTTATATAAACTAGTCCATCACCTTAGGTTACTCATTGCACTATTACTATTCACCAACAATTCATGAAATTGTTTTAGCCATGAGAGAGCCATCAATGTTTACTTCTCATTAGAAGAACTGTCTATATTGAGTATTTGGGTCTCTTATCAAATAACTATAGATGACTCTCTAGCTTCACCCACTTAGTTGATCATTGTACTTTTGTTAACAAAAGACAATGTACCAATAGTTCAGTCTGTAAGGTCGAATTTTTAGTGAAATCTATAATCTATAGCAGATAAAAGTGACAAATTTGGCAGAAACAGTCTTTGGGTAAGACTCAGAAGGGATTCTGCAAAATGGCTCTACCAGAAAGGTATCATTTAATACTAAAATCAAGATGGCAGACAAATAATTTACAAATATGCATATCTCAAAAACTATAGGTCTCAGGAAGACAGAATTAATGTCAATGTATAGGCTTTCAGGGTCATGGAACAAAATACAAAAAATTAACATCCTATGACCTCTCTATGACCTTGAAATATTATAGAAAACATTAAAATGAGTAATATAACATATACAATTACTCAAAACTAATGTCAAAATATAGATTCGTATGGTCAAGGATATCAATAAAAACCAAATGCGTGAACTATCACATCTGGAAAAAGCAAAATTAATAGCAACACAGTTTACATGTGTATTTTATGATACAAGTGGTCATCAATCGACAGTCCATGTAATAGTATCTGCATGATCTGCTGTCTAACAGAAATGTAAAATTGTACAGTTTCAGTAGTATATAATTAATTCCTTACTGAGTCTAGCATGCTTTGGTTTAGTGGGTGTATATTTAAAGGAAAACTTCTCTCTCGCTAAAAATGCATTTTAATCCTGGTACATTTTTAGCACTTTACCTGTTTACCTGAGTATGTAGATATTGTACATGATTGCTGATATACTCCTTTTACAAAATATTTAAATACTTGACACTTATATTAGTGGTAATTAGTGCTGGGATGATCGGGTGCAAAATCAAATATTTAATCACTTTGATTTTAGCAATAATCAAATCTAACTTATTGAAAATCGATCACAATGCAAGTATTCAATGACAATGTTAAATATATTTTAACTGTGAATTATTTTATTTTTCATTTAAAAAAATACAGATAATTTTTATTTAATTCTTGTTTAATAAACAAGCATAACTTGTGGGGATCTTTTGTGAAAAACATTACATCATCCCCCACCAGGTCACGTGGTGTTAACTGGTATCCATTGCAGTTTTTCTATGGCCAGGCAAAACACAGATTGCAATGTGCATTTTTCAATTTCCATAATTCTGCATGTGCCTTAAATCCCTCATTAGTTTTGCCTTAAGAATGTAAAACAGCCTAATAAACATTATGGTTTATCTATTGTGCACTTAAATCATAGCTTTTTATTCATTCTAATATCAAAGTTTTAAGTATTAGAGCTTTACCCTAATCAGTAAAAGACTGGTGGCTGAATATTTTTAATTTTTCCTTCTAAATCCTTTCAGGTTCATGGTTTTTTTTTTTGCACCCTTTTTGAAAAGTGTACATTTGTCCTAAAGAACATCTGTGCCAATTTCCATGCTTTTATCTGCTGGGTATTTTTTCCCCCCCCCTTCATTAACTGGACCTCATACGTCACTCATTTTGACCTTTTCTATGATCTTTCAAGGTCACCGAATAGTCATAGGACATTAATTTATATTAAAACCTATCCATCGACATTAATTTTGTAAAACTATAGTCCTATAGTTTTTGAGTGATGAGAAATTAATATAAATTTTATGCCAGCCATCTTGAATTTTGCCTTGCATTTCTGGTAGAGATATTTTGTTGTAATCCCTTCTGAAATTGATATTTCCCAGTTTTGGTGCTTTTATCCATATACATCTCCTTAATAGACTGGACTATTTCCCCTTTTCTGGTAAACAGCTATGTTTTGACTATGATTGAGAACACATGAAGCATTATTAGTCACACAGTCATATATTTAGTGGCATCATATGTTTTGTAGCTTTTATTAACCAAAGTAAATGCACATGGAAATGCAATGTCTGAGTCTGTCTGAGACAGGAGAAAATGTTTCATTGTTGTTCATTGGGAAAATCAGACCAGAGTTGAGATGCATTAAATTATGCAAAAAGAAGATATAGTGAAATAAAGGAAATCCACACTGCATAGTGGACTCTGCTGACATACCTGTCGACTGTAATCTGAGATACAATGTTTGTCTCTCTCCACATATCGCACACCAACAACAGAACTTTTTGCTATTCTTTCCTTCTCGCATTCATTGTCAGAGAACTCGAAGTCCCACTTTTCTCGGTTCTGTCGCAGGACTTTATGGCTGTAAGCATAAGGTGGTCTTAGTCTGCCAGGTGTAGTCCAGCCCTGAGGAATATGGATTGTAGACTCAGCAAAAAATAACAGCGTCATTGAAAAAGGGTCATACTAGGGCTAGGCGATATATTGATATATTATCACATTGCAATATGACCATTCATATCGTCAGCCAACTGAATATCATGAGTATCCTGTTACAACAGAAATACCAAATTTCCTCCAGAAATGAAAAAGGTAGCTGAGTGTATTTACCCCCATGAATACATCGTTGAAGGGTCTATATAATGTAGCATGACATGTATAACGATATGTAGACCTAGCTTAAAATCTAGCTAGAACTAGCTATAACTAGCCAAAACTGAAGTAAGCAACAGAAGAAAAAAAAAACATATGGAAAACAAGGGCAAAACCCCAGGAACAAAAGCAAAGCAACTACGTTGAGCCGAGTTCCAGAGCAAAGTGCAAAAACGCAGCACACAAGTACAGCACTGGAGCTCATACAAGAGCATCCTGTGTTGGGAGCAGCGCGTGTTAATGACAGGTGTCCGACAAGCCTGAACTGGCCACAGGTGTGCAGAAGTGTGCGTTTGCATGTTTACATGTGCTGGCATGTTCTTTAGTCTCTGAACATTATTTTCACAGAATAATATATATCGGGATAAATATCTTTATCATGAAAATATTGTGATATACTTTTTAGGTCATATCGCCCAACCCTAGGTCATACCATCTATCTATAAAAGAAAATCAATAACGAAGAACATTAAATAAACTTACAGCATTACAAACACATGTAAAATTTGTAAAAAAAAATTTAAAAAAAGAAAAAGAAAAAAAAAAAAAAAAAAAAAAAAAAAAAAAAAAAAATAAAAAACCCCATTGCCAAACTTCCAGATGATATGGTTTACAGACGTGCTGAAGGAGAAACCTGCCTTAGCTTCTCTTTGACACTGACGCTGACGGCACTTCTGTCTTTTTTTATTGCTTCCACCAAATTTGGGTTTGTCTATGCAGTAATCACAGATTCCACAGTCTGCTTTGACCACACAGCCTTTACATCGACCACAGGAGCGCCGAAACTTCCTCAGCAAACCCTGCAGACGACATACACAGATGCAATGTCCTAAACCTTTACAAGCCTACTTCAGAATTGTAGCAGAGTTGCTGGACAATTTTTAATATCAAATTAAAGACTAAGACCACAGCGGCAAATAAAACATTCAACTGGAATATTTTTTTACTTCATACACACAAACAATATAAATATAGTTTTGTATTGTTTATATATACACACATACATATATATAAAAAAATGTTCAAACGCCTTAAGACCTACAAAATTGATGGGCTAAATACTATAATCTTGGTAGAATTTTACATAGTTGCCCATGTTATGACTTTTTAAACAGTCCCTTACTGACTCCATAAACTTATAAAGCACTGGTGACCTGTGTTTGAGACATCAGCTTCAGCAGACCTTAACAGGAGAAAATGTAAAAATATATTTAACTGTACCTGGCTCTCTGTCCACTAATAAAATAGACATTTTGACAAGAATGTGTGTTTATTTCTTGGGAAATAGAAGAGAGAATCTCAAATGTGCAGAGGCTGTCCAATATAAAACCAACTTTACTGCATTGCATGCACTAGCTGCATTCACTGAACAACTTTGAGCTGTCACTCAAAAACACACAAAATGAAAATGAGAGTGGCATGGGCTGTACCTTGCTAAACAAGCCAGAGCTCTCATGATTGTCATGGCAACAATAAACAAGTCATGCATGCTCAAAGGCCATATGATTCCATAAAGTATTATCATGGTATTATTTTACTGAATATTGAAACCAGGTTTAAAACCACATGCCAGTAAATGTAATAGTTTTTAAGACATTCTATGACCTTATATTTAGCAAATCTAATTTAAAGACTTTTTATGACTTTTTGAGGAGCCGCAGGAACCCTACGTAGGCTTGTTTTTTTTTAATCTGCAAAAGTAAACTTATCACTTCTGCTGCAATATGTTCTACTGTATATATAATTAAATTGTCATAAATTATACACAAAATTATGTGTTTTCTATTTAACCAATGAAAGAAAAACAAACTGATTTCATATGCAATGTCTGAGCTACTCACTTAAGGCTACAAAGGTCAAACAAATAAAATTTGTCTAAATAAAAATGCAAATAACCCAACAAATAAAATTGTACAAAAAGGAAAGTTTTTTTGTGTATAAAATATTCACAAAATATGGACTCGTAGCCATTAAATCTCTGATAATCTGGCCATCCTGTGTTTATACCTTTTTGCTCAGTTCCAATACATACTTTAATTTCAAAATACATTTTACATAACTACAAACCCATGAACATTGTGATGTTTGCTGTAAAGTAATCGCTCAAGATATTAGATAATTCTATAAAACCTCTAACTATTTTGTAAAAAATAAATAAATAAATATTTAGGTCCAATGCAATTTTCAATTGTTTAACATTGTGTGTTAAAAATAGTTAAAATAACAATTGAGCTAAGTGAAATGTGACCTCAAAAGTATTTTTACTCATTCCAATTATCTTTAGTGGTCATGAGACAAGGCCATGCTTAAATGATGGAGAGGAGAGAAGGTGAATAAAGAAAATTCAATTTAACTTAATTTATATGCTATTTGTTTTATTTGTACAAGTTCAAAAATACTATTTATATATATATATTTTACATAAATATATAATTTACTTAAAAAAACACAAACTACAAGTGTTTTGAGCAGGAGAGAATACACAGTCTCTTCTATCTACTTTACACATGGGATGCATGGTGTTTTTAAACAGCAACCATTAAGGAAAAAAAAAACCCAAAGGTGTCATTAAAATTAACATGCTATTTTGAATGGAATTTTTAGGTCTTATTTTGGTTTCAATATTACACTTACTTAAAGCTGTATCTCATCAGTTTTATTTGTTTTGAAATTTCATGGGATTATGAATTCTGACACTAGATCCTTCAAATGATGAGGGGGTTAAATACATCTCTAAGATCTACCTTGGCCTCTACAATGTATAGCAATTCCTGTGTCAGAAAAACAATAATTTGAATTGTCCCTTGGCACAGTGAATAATTGTGTTTCCTCAAACAAATCTCCCAAGAGTGTGTGTGAAGATGGAGGAAAACTAACCTGCAGGTCTTCAAGAAAAACATTCTATAAAATATCAATAACTAACAAAAAACTGCAATTAGGCCCTTTTCTCAACTTGACAGAAAGCAAAAAAAAAGATTTTCATTTAAAGCTGGTTTACACCAGTTTGTAATTAATAGGATATTAATATTTAGGTTTTCAGGGTGCTTGCAATAAAATCTCACAAGGATCTGTTTTTGGTTCATTATGTCACAGGACAGTGTCAGACCCTTGGTGGCTTGGTCAGCATCACTCTGACTGACAAAGAGCATAAGCAATATTCACGCTCTTGAACTCCCAGCCACAGATGGACAAAAAGTGGTAATAGGGCAAACATGTTTCACTCAGTAGTCAATATTCAGCTAAGAAAAACTGAATAATTGGTACAACACTTTTTTAATAACTAATGTTTTTATTTACTTAGATCTTTAGTCCAAGTGTCAATTTGGTTTCAAGAATTAAAATAATATGGTATTGGTATCAAAATCAAAATCTTAGTACTGTGACAACTAGGACAGGGAGATATGTCCTAAAAATTATATTGCGATATATAATTATATTGCGATTATATATTTTCTGACATTTTCATGATAACAATATTTATCACAATATATATTATGCTATGAAAATAATGTTCTGAAAAAAAGAACATGCAGAGCATGCAGACTGAAGCCAGGTGGTGCTCACGAGCTCTTGTGCATGCAATAAGATTGTAATATAATTGGCCCAATATTTATTAAGCTACTGTGGTGGGTTGGCGTCCTGCCAAGGGTGTGCCCCGTCTCTCGCCCGAAACGACTGCTGGGATTGGCTCCAGCTTCCCCCGCAGCCCAGACGGATAAAGCGGTATAGATAATGGATGGATTTATTAAGCTAATTCTATGCATCATGCTACATTACACAGACTCTTCATTGATGTATTCATGGGGGATAAAAAACACTGCAGTTACCTGTTCATTTCTGGAGAAAAGCTAATATTTCTGGTAAATCACAATACTCACGATATTCAGTTGGCTGCTGATATGAAAAGGCACAGTCACTAAGTACTGGGAGAATAAGCAAAACTTCTGTCCTTCAACAAAAGCTTGTCATTTGCTATTATGTTAACATGGTTAGCCTGATACCACTAGATATTTTATGCTTTATTGTGAGCCCTTGCTCAGTTCTGTGTTTGTTAATTACCCACATGATCACTGATGACATTGTCTTTGCTTATTCAGCAACATCAGAGCTTTCGATGGTGAGGACACAAGATATGTCGGAGCTCCCACTAATCCTGACCTGACCACTTTAGCTACATTCACACTGCAAGCCTCATTGCTCAATTCCGATTTTTTGCTCAGATCGGATATGCCCATCATGATGGTTCACATTCATAATTACAAATGACCTGTAATGCGCCTGTCCCCCGAAACAGCACGTGTGCACACAGTGATTTTGCATGAGTCCACCAACAACAAAAACATATTTGAGAGACGACTCATGGTATTAAAACCGATGAAATGGATGCGATAGTAGCTAATATATGTATCGCATTTTGCTCTGGAATACAGTAAACAATGCATCAGCTGTAGCTCTGGTCCAGTATTGTTTTGCTGCGCTGCCGGTGTTCTGATGATTTGTGCTAGCTTGGCAGAAAAATGCTACATTAGCTCGAATATATGCTGCCGATAGCGGAGAATAAACTCGACTTTAGCTGCTGCCCTTAACCAAACTCTAACCTCAACCCTAACAGTTAAAGCTCAACATTAACCCTAAAACCTTAACTTTAAACCTAACATGCAACTGCTAAGTAGCATATCTCAATAGGTAGTGCAAATTGAAAGAACACCGTGCTGCCTAATAATGACACTATAAGTGCTCAGCGCATGCGTACAGGCAAAAAGACGCATGAATTCCGATGTGTGTTCTCATTCAGGTCGCATAGCTGCAAATCGGATACGTATCGGATTTGCGTGTCAACACAGCCCTGAAAAGGTCAGATCTGGGTCACATTAAGGCAAAAAATCAGAATTGAGTTACTTCTGCATAGCAGTGTGAGCATAGTCTTTAATTGAAAATCCTCTGTATTGTAGCTTAAAAAAAGTACTCTCATTCTGACTCCCATAAATCAATAAATAGTCTGTCTGGTGAGCGTTCCCAAGTAAGTTTGAAAGAGCTGCAAAAGTATAGACTAATTGATCCCTGTTGATCATAAATCTTACCTCACTGTCATTTTCTTCATAAAATGGTGACTGATCATCTGAGTCACTGTACTGTGGAATAAAATTTGATTATAGAACAAATATGCATATATTTCATTTGTTTATAATTATAGCAATGAACTGTGAATAATTAATGTCAATATCACCTGTGATTCCTTAAAGTCTGGCAGTGATGCCTGAAATAGAATTGTAAAAGACAACTGTAGTGATTTCGAATTATAATGTACAGTGTACAAAATGTATACATCTTTTTCCTAAAGTCTAGAGCTAAAGCCAGTTTTTTATGTCCATATGTAGAGGCTTCATCAACTAGGGGAATAGTATGTTTTTTAAAGAAATTAATGCAATACAGTGATCAGAGGTTCTGCAAATTTAAAATCTTAGAGATGACTGTTTAACAAACATTCTTCCATTCTTTCATTCTATGCAGCTGGGAAAATAATATGGGGTTATGGCTATAGTTTCCCACTAACGTGGGAAAATTTTATTTCGCACACTGTATGAGCATTTTTTTTTCATTAGATACTATGGAAATATTTGATTTCATTCATGCTAATGCATGATTAAGCATTTAAATTCTACAGCCCAAACTGCATTTGATTAACATAATCAAGAGGCATCAGGATTTGTATACTAATACTAGTAAATTTTGTATGCCAATATTAGTGAAAACTATGCTAGTGAATTAATAAACTGCAATTACTAATCTATGAAATAAAAGGGTGCCATCATTATTTAATAAAATTTTAGAGACCAAACAATGTGATTTACCTAAATCTAAAATGTCATGAAAACTGCAGATGGGGAAATATTAGTAATGTGAATACCATGGTGTGAAGAAAACTATTAGCATTGGCTAACTAAGCAAAGTCTACATACAAGTTAACAATAAGCATACAACTTATGCAAAAATGTATTAACTTAGCATACTCGACAAGCTATATCCAAAGTCAAATCATACTAGTGCACCCAGAAAAACAAACAGAAAACCTGCAAAAGGATATATAAATGTGTCATGCCTACTATTGAAAGAAACATCATCAATAGGAGCAGAACAAATCTAGAAAGGAAAGGTTTGCTTACCTTGGAAACCGTGTTAGTTTCTAATCTTTCTGGTCTCTGCAGACAACAACAATGCTTAAGTTTCACACAGTGAGTTTCCACAGATTATTTTTTTAAATATTCAAAATCAATAGTGTTCCAATTATCAGTTAACTCAGCATAATTTATAATATTTAAATAATTAAAATATTAATATAAAAATATAATATTTAATATTAAAATAATAATTAATTTAATCTAATATATGATGTAATTTATATTTTAAATACTGTTATTTATTACAAAAAAGTACTATCAGAGAGATCATACATGGACAACTGAATCACACTGTGCCAGAGAAAGCACATCATCTGCTCTCCTCTGGAAAAGAAAGAGAAGTGAAGGTGAAAGAGAAGACCAACTAAAATACAAAGTTTAATGACTGAATTAAAATATTTTTGCCCCTCTATTATTTCAGCAATCTTCATCACCTTGAGGGATGGACACAAGCACTTCCGCTTACGGCACCTAATAGGTCTTCGGTACTGAGGGTTTAGTTTTCCATTCCTGCAGCTAGCACAAACCCCACAGTCCTCAGTGAGCTGACATGCTCGACAAAACCCACAGGGAAGCCACTGAGAACAGAGTCAATGTTTACATCTGCATCTTAAAAATACTTCTGACAATTAGTATGCTAAGAGCTTGGAATTACTTACTTTTCTAAATGTAATGTTGCGGTTATCTTTAGCTACACAAAGAGAGTGGGAGACAAACAAAATGCATTCTAAATGTTAAAAATGCACCTTAAACAATGACAAAGGCTAGAGATACACTAAATTTTATAATAATTTTCACTTTAGTTGTGCTAATTTGCACTAGCACATAGACATATTTAGAACATGGACATACAAAGTCGACTATTAACCACTTTACTGTATAAAAAAAATCTAACAAATAACTGCTTATTGCACTATTATAGTTAACAACAAACGTTTAATTACTTACAAGCATTGCATGCTTTGCTGCATTTTTCACACATAGTCTGTCCTGCTACACTTGTAAACGAGTTCCTACATCTTACACAGATGCTGAGAGAAAAGAATGCAAAGAGAGAATAAAGAGTTTTATGTTTGTTTTGCACTTTTTTTCCCCCAATATTCCCTAATCAATAATACAAACCACATAATAATGGGTGTAAACCTCAGGCTTCCACACAATATGATACAATTTTGATTCAAAAAGTAACAATTTGAAAGTAGTCAGATCATTACAACCCTAAATTATACCAATCCACATAAGAAAACAAATAGATTCATATGATCTGGAGGAAGCATACCCAAGACAGGAGTTAGATGGAATATAGGTAGGTCCATCCTCCAGGTTAGCAGGCACATTTAAAGTCTGTGAAAGAAAGCCTGCATTAGAAGGAACATTCTGCCTTGTGGGGGCTGCTGGTTGGATTAGGAGAGCCTCATTGAGGTTCTCATTAGACGTGCCAGGACTGGGAACACTGGGAACATCCTTTTGACTTGAGGAAGGACTAAGCCTCTGTTGAGCAAAGTGACTGAGGCTATATGGAGGGCCTGGACTGTAGGTCCTGTCATAAGCCTCTGCTGTCTCATTGTGAAAACTGGACTCTGAGGAGAAACCACAGTCAGCTGGGGAAGAGTGGTCCATCTTCCTCTTCTACATGGTAAATATGAAAAAAGGACCAAGTTGTATTATTTTCAAATTAAAATTCACGTGTTAAAACATTTATACTACTTTAATGCATTACAAAAACTAATACTACTAATTTGATTAATTCATTATTCAAGTATGAATAGTTCTGTAAATACTACCATGTTCCCCTAATATAGGGGTTCCCAAACTAAGGGTCACAGCCTCACATCTCTTTTCTTTCATTAATTAATTTTACAGATTATTTCAACCCGAATTCCAGAAAAGTTGGGACGTTCTTTAAATTTGAATAAAATGAAAACTAAAAGACTCTCAAATCACATG
>JAQQZR010000016.1:10755232-10770751 GCA_030068235.1 Notoglanidium macrostoma | reverse complement strand
TAGGTGTGAATGCGAGCGTGTGTGGCTGTTTGTCTGTGTTGGCCCTGTGGTGGACTGGCGACCTGCCCAGGGTGTATCCTGCCTCTCGCCCTAAGATGCTGGGATTGGCTCTAGCTTCCCCGCGACCCAGATGGATAAAGCGGTATAGATAATAGATGGATGGATGGACAGCATTTTCTCAGCTGGAAGGCAGAACATGCACTGTACTGTGATTTTGATCCCCTTTTCTGATTTAAAGCCAAAATAATGGTAAGATTTCACCCAGTGAACACATTTTTTCACTAGAGGCCATGATAATAAATTAGTGACTGTAAGATTTAATGTGATTTCACTTGAGTCCAGAGTGGTGACGAGAGACTTGTGAAGTGTTGTGTGCGAATGCACATGGTAGTATATCATTCTTATTTAGGGCTGCAACTACCAATTGTTTAGATTTTTTTTTTTTGGATAATTTTTTATTTTATTATTTTAGGGTATTAATTGAATAATCTTTCCTTGATTATTCAATTGATTAAAAAAAAATTTTTTTAAATATAGACAAAAGATATTTCTGTAAAATATTTATTTTCAGCATTTAAATTAGCACCATTACACATTTTCTTAACTAGGCTTAATTAAATAGTAATTCACTAATTACAACATTAGTGACAATTATCAGATAATCTGTCACAGCATGTGAATATTATAAGTGCTCATGTTGACCAAATGAATGGTAATACTCATTCAGTATAACCGCTGTGTCTGTATTTCAAGGTTTTATTGTCTAGTCAAAAAGATGGTTACTTCTATGAAATGTGTCACAAACTTCTCCTTACAATAACATGTGGTGAATTAATTTTAAGCATGCTTCTTACTTGTGCAATAGAATGTTTAGATCTCTTTAAATATTAAAAACAGTGTTTTTAGGTCAGTTTATAGTGTTAAAAGAACTATCTTAAAATATTTTGTTAAAAATGTTGACATCTATTGTTTTTTTTTTTTTATCTATTTTGTTTTTACTATGTTGCAGCTTGCACAATAAAAATTGTTTACATTCTGCAACTATTTCATGCATACTGGTGATTCTTTTATATATTGTGTCATTTTGTGGGGCCAAGCAAACATTATAGTAATCAAAGCTACTATATTAACTATATACACCATGAATTTACAATGTTTTATATTCTATGTAATCCTAACAGAAGCATGAGCCACAAACCTATGTAAAAGCCCAGTCACACAATGATACAAATTTTGGTCATACTGCCCAGCACTAAGTACACCCGTTCTTGGCAATGGTATTCCCTAATGGCATTGGCCTCTTTCAGCAGGATCATGCACCCTGGCACACTACAAAAATTGTTCAGGAATGGTTTGAATAACATGACGAAGAGCTCAAGGTGTTGATATGGTCTCCAAATTATCCAGCTCTCAAACCTGATTGAGTATTTGTGGGATGCACTGGACAAACAAGTCTGATCCTTGGAGGCTTCTCTTAACTTACAGGACATAAAGGATCTGCTGCTAATTTCTTGATGCCAGACACCACATCACACCTTCAGAGGTTTTGTGGAGTCCATCAGAATACAGATACACAAAATTAAAAAAGCATGAAGTGCATGGCAACATCAAAAAATCTGGCAAGGAGTGAGTGGGTAAGGGCCAGGTAAGTACTGCAGGGCTGAGGAGAAGTAGGAACAGGTGTGTAGATGGGTGGGTCAGTCAGGTGATGAAGAAAGGAATGAATGTCAAAGGGGATCTGGTGGATAGCTCGAGGATGGTAAGTCTGGGGAATTGGAGGAAAGTAAATGGCTTGGGAGAAGAGAGGACTGGAGATGGGGAGAGATAGCAATGCAGAGGGCTAAAGGAGAGAGTATGGCTTAATGGAGGAACTGAGAAGCAGATTGTGTCAGACTAAGTGTTTCTTTGAATATGTGAGGAGGTATATACCCATAGTGATCAGAACGAATGCTTTCTTAAAATAAGTGGAAAAAATCAGTGAGTGCGGAAGAGGAGTGAGTAATTAGTAGCTATATCTATATATACACAGATGTAGTGGTTGAGTAAAAAGTACAACTTTAATCTCTGAAATGTAGTAAAAATAGAGTTAGTGTAAAATGAAAATACTAGTGTATATCTTTGCATTTGGACAATACTTTAATCTATTATTTTACTGTACATTTACATTTCAATTGTTATTTTCTTTCTTAGATGCTCTGACAAAAAGTAACCAGGCCACTGCAATGCTTGAAACTGAA
This sequence comes from Notoglanidium macrostoma, assembly GCA_030068235.1. Classification (NCBI taxonomy): domain Eukaryota; kingdom Metazoa; phylum Chordata; class Actinopteri; order Siluriformes; family Auchenoglanididae; genus Notoglanidium; species Notoglanidium macrostoma. Next base: position 10,768,514 of record JAQQZR010000016.1, on the reverse strand, counting down.
ATGGGACAGGAGCGGAAGGACCAGAAAGTATATTACAGAGATCCACTGGTATCATTCAGTGGACTGATTTATATTTATGGTGTTCTGATGTGTTTCTATTTGGTCATTGTTGTTTTTTAAAAAGCATTTTATTCAGAGTTCAATTCTCATGCTCAGTTTTGTACTCAATATGTAATATATATTTTCTTTATTTTCTCTTTTAACCTGGCTGTGAATAAATATGAGTATTCAAAAATTATGACTCTTAGTTTATTACCTCTACTTAACAAGTACTTCAACAAGTAATTATTCTGTGTATGCATTGATAGTAATGTTGTGGTATACTGCAGGTATCGGACCAAACTAATTTAATTAACTTATTTGTTGAGTAACCACAGAGCATGCCCATGGAGACACTGTGCCCTCACAGTTTCCCCCAGTATATCCTATTGTGCCCAGTGTTTCCACAGTATGCCCAATATGCCCACAGTGTCCCTACAGCATTCAAACAGTATTACCCAATATGCTTACAGTATGGGCTATATGCAAACACACTTTTCCCACAGTATTCCCAATATATTCACAGTATGTTTACAGTGCTCCCAGAGTATCCACAATATTCCCACAGTGTGCCCGCAGTATCCCCACAGCATGCCCAATGTGCACACAATGCGGCCACAATGCCAGCATTGGGACCTGTGTGGGGCCACTGCAGGCAGCACACTGGGAAGCATGAAGCAGTCTCAAAATGCGGGGCACATGTGCACTCCACAATATGGGGCCCAAGTGGAGCCCCTATGGGACAGCTCACATCCAACCCAAAGTGTGGGCATGATGCAGGCCCAGTAGGAGCCCACAAGTGCCCTGCATTTCATGCCAGTAATGGGACCCACAATGACCCCACATAGGCCCCGAAGGGGCATGCTTGCTGGGTACAGTGTTATTTATTATGCTTATTTATTAAATGAACATGCTGTTATGAAAACCTTACATCGTATTCATTTTGGTAGTTACTGGAATACATGACACAAAGTTGCATTGCAGTATTTTCATGTGCTCTGGATTTTTGTCATTATACCAACTTCCCTCTCTGGAGAACAGGCTATAATCCTCAACATCTAGTACTGTTGATCAGCATCCCATCACCAGCATCCCATGCTGGTCAACAGTACTAGATGTTGAGGATGATAGCCTATTCAACAATGCATTATGCTGGTCTATGCTGGTTTTTCCAGCAGGGATCTCTAGCATGTGTTCTCTATTGTTTTGTGTACATTGGCAAGGACTGGCCACAGGGGGCAATGTTTGCTAAGACTGCTGGATCCCACAGTTCACCACTTGTAGCAATATTTCATGTTATATATATTATATTTATTATTATTATTATTATTATTATTATTAGGCAGTGGAGTCTGGGTGGTTAACACTGTCTGGATTCAATTTCCAGTACTGCCAAGCTGCCACTTTTGGGCTCTTGAACAAGGCCCTTACCCCTCTGGGCTACAGGGGCAACATACCCCTGTGCTCTGACCCCAACTTCCTAACAAGCTGGGATATTTGAAGAAATGAATTTCACTGTACTGTTATGTATATGATAAGGGTTTCTTTATGACCTTTCTTTCTTACTTCTGCTGCTACTACTACTAATAAAAAAAATAATAATAAATGTCCAGAATGACCATTGGATAAAGAATTCAGAGTAGGATAACAGCAAAATATAGACTCCTAGAACTTGGTGTCTGAAGTGAACTGCCTGCAAGAGCATTCGCATTAAAGTCTAATCTGAGTGTGTGCAGTAACTCCACCCTTCCTGTCTGCTCCATTGCGGCGGTTTTCAGCTTTCGGGAAGAGCAGGATGATCCGCCACTCGGTTCTCCGTTCATACTGATTTTGCAGCTGCTGGGTCAGCGGGGGCGCAGCTGTTCATAGAACAGCCAGGCCGAGGAGTCAGTCACGTTCTTGGCTGGGATTCAATGACTCAACCAGACACACACACACACACACACACAAACACACACAAATACATACTCGCGCGCACACACACACACACACACACAGAGTCGGGAACTCGCGGGTTCAGCGGAGGGAGAGACAAACACTTTAACTGTGCACACAGGTACTGAGCGCCGTCTTGTTTTTTCACTGGAACAAGATTTCGGGTTTTCCCCCCACTTTCAAAACTCGGTGAGGCCACTTACTGTTTTAAAATGAAGCAGCCGCTGGAAAGGAAAAAATTAACCGACTCCGTGGCGCTTTTAGCTTTTGAAAGTGACATGAAGCTCCAGACTTGCTACAGACTTTTCTGAATATTTCTGTTTGGCTTCATCGGCGTTTTCTTTTCTGATTTGATCGGAAAAGTTTGAGCTTTTTTACTACACTTTTGTAACAATAGAGAATATGGAGGCAGCGTCAAGCTTCCGACCTCACGCAGGGCTTCAGCAAACTCTAAAGCAGTTCCATTTGAGCTCGATGAGTTCGCTTGGCGGCCCGGCAGCGTTTTCTGCTCGCTGGCAGCACGACCCACATTTCGATAAGAAAAGCAAGAAGAGCGCAGATCTGCCTCTGCTGCCTTGCCTGAGGACCCATACACCATCAGTCCTACCCGGCCCGCTGCTCATCGCTCCGGATCGCTCTACGGAACGTTGCGACACCGTGCTGGAGCAAGAGACCATTTCGTGCTTCGTGGTGGGCGGCGAGAAGCGCCTGTGTCTGCCACAGATCCTGAACAGCGTACTGCGCGATTTCACCCTGCAGCAGATCAACATTGTTTGTGATGAACTGCACATCTACTGCTCGCGCTGCACAGCGGAGCAGCTAGAAATCCTGAAGATAATGGGTATTTTGCCTTTCTCGGCACCTTCGTGCGGGCTCATCACGCAAACAGACGCCGAGCGCCTGTGCAACTCCTTGCTGCACGGAGGCGCACTCCCGCCGCGCCTCGACAAGGAGCTTGCGTGTTCCTCCTCCGCCGAGCCCAAGTACACTGACCGGGCGTTTAAAGTGTACCATGAGTGTTTTGGCAAGTGCAAGGGTCTATTCATGCCAGAGCTGTATTCGAGTCCGCATGCGGCGTGTATCCAGTGCATGGACTGCAGATTGATATTCCCTACGCAAAAGTTCGTGGTGCATAGCCACAAGCGTTTGGAGAACCGGACGTGCCATTGGGGTTTCGACTCCTCCAACTGGAGGGCCTACATCCTCTTGGATCAAGATTACGCGGAGAAAAAGGAGAAGGTCACACTGCAGCAGCTACTCAACGAATTAAAGGGGAAATATGACCTCGTGAACAAGTACAAGAGCTCATCTTTCAGGGTAAGTTGAATGACATGAATTAACTTAACTGATATGTGTCTGTTGTTTGAACTATTCCAGTGTTCTTACATGTTCCCTTACAATTGAGGTCAGAATTTTGAATACCCTAGGACAAAACGAACATAAAGAAATTAAATTTTCACGAAAAGGTATTTAGTGTGTTAGATTTCACGGATGTTCCTCATTATCACAAGTAACAAAAATAGTCAAATAGTGTACAGATATTAATAGTTGAAGTATTAAAAAAAACCCAGACTGATCAGTCAAAAATTACTTCTCAGTTTCTGACTTTCATAAACTCGTTTCATTCTGTAACGATTTCTGTGGAAACCTTTTGCTTTTATAACTGGCATCAAGCATTTTCCTGTATACAGAATAGCTTTCGAAACATCTCGGTTGTAATATTTGCCCTATTTTTCCTGACATAACTGTTCTGAATGCCTTCAGGTAATCAGGTCTGGAGACTGAAGGAGTCATGGTAAACCTTTATCTCAAACTGTTTTTCTCTTCATTTTGAGTTAAATATTGTATTGTTGTCATGAGCTAGACTCAGATTGGAATTCTATTCTTTTTTTTTTTGTAGATAAACTTGTAGATAAACCATATGGTATGCAAACTTTTGCCTTCATCTGTATGTAAACTCTGTTGGGCTTTTTGCTGTGTAAGTCTGCATGTATGTTTTTTGTTGTAGTCTAACTTCGTAACACCTTGGTGATTCATTCTCTAATGAAATGTTTTAGGCACAAATGCTTGATATCATATTACAATAATATCTTAATTTAAATTGCATTCTTCTAAATACAGGCAACATTGCCAACTGTCAGCACATTTTAATTATGTTTGTATTATTGAAATATTAAAATTTCTTGCTGATAGTTCTCAAGTCTTTATTCGGTACATATCATATGAAAGATTTTAAAACCTGCTCATACATTACCTGAACTAGAAAATTTTCGTGAATGAGAGAGTGATGTGCATGGTGCAGAACTTTGTGTGGGAATATTATATTGAGGGCAGGGAAGGGTAGGGGTCAACTATCCAAAAGCAGTGGTGTCTGGAGTCAATGCTGGTCTGTGGGTGTCCCTATATGTGATCAACCTTTAGAGCAGGTTCACAGATGCCAAAAGGAGAAATCGTAGAGAGACATTGCTACATCTCCGCATGACAGATGCTGGGTACTGGACAGTACTACACACCTGCGTGTGTGTTGTGTATCACATTGTGTTACCATAGAGTTCTTATGCAAAAACTAGTTCTTATGTAATCCGATCAACTCTCATAGACATGTTTATTTAGGGCAAGAGAACCTGGTAAAGTTTTACTCTCATGCCCTTAAATTGAATGCGTGTGTGTTTTTAATAAGAAATCTAGCTTCTTTTCTGTGTCAGTCTCCATTTAACACACTTTTTCTCTCTTTAACAATTATGATATTATAGCTGATGAGCCATTCTTTCCATTCTTCTCACTTCTTTAAATACATTAGCTACTGAATGATGTAATAAATTAAGGAGTTATAAGGGAAGTGTTTGTTGTGTTTCATTGTCAAAAGTGTCCCAGTAGGTCAGCCAGGTCCCAGGGCAGCAGTGTACCTGTGCATCTGTTTATTATTCTGATGGAGAGCTGTTGTAAATGAGCAAGCAGGGCTGCTAGTGACTCGTTTGGGTACACTTGCCAAGGAGACAAAGGCCCTGTTCATACTTTTTATGAGCATCCATCTCGTGTAATCAAATGATGAGTGGACAGCTTAGACTGTTCACACCTGGTATTTTCATGTGTTTCAGTTTGCTTTTTGTCAGTTGCAGGGCTGCCAAATCTACCAAAAACAAACTGTCTCTACAAAACCGGACTATATACATTTGCAGTCAGAAGTTTACATACACAGATATGCATGTCATCATAGACATGAATGTCATGGCAATATTGAGCTTTCAGTTATTTCTTTGGCCTGTTCTTTTTCTGAGAAACAAGTACATGTAAAACATGCATCTTTATTAGGAAATAACCCAAGAATTAAAAATAAAGTTTTAATTTATTTGTGGTTTTCTGAAAGCAACACCAGGGCAAAATTATGCATTAAGGTTAACAATATACATACAGCACACCTAATATTTGGTTACATTTCCCCCTTATCAAGTTTCACCTTGACCAGACAGTTTTGGTAGCTATCAGCAAGCTTTTGACAGAATTCGGTTTGTATAATTGATTAGCAGAATCGGTAAAGGTAATTTACATTTGTGTGTTTCCTGATATGGACCGGAAATTTAAATACTGTCTACATGTTGTCAATAGGGTTGAGGTCAGGACTTGTTTTAAACTTAATTTTAACCAAAGCTTTGATGTGTGTATCGAGTCATTGTCCTGTTGGGACACCCAATTGTGTCCAAATGTCAGCCATCTAGGTGATGGTTTGAAGTTATGATGTTTTGATGGTTATGATGAAGGATTCTGAGGTTCTACCATCCACTTTGCAATGCACTAGTTCCACTGGCAGCAAAACAGCCCCAGAGCATGATGCTACCACCAGGCTCAACAATTGGTACACTGTTCCTCTGTACCTCTGGTCATTGTGGCCAAACAACTCAATCTTTGTCCCATCTGACTATCAAACTTTCCTTCAGAAGGCTTTTTCTTTGTCTGTGGTCAACTGCAAGTTTTAGTCGAGTTTGAACGTGCTGATTTTGGAGCAGGGGCTTCTTTCTTAGATGGAAGCTTCTCACTTCCAGTTCATGTCAGGCCTGTGCCCTTATGGTTCCTGGGTTGTTCCTGACCATTTGAACCAATTTCTTGTACAATCATTCTGCCATAAAAAAGAACAGTTCAAAGAAGTCATTGAAAACCCAATGTATGTAAATTTCTGACCACAAGTGTATTAGCCAATAATAAAATGTAAAGTAATTATATTTAGTCACCAGATGGTATTTCCTAATTAAATTGTTTACTCATGATGTCATCTGGTTGTGCCCTGTTGTATGTAATCATTGCTCAGCTAATCAAGTTTCATATGCATGTAACATGGTCATTTCATATCAAATTAAACAAATCTTTGGTCTTAAAATGTCTTCAGTTTGCCAATAAATGTTCTTTTAGCCAAAAGTTTGAGCCATCCCCATCAAATAATTTTTGCTTTACAGCCTTTTTTCTGAGGGGTGTAGGGGCTCCAAAATGGCAGCCATGAAATTTGAAACCATGTTCAGAGTTTAATATTGACTTAAATAATAAATCCAGAAACCTGAACTTTTCTATGGCCCTAGATTACCAGGTAGAGATCACAAATACAGCAAAATATTATGCTTTTATGTAAATCGTTATATTACAGGGCCCATGCAAGGTTTGAATAAGCTTTGGACCACCCTTTTATGACCTTCGTGTTTCCTAAGTACCTAATATTGGTTGAGCTGAAAGTCCACCCTTGTGGCTTTGCTCATTGCCAATTAGACAGTCTGTCAATTTATTGTTGAACTACAGCCCTCCAAATTAGAAAAAAGTGAGTTAATTAAGTGGGGTAATATTCAGGGGTGTGGAACTCAATGTTGGCATAAAACATTGAACATTTCAGGCAGTACCATAGAATTGCTTCTTGCAGAATGGTTTTGCACTGGATGTTGTATGACTGAATTAATATTAAAATTTGGACAAGACCCTTGTGATTCAAAGAATTCATCATCTACTGTATATAATATCATTAAAAGATACAAAGAAGACATAGAAATCACTGTACTCGGTGGACAAGACTAAAAACTAATATTGGATGGCCATGATCTTTGGGCCCTCAGGTGGCACGGCATTAAAATCGGATTACATTCCGTAGTGGAAATCACCTTCATGGGTTTAGGATTACTTCAGAAAACCATTGTCTGTGAACACATTCCCTCAATGCATCCACAAATGCAGCTTAAATCTCTACCTTGCAAAGAAGAAATCATATATAAATGTGATCCAGAAACGTCACCACCTTCTCTGTGTCTCATGTATTTCAGACCACCAAGTGGTCAGAGTGATCATCTCACAAGAAACAAAACATTTCAAATGGAAGTCTAAAGCTGCATCCTTGTTTGGAATTTTGTGATTTTGACTAGATGTTTAGCTACTTAAAAGATACTGAAGACAAAACTGTATCTCTACAGATTATCAATCTTTAGGGTTTTCTGATTAATGATGTAATTAATTAAATGTCTGTTTTACATTATCACATGCAAAGATACTCCACTGTGTCTAAACTAAAACTTTTTCTGGCCTGCTGCATCAGTGGCAGATTGTTGGGAAAACATTGTGGATAGACGCTCATTAGGAAAAGCTGACTCGGTCTCTTGGACCTTGAGGTGTAGTAAGGGGGCTATGAGATGGGACATCTCATGCAAAATCAATGCCCTCCCTATCCCCCAACTTTCATTTTGGTCAACAAATCATTTGGCCTTTTGGCCTTCCAATTGGACAGATGGTCCTCTGATAAAAGACATAAAAATGTCAAATTACATGCAAAATATTTACCACAAACCACATCAACCCTTAGCTCAGATGTGGCAATTTTAACAAATCTGTAAAAGTCGTTGAGAAATTAACTTTCGCATTGACATATGGCAGTTTACCATATGTCATTTAGAAAAACCTCTAAGTTCAGATGTTATGCTTCTATTCTGGTGGGATGGGGGATGGTTTGTGTTCATTTGAGCTCCCTGCTTCTCATCTCCATCTGTCTGCTAACCTTGCCCATGTGGTCTGTGAAAATTTCCACTAGCCATGTTTGGTTTTTCTGCCTCTGCTTAACACCTAGATAGCTTACTGTTTCCAATATTACTGGTGTACCAAGTAGACCCCCAAAGCATTCTAGTTTGTAACCAAATGCATGCCCCCTCAGCTGAAGAGCTTGTGATTTTATTTCTGGCTGCCTCCTTGCTGATCATCTCAATTTTAATGCTGCAAGTTGATGTCTCAACTTGATGGTTCCTCAGGGATAACTCTCATCCCATCCCTGTTGGGAAGGACATAAAAGAAGAGGGTTAGCCCCTCTGACAGGTTGTGACCTCTATTCTCTGCTGCCTGACCTCTTGTTTAAAGCGCATCAGCTGGAGCTTTCTTCTTCCTGATGAGGGGTGAGGACCTGCTATCCCCTTTGTTGCCAACAAATCCTGACAAGTAGAATCGTGTTGGTGCTTCCAATTGTTTTACTCCTACTGTGCAAGCCAAAACTTCACCCTACTTGACTGGGACTTCTTTAACTTTTGTCTTTCCTTGAAGGAACATGTGTTCTTTATCACTCAACTTTATTAGGAATTATGTGAAATTGCATTACACTGCTGCCACATGATTGGCTGATTAAACAACCGCATGAATATGCAGGTGTATGGGTGTTCCTAATATAGTATAGATTTCCTAAACCTACTAGATGCTAAGCCAAGATCTTGGAAGTGAGAAGATCCACAACCTTGACCTGCCCTGTGTGTAGAGAGCTCTGTGGACTTGTAATGATCTATTTGTGGAAATGATATGAAGGATTCCTGAGAGGGCATGGTTTGAGGCACAGGCTGGCACTATCACCAGTCAAGGCCACCAGATAGTTATATGATGGCTTTATTAATTGATTGATTGATTTTTTTTATTTTTTTTTTATCAATTCCTCAGCTTGAACCCATTGTCAATAGTGATAAGTAACGTCATGTCTATTATTTCAGCTTATCTTCCATAGATAATCTATTATACTTCAGCTGTGCAAAAGGGTGTCTTGACATATCCTCACTAGAGAAAAATAGAAATATAGAGATGTGGCCAGGTCAGAATACTACAGGAGGGTACAATTCTTTGGCCATAATTACAAGCGTCTGAGCATTTTCCTCTAATGTGTTCTATTTGCTGCTTTATATACCTTGTCTTTTTTCTTAGTGGAAACTTCTACTAGCCTGTGATATTGCTGGCTTTCTAGGCCATAATTAAGAGTGTTTTATTGTACTGTTGAGGTAAACAGTCTGGGCAACATGGCAAGGATGTTTCCTTGGGGTTAGACAGATTTTGCGCACATCATGTCACAAAGCTGCGAGTTGCTCTTGCCCACAAACTGCCCATTGGCCAGCCCAAAGCTTCGATGAGGATTAGCTTGGACAAAATGAAGTGAATGCTAAATGTTAAAATGTCACTGTCCAAAATGGGTTCACATACAGTCAGTATGGGTGATATAAATAAATTTTACTGATTAAGAGATTCCTGATAATAATTATGACTGCATTGCATAATAGTCAGTAATGTTAGTGATTTTAAATGTCTTTAATGATCACTTTCTGGATTTGAAGTGTCCTGCAGCAGAGCAGATTGTCTGCTTAGCCGGAGTTCTCTCCCTGTCTTATGAAAAGAGTGATTTTGTGTTTTTAAATCAGTGTGTGGCCTCTCATTCACTGCTCAGAGGCATGCAGACAGCTCCCACTCCACGCCCAGGCTGCATTAGCCACAAAACTTCTGTGATTGGAGAGGCAATGTAGTTGCTAAGCAAAGCAGCTCTTTCTGTGCTAAATAAGAACTTGATGCTTCCTGGCTATTGGGCTGAGGGGAGCGAGCCAGTTTTCTCTCTTTGCCTCTTCCTCTCTTGCTCACCATTTGTGAGCTCTCGTGCTCTCTCTCTCTCTCTCTCTCAATCTTTTTTTCTCTCTCTCTCTCTCTGTCTCTCTCACCCTTTTGGACCCTCTCTTCACTTCTCTCCCATGCTCTCTTTCTTTCTCCATGTCTTTTGTTTCTGGCACATTGTCATATACTACCTCAGCAATACACACACTAGCACACACTCAGTTTTCAAGCCTTCTTTATCCACAAGTGAATCTTGTTGAGGAAAAGAAGTCCTCAGCAAAGACTTGCAAAAAACAGGAATTATATTATATTTTAGGAATTATATCAGTGTGACCTGATCCACAGCTTCCATTTCCTTATGTGGGAGAACTGTCCAAATGAAATGAGTGTTTCTTTCTTTCTGAAAAAAACTGGTGTGTGTTTTCCTGCACAGCCTCTTACAGCATCTGAGGTTGAAAGCTGATTCATTCCTCCAGACCTCAGACAGCTGGCAAGGCCTCCATTTTCCACTCACTGTGATAGTCCACCACAGCATGGTGTTTCAGAGCTCACTCAGCAAGATGGCTGTTCTGGAAAACAGAAGCAACCTGCAGGAGGGCATTTGCATTGAGGTCATGTTAGATTCACTATGTTCTATCTTTTTGAAAGACACGTCATGTTGATGGTTACCATCATTTCCTTCTTTTTTTTTTTTTTTTTTTTTTTAAAAGCTAATTGGATTCATGTTTTAAGCAGTGGTCTTTAAGCAGTGGGTATTGATATGGCTGTATGGTTTGTAGTGGGTGAAAAGAAAGGGGGGGGGTTAAAATTCTTTTGTAATGCTAGCTGTACTGCTAACAGTAAAGAATTTTTCTTTTTTTCTCATTCATCATCTGTCTGTCTGAACCCATTCCATTCTATAATTTGTGCTCAAGCTCATTGTTCGCAAAGCCTGCAAATTATGAGGGGAGCTTTATGACATGAACTTAATGTTATTTGCAATGTTCTGTTGTATTCTGTAGTGTAGTAATGCCTATCTCATCTTCCAGGTTTGTATTCAGGGTTTTCAGTTTTGTATCATTGTCTTGTTTTTATATTACTGTAATACAGCATGTTAAATGAACACAGATGAATACTTTTTCCCAGAGAAGTTCAAAAAGTGATTGACAGTTACGGAACAAATATAGGTTTATATATACAAATTTGCAGCAAGCGTGTGCAATAACTTTAGCTTTTATCTCATTTTAGCTAGCATTAGCATTTTGTATTTTGATACGAGCATTACATGACTCATGTACTTTAGGCATTTGACTATAATCTTGCAAGTTAGATTTCTAAGTTTTCTAACTAAACATGGCAAGGAATTGCCTGCTTTCAGGGGAAGACTAACATTATAAAAAGCCATGTTTACTTGCCAGCTGTTTCAATGGGACGATAGATATGAAATGCTCATTGAGCTTTGGGAGGAGCTTCTGAATGTGAAAATATTTTCCTCTGTCTCTAGCTTCCATTTGCATTAGCTAGTGAGCCTGCTGTAGAAAAAAACTCAGCAGCCCACATCCAAACATCTGCCCCCAATACAGTTTAATTCTCAAATGTATCGGTTCCTTCAAGTTACCTCAGCAGGGAGTTTTTTTCAATAAACAAAACAGGAAATCTGTTAGATTGGATTAGGTTAGATTTTGTAGGGTCTTTGTAGGGTGACCCTTAGAATACACACCAATTTCTTGCTGCTAGAGTTGGGGGAGAGTAGTGCTGATGTCTTGGGCAGAATCCTTTACCTGCACAGCCCTGGCTGATTGTTCACCATGGAACATACATAATATCTGCCTTCTCCTCCTTGTTTGGCATTCTGAACATCTGCTGTTCATGTGTCTTGATTTCTCCCATTTATTCTCTGTTTCATTTATCTTTATTCAAATGACCTGATGTGCTATTACACTCATACCATCTCCAATTACTCACTTACAGTTTCACATTTTTTTTCTTCAGTCTCTTGCTCTTCAGTCTCTAGTTGCTAACTTACAGCAACCAACAGCCCTAAGCTGCTTTTCAGTTTACCATTACAAACTTGGTAATCACCTCCCCATCTGGGTCCAGCACATGCCCATTAAGGGGTACAATTAAATCAGCCCTTGCTCTTTAAACAAGAGATCAAAATTTTTGATTTACTTCACAGCCACTAAAAAAGGGACAATTGTATAAATCACCTGCTGTGTTTGAAGCAAGGCATGTGTTAAAACTCCAATGAAAGTGAGCAGTGAAAACAGGGAAGAGGTAAATGGGTGCGGAATGTAAGATAACAGTGCAATATGGCTGACAGCAGTCCTTTCTGTAATGGAGTCCATAGCCTGACATGCTGTGTAACGCAATTTGGCAGCAGCACTTATTTAATTGCACATTTGTCCAGATTAAAACAATACAAGATGATTATGATTGAAATGTCTGGTTCAAACAGCAAAAGCATGAGTTTTGACAACAGTAACAATCAGAGCCCTATAGACCAATTAAATAAAATTTTATTTCTATAGTACTTTTAACAATAGACATTGTCACAAAGAAGCTTAACAGAAGTATATTGATTCTAGTTTATTAACTTATGAATCTATACATTTATTCATATCCATAATGAGTACGCCTGTGGCAAGGAAAAACTTTGAGATGGCAAGAGGACGAAACCTTGAGAGGAACCAGAAAGGGATTATCAAAAGGGAACCCATTCTCATTTGGGTGACACCAGATAGTGCAATTACAACTAAACATTTCTTTAACTGTTACATGGTCAAGAAAGTAGAGTTGGTGTGGCACATAATTCCATATAGTTTTAACATAAAGCCTGTTCTGTTCTGTGCTGATTCACTGATGGAGATTTGAGTGCAAGATTGTTTGTGGTGATTTAAGTCCTATGCCATTGTAGCAGAACCCCTGACGTCAACAGCAGAACAACGCCATCTTCACAGTTTTAGGTGTATGTTGAGGCAGTTCATATGGGGCCATTCTCAACAGGAGCTCCAGTTGATAACTCCAACCAGACAAGTCGGACATGGACAGGATGGATCAGGCCGGTCTGGAAAGCAGAAGGAGTGAGGATCACTGGTATCTCAGGATTAGGAGACCGACCCACCCACCGACCAGCCGACCCACCCACTCACTCACTCACTCACTCCATAATATCAAAATAGACCTGAGGATCATCCTCAATAAGCGTGCAGCTGTGGGTCAGCTGATCTAAACTGTACAGGTCACTGATTACTCACCCCATCATCAAACCTGCTCCCTAATTTATCTCCTTGCTATGACACAGCTTGCAGTGAAAGGTCTTTACTGAATGCAGTGAGTGAAAATTTTGTATGGCTGGCAGGTGCTCTGGAGGTAGGCAGCAAATGCACCATGAACAGTCTTGCACTTTAAACCTGACCCTAGTATTAAGTGTATTAGTTGTAATTGAACTTTACAGTGTGAC
>JAQQZR010000016.1:10700692-10713668 GCA_030068235.1 Notoglanidium macrostoma | reverse complement strand
CTCTGAATGCTTCAGCATACCAAGAGATTTTGGACAATTTCATGCTCCCAACTTTGTGGAAACAGTTTGGGGATGGCTCCTTCCTGTTCCAACATGACTGCGCACCAGTGCACAAAGCAAGGTCCGTAAAGACATGGATGAGATGGTGTGGAAGAACTTGACTGGCCTGCACAGAGTCCTGACCTCAACCTGATAGAACACCTTTGGGATGAATTAGAGCGAAGACTTTGAGCCAGACCTTCTCATCCAACATCAGTGTCTGACCTCACAAATGTGCTTCTGGAAGAATGGTCAAAAATTCCAATAAACACACCCCTAAACCTTGTGGAGAGCTTGCCCAGAAGCGGTGAAGCTGTTATAGCTGCAAAGGGTGGGCCGACGTCATATTAAACCCTATGGATTAAGAATGGGAGGTCACTTACGTTCATATGCGTGTTAAGGTAGGTGAGCGAATACTTTTGGCAATATAGTGTACATATTTGTGTGTGTAAATTCTGCAACCCCCAACATAAGACTTGAAAGAATTTTAAGATGTTAGAATTAAATTTTCCTGAAGAGGGGAAAGCAATCAGAATGAGTCAAGGAGACAATTCCATCATGGCACCATTTTAATGTCCTGTGTGAGAAATGTGTAAGTGTAAGAAGATTGCTTATTCTCAGTTAAAACAGTGTTTTGCTCAGTTGTATTTTAGTGTAAATTTAATGGCCAGCAGTCCTGCTGTACATGCTACGGATTATAAAAGGTACAAACAAAACCACAATGCCTGGTTCAGGTAGGTAATATCACAAACATACATACATCATACCATTATCACTCATTCTGACTGTATCAAACAGCATGTTTCATTACTTTGTTCACAAGAAAGAGAAGAAAGACAAAACACCTCTCTAAAATGTGAGAGCTTCATTTTAACAAATATTGCATTCACTATGGAGCATTACATTAAATAATCACATATATTCCTTTCCATTTGCAGTGATAAAAGTAGAGCAGGACAAAATAGAGTATTGACACATGTCACTCGAGCCATACTGTTTACACAAAACATGCAATAAGAAGAATTCTAAAATCTCACAGAACACGAGGACAAAAACATACGAAATAGGTGATAAACGATTGCCTTTTTGCAATATAATCAGCCATCAGTATTAATCATGTAATATTACTTGCTTTTATATATATATATATATATATATATATATATATATATATATAAACAGAATTTATAGTCCTTGGACATCCACGAAGGCTCATTTACCAAAGTGCATTAACAGCATGCTTCTGCAACACAAAAGCATACAAGGGTGGGTAAGGCTTCTGATCTCAGATATACTATCTGATCGGTATAACAATCCAATTTGATCGTATTGCATTCACCAGCACATCTCTCAACAGCAGTCTTTCCTCGGGTGTCTTTACAGAATCCACTCTGCTAACTTAAACAGGATTCCTGTAATAAACAAAATTGGGGGAAAACAAAATAAAAAAATTAATTTGTCATGGATTTTTCAATAAAAGATTTCCATCATCCATATCACTGAATTTATAGTAGCAGTAAAAATATTTTTGGAAGATTAAGCCAGTTGGCTGAAAAGTAAAACATCTTCATGACTGCATAAGATTGTTCCAAAAATTTGCTAGCCTTGATTTAATACTAATAAATGTGTGAAGTTCTGGGCACCTTAAGTTCTCCATGTACAGGTCCACTAGCCGGTGGATCATCAGTCTTCACTTCTCCAGGTGGTGCAGAACTTGCCATCTGCAGACTGCGTGTCACTGGGCCACCTACTCTTTCCCGCATTCTCTTTGAGAAATGCTTTTCCTTTTTAGGTTGTACTTGGGATTTTGTTTCTGACTCTTTTTTGAGAGCCATATCTTTCCCACCATGTAGCATTTTTGCAGCTGGCTGTGATGCAAGAGTCAATGATGAGGTCAGAATTGATGGATGATACTTGCTCTTTCTGCCTTTTTTGCTTTTGGGGGCTGAGTGGTCTTTGTTTGAGGCAGATTTCTTGACACGTATCTGAGGTGTCCCCGTTTTACCATTGCTACCTGACGTAACTTCACCTTCAAACAGTTCTGAGCTCCGGGTCCTTGTTTTCCCCAACAACTTCACAGCCAGGCCCAAGTTGCCTTCTTGTTTAACTTCAGAGTCTGTTGCTCGACTCCGGAGTTTCATGCTCTTATCTTGAGACATTAGGGCTCCTTTCTTTTTCTTGGTAACTGGTTTCTGAGGACAACTGCATGCAATGTGTTTTGCAAGGCTGGCAGCATATGTAAATTCTCGACTACAATACGGACATGCTTGCACCTCTTGCTCTTCCTCCTGAATGGAGGCTTTCTTTACAGAAGTACCAGCCTTATTCTTTAGAGAAATAGCCTTCTGGACAAGCTGTTTTTTCTTCTTGTTGAGGGCAGACATCTTCATCTTGGTGGGTTCCTCCTGGTTGAAGTTAAGCCTTTTGGGTTGGCCCATCTTACGGAAGGCATTCTGCCCCCCAGTGGCTGTTGCAATGGGTGAGACACCACCATTCTGAGGCTGATTCACTATCTGCCTGAGAGGAATAGGGTTCTTTTTTGGTGTGTACCGTCTCTTATCACTTGCGTTAGCACAAGCCAAAATATGTTTGTGGAGCTCAGGCATGTTGTCAAAGCTATTGCCACATTTGGTACACCTGATTGCTGTGCTGAATCTCTGAGGTATGTTATGGGTTGTAAAGTTAGTTGCAGAAGCTACAGAACCAGCAGGTGTTCGGTTGTGATAGGGAAATGGGGGAGGCTTAAAGCTGGGGTAGTGTTGATTGATGCCAAGGCGTACATCTGGGCATTTGGGCTTTCCGGCTTCAGAGGCCATAAACTTTATTGTAGTGTACAGCTCTTCTGTGGGGTCCTCTTGTTCATCTCCATCACCCTCCTCTTTAACACTACTACAGTTAAATAATTCACATGATTCCTGAGGCACTACATCTATGGTTGTGTTAGGTGTTGAATTTAAAGTATTTCTCTCCATATTCACCTGAGCAGGATCAGTGTAATTCTGAGGCCTGAGCTTGCCATTTTCAACCATGGTGTGAGCATGACTCTGACCAGGATGCAGGTCACTCTGATGTTGCTGCAGGTTGCAGAGGAAAGCAAACTCTTTGGCACAGACTGGACAACAATAAATTCTCCCAACTCCATGGAGAGAGGAGCGATGCTCCAAAAGAGCTGCAGCATTTTGAAATAACTGCACACAAAACTCACACTTAAAAGGCCATTCTACAGCGTGTTCCATTATATGGTTCCCAAGTTGTTTAATAGATTGAAAAGGTTCCTCACAGACATTACATACAAAACTTTTTGTAAAAGTGTCCTGTTCTAAGGTGTCTGCTCCATCTGGTGTATTTTCTGGCACTCTAGATGAGGAAACTCCATCACTGATTGTGCGTTCAACTGCATTTTCAATCATATGCTTATCAGTAACTAGTGCATTATCAGCTAATAGCTCTATATTACAATCTGCCACTATATTATGAGAAGATGAACGTGAGTCCATATTTGGAGTCAAGTGAAAAGGAGAGTGAGAGGATTGCAGTTCTCCATACACATCAATTGCACCTTTGTGGTCTTGAGGGGAAAGTCCCTCAAATGAACTACCTTGAATGGCTTTGGAGTCAATATTCTTTTCATGTAAAGAAATAACATTGTTTATATTTTTCAACAAATGTAAGTCAGGATATGAGCTAGAGCCCTTAAGTAGTGTTTCAGATTTGGAAAAGGAATCTGTATTACAATGGCTTTTTGTGTCCTCAGGACCTTGAGGCAGTGCATCAGTTGTAGGAGGTAACTGCGTAGCAGTTTGATTGAAGTCTTTATCATCTAGAGTTTTCATATCAAGGCAAGCTTCTTTTACATTAGATAACCCTTGCATTTCATCTAACATATGATGAGCAGGTTTGGGAGACAGTTTGGGAAAAGCAGAATCTAAAAATTGAGGTGGAGGGGAAGGGACTGTGGGCAGAACTGGAGGTGGGGGTGTAGAGGATGCCTGGCTAGAGGATGATGGAGAAGGAGGGTTCATAGTCACAGGTGTCAGGGAGGGTGGAGAGACAGATTCACAAGGAGGGTGTTCAAAGTTCGAACACACACTGGATGGAGACACGCCTGTGGAGCTGCCGGAGTACAAGTGAGTATCTGGGCTTCCAAGACAAGGAGAGCCCTCCTCTCCAGCTGAGCTTAAGCCAGAGTACTCATTCATTAATACTTTCTCCAACATGCTGGTATTGGGCTTCTTTCGTTTGACATGTGACTGTAACAATATACTTGCTTTTGCTTTGTGGTCAGTCATGCTCTTATGGTGTATGCTTAAATCCAGCACAGACTCACTAGGTCCTTTGCTTATGCTGCCACCTTGTTTACCAACAGAACCAGAAAGGTCAAGAGGCTGCTGATTGCAAGAACTTCCTCCACTTACCAAGACTGGCCAGTCCTTTCCAGATGGACTCATACAGTCCATCTGCTCTTTGCTGGATACACTCCAGGAATAGCTCATGGAATGGCTTTTAACCTTTGGCACCATGTGTGCAAAAGAATCCCCTGTTTCAATGATTGAGCTCTCTGTGACTGATGAGCTGTTCTGTACATGTGTGGGAGGAGAAGCAGTCCTTCTTTTAAATCTTCCTTGTGCAGCAGGCAAAGAGGATACAGAAAGTGGAGTAGTCAATTTACGGCTATCTGTAATTAGAGCAAGGGTCGATTTCTGACTGTCCTGGTTCTGCAGAAGCTGTTTTAATTTAGGAGAAAGATAAATTGTTTTCTCCTTTGGAAAGGCCAATGTCTCTGTGCTCTGTGGGAAGATGTTACCTCCCAAAGAAGGTGAGTGTGAGGAAGTAGAAGATAAAGACGAAGTAGATGACATGATATCAGGTTCTGTTTTCACACTGGGAAGGAGTGGTGGTGTAGACGTTCTTCTTTTAGGGAGAGATTGATCAATAATTGAAAGCTCTTTTACATGGCAAGGCTGTGTTTCAAGTTGGAGAGCCTGACTTATTTGGGAAGGATTCAAGATGACTGCATCAAGACCAAATAATGCTGGACTACTTGAATCAACCTCTATGACTTCACAGCTGCTGACGGTGTTTGTGGATAGGATCTTTCCATCTATGTAAAGGCTGAGATTCTCCGAGATGTTTTTGGAAACATCAACCATATTGTCCTCTCGCTCTCCCTCATCATCTGTGTCTACACTAGGTACATAGATAAGTGGAGGGCTATTATGTGAAGATGGCTCCTGGAGTACAGAGCTCTGACCTTGTAGCTGCTGGGATGGAATATCCTGTAGGAGTATTCCTTTCCTCCTGACACCTTTGGGCATGAGATGACGTTCATGAATTCTGCGCTGGTGCCTACGCATGTTGGTGTGAGTGCCAAAAGCCTTGTTACAGTATTTACAAGGGTGCAGTTCTTTCGATTCACCATTCTCTTCCAAAACAGGAGACTGGTCTGGCTCAACCCTGGCATCTTTAGTCGAAGCATCTGAGCTTACATGAGGCGGACTGTTTTGGGAATTTATAATGAGTGTGCTTGGAGATGTCACACTACAAGAAACAGGAAAGTCATTACACCCAGAAGGATTGAGGAGAAATGCAGTTCTAGCAAGCAACCCAGGCCTTTTCAGGCCTTTACTCCCATTTTCGTGTCGTCTTTCATGCCTGCGCTTGCCAACCTGAGAACCAAATGGCTTGGCACAGTATCTGCATTTAAAGGTGAGGGTCTGGTGGTTTCTAAGAGTATGAGTGTTAATGTGATATTCCAAGTTGTGTTTTGTGGAAAACTGACATTCACAGTACTGACAATGGTAGCTGCCACCTTGTGCATCATCTTCAAAGTCAGGATCTCCTTCTGCATCCAGCTCCAATGAAACTAAAGATGTCACTGATGCTACTTCATGCAGTGCACTCTCAGAACTCTCCTTGACATGGTGGCCAAAAATTGATTCTGGGTCAGGCTGTACACTCCTGTCTCCTGCCTGTGACTCAGCAGAGTGCTCAAAGCTCCCATGTGGCTGCAGTTCTCCTTGATCTAACTTCTCTCTCTCCTTCTGCTCCAACACTGATGTATGAACAAGAGACACAGAAATGCCCCTGGTCTCTGTGGGGGATATATGTGAAGCTGCAATCTCCTGAGCTGGATCTGTAGACACAGAGGGTCTCTCTTCCTCTGTATTTATTCCTGACAAAAAGTAATTACAGGCATCATTTTAGTAAGCAGCCATTGTAATCACTGACTAATGTGTCTAAAACTTTGGGTATGCCATTTCCACTTAGACTTATAAACAAATATTAAAATATAATGATTTATAATGTAATTACAGCAGTGAATTACTCACTAAATTTAAGCAAAAATAACTAACCTTTATCTGAATCACGCATCTCTGTGACTATAGGCCTTGTTGTGCTCAGTGGCTTATGTCCAGATAATCTTCCCAAACCAGCCTGTCTGGCTTTTTCCAATAGCTTCTTTTTTGCTGTAGAGAAAAAAGCACAGAATCTTTCAATAAACAATAATTTTCAAAAGCAAAACACTATTGAAGGTGGCTAAACATTCATAATAATCTAGACAGGGATCTAATGTATATGGTCACTATTTAGATTATTATTATAAAATGTTCTGAACTGCAAAGTGCCTCTTATGATGTTCAGGAAAAAATTTGTATGAAGCCCTGCATTTTAACAAATAAAAAAGGAGGATTAACACAGCAAATCTCCATCTCAGTGTATATTATGCAACAACAACTAGCAGCTGCAACAAAAACCTGTAAAGCAACAGCCAAAAGAAAGCAGTATAAGAAAAGGTCCACACCGCTATCAAAAATCCTGGTCATAAAACAGCTTTAGGACAACAGTGGTGTCACAATGACAAGGGTATCAAGCAGCATCCTCTTCAAAGCTTGATTCAACAGACAGATCAACTCGGTCATCTTAAATACTTAAACACTCTTGAAATATTTGTTAGGCTACTAATGTATTTTCTGTACGGGTCTTATAATGCCTCCATCCAAGATTCTGACAATTTTGAGAACTCAGGAGCACATTTCTTTTTGGTTCATTGTACCACTGTGTGCATGAGGACAAGGGTTCTTACCCATGCCTCATGTTAAAAAAAAAAAATTTTTTTTTAAATAAATAAAAAAAATAAAAATAAAAAAAAATCAAAGACTTCAAAAGAGCGATTTAAAAAAGTTCAATAAAGTTCAGATTTGTTCCTATAAACGGCATCATGCAAAGGGAACAAATTAAATGTGAGCTGTAAATAAAAATAAAGTAATGTCTAAAGACAACCGATTTACCACCGCAGTATCTTGGGTCTTACTTGGATAAAATTTATTTCTGAAAGCCTACTACTGCAGTCTTAAATAGTCCTTAAAGAACACTTGTATTAAGAAAGCAATATGAAACATAATAATTATAGCATTCTATCAGGACTGAACTAGTACAAAACCCAGAGCATTCAAAACATAAACCAAAGCAGCATTTACTCATTTTTCAACACATCGCCCTCAAAATGTGTGGGAAAAAAAACCCTGCTTTTTGCTGTCCATTCTCGGGCCTAACAGCATTTTCCTTCCTCTCATATTTACAGGGTGGTCCAAATAGCCTAATCCAGTCTTCTACATGTTACACAATATCACCTTTTTGTAGTTAACAGGCTAGTAAAATGTAGCTTTTGAAAGTAGAATTTATTAACGTACTACGTCATACTTTTTCCCCCTTAAGGAACCACAGGAGAGGAATTTGCTTGTGACATTAGCAACTAGTCATTGAACTAGACAGCTAGTGTCCAACTCTAAGAAAGGCTTCCCTTGTATTTATTGCTCATCTTTTTTAATAGTAAACTGTGTTGTGTAAATATCTGTGTAAAATCTTGTTTAATAGTAAATCTTTAACAGTAGTTAGATATGTCCATTTTAGCTTCAGCGTTAGATACGCGTCCATACTCCGCCAGCGTATCCTGCAAATGCACAGGTACAGTCAGAATATTACTGTAGCCTGGCTTGGTTCAGCAGTTTGAAGCCTAGCCAACTTTGGAACTTCAGTAAATATAACAATGTTTATATAATTTATTACTATAAATTCATTTGTTTTCCGAGACATCCTACAGAATTCGACCTGTTGCCTGAAATGTGATTCGTGACTACGAAGCTCCCGAAGTTAGTTGGCGTCGTTACTCCAAAACTAGCTAATGTAATGATAATCCGGTGAAGACGACGAAGAAAATGATGTGAAGTCGTTTTTTCTATCATTAATTGCTGGATATGGGCTATTGCACATAAGAGCAATCTCATCAGTTCTGCGTGATCATTTCGCTAAAAACACATCCTATCGAGAGCTGAAGGAAGGTCACTCGGTGCTCTGACAAGTACAAATCGTAGCCCTTATTTAACAAAGCTGGCGAGGTGACTAAAACTAGCTACCCGACTGGCCTTATGAGACAGATAAGATCCTCAACCATATGTGGATATTAAGATATACCTGAAATACACTTATTGTTATCCGCGTTTGTAATCTTTCTCGGTGAAGATCATAAGATGCAGCCATACACGATTAGCTCACGAATGCTATCGAGTTAGCTGACGTTTGCGACTTCAGCTCGAACTTAACAAAATACAAAGTGTCGGTATTTTTCTCTGTTTCTTGTTCAACTATTTGCAGTAGTCGAGGAAGCAGTATTGATTATAACGCATGAATAGATATATTGTACCTCGCTTTGCTCTTGGTGAATTTGTCTTGTGAAAGTTGCTGCTCCTTTCTTCCTCTAATGCAGCTGCTATCTCTGGGTTGTCTTCTCCATTGTACCACACAAGCAGTTCTTCGTCCTGTGTGATTGGCTGCATGGAGCAACGTCATTGAAAACAACCAATGACAGGCGAGCTTGTTAGTTAGTACAGAGAAATACCACACGGGCCTTGACGCACTGTCAAGCGATTACCTTAAGAGCGTGTCTTTTGAAACCGCGATGTTTTTTTATATTTCTTACATTTATAGGCATAGGCCTAATCAACATTTGTGTCAATGACCCATACATGCAAATAATGTAATAAGAAAAGTACATCGTATTAATTACTGCATTATAAGGCAAGCTAATTGAAAGTTTCCTACCCTCAACACTTTGTAATAAATAGCTCTGTTGATTTCCATAGGAAACAGGTTCTGCTCTGCAGAGGGGCATGCCCAGTTCACATATCGCATCCAGTTTCCTTTTATTGGGTCTGTGGCATCCACACACATCCACCCCTTGTTGGAAAATATACCTGAAGGAGAAACAAAATCAATCATCATCATCATCAATAATATTAGTAACCACTTTTCTCCTGGTTAAGTTAGCAGTGGATCTCAAGAAAATTAGGCACAGGGCAGGAAAATTCACCCTGGATGGAATGTCAATGTGTAAGATGCAAGGAACCATGCACACACACATTTACATGGTCATTTTCACCTAGGAGCTATTTAATGTAGCCAATCTGCCTACTTGCATGCTTTTGGACTGTGGGAGGAAACCAGAGAACCGTGAGGAAACCCACACAAACACAAGG
This sequence comes from Notoglanidium macrostoma, assembly GCA_030068235.1. Taxonomy (NCBI): domain Eukaryota; kingdom Metazoa; phylum Chordata; class Actinopteri; order Siluriformes; family Auchenoglanididae; genus Notoglanidium; species Notoglanidium macrostoma. The sequence goes on along the minus strand of JAQQZR010000016.1, from coordinate 10,704,096 downwards.
GATTACGTTAAATAATTTTTTTGACATTATCCCTATCCCTCACAGCAGTTTACTCAAAACTCACTTACATTGGAGGTCAAATCATTATTCTTAAACAACAGACATCAGACAACGTCTAACAAAGATGGTCTTATGTTGTTTAATTCATGTTTGCAACACTGGGGGGAAAACCGACTCACAAAAATTTGGTTCAGATCACCACATTTACATTTATGGCATTGGGCAGTCATCCAGAATGACTTACAGAGGTGCTTTAGTCAATACATACAGAAGTCTCTATCAATACATACATCCTGATACTGTTCACTAGGTCACAGACTAAGAATACCATCAGTCTAAAAACTCTGTTGGAGACAATATAGTAAGAAAAATACAGACAGCACTTTTTTTTTTTTAATTAAAGTGCTAATTTAAGTACTTCAGGAAGAAGTAGATCTTTAGACGTAGTTTGAAGCCTGTCAGTGACTTGGCTGTTTGGACATATAGGGGAACTTCATTCCACCACCTGGGTGCCAAAACAGAAAAGAGTCTTGATGCATGCCTTCCGGGTGGGGCTGTAAAGGGGCAAAAATCTGATTGGCCCCCTGTCCGGTTACTAGTGTCACCTGTCACTTAGAATGAGGATCAGATTATATTTGAATGCAATTCCACACCCGAAGAGTTGTTGGCAGTAATGAACAAAACAGGAATGTCCACTGTTAATAAAACCGAGCAGACAAGAGATAAGGGTGTGTGATTCTCGCAGGGCTGTGCTCTTATGTGCACATAAGAGATACGTGTCATTTCAAACTGTCAGTGTTGGTGGTTTAAAAAATTTTAAACAATTAAACTTGTCCAATGTAAAACATTTGATGGAAAAAAAAACATTTGTGCAAATATGATGCAACATATCCATGTCTTTAAAATATCCACATGTGTCCACTAAAGTTGCTCACTGACAGTATAAATAAGCTAAATACTTACAAAACTGATTGTGTTCAAAGATGGTGGACATATACTTGGCCCCTCTGTGTAATATGTGGCCCCTGTCTTAGGAAAATCCTAGAGCAACCACTGCCCTGAGGTTATGTGCAGTGGCCAAAGGTGAGATCTGACGGTTGTCCAGAGAAATGGGATTAAGTTCCAGCTAATAAGCTGGCATCCACGAGGAGAGGTGTGCCAAACATGCTTAGATCTGAATGTAAACATGAGTGTCTGAGGGACGGAAGGAGAGAATGAGTTGAGTGTCATCCATACAGCAGGGGCATGAAAACCCTTGTGAGGTTATGACCACACCAACAGATCACGTATACAGGGAGAACAAGTACTGAGCCTTGTGGGACACCAGCTGAGCGTCTGCATGGAGCAGATGTGGAGCCCCTCCATGTCACCTTACATAACTATCCCTCCAGGTAGGAAGTGAAACCATTGCCATGCTGTGCCACAAATTTTAAGACTCATGAGGATGGACAAGACAGACTTGTGGTTGACTATGTCCAATGCTGCTTATAGGTCAAGGAGATTAAGGACTGATGGCCGTTTGGCTGAACTAGCAGCATGAAGCTTCTCAGTGACCGCAAAAAGGGCAGTTTCTGTGGAATGTGCCGTTTTGAGGCCAGACTGGTTAGGATACTGGAGGTTGTTCTGTTAGATAGAGAGATAGTTGATTGTAGACAGTGTATTCAAGGATTTTAGAAAGAAAAGCGAGAGGTGATGCCCGTCAGTATTTGCTGATGTCCAAGGGATCCAGGATATCACCCCTCTGTCTTCAGTGCAGTTATCACCTACACAACTTTACATTGTTTTGGAAATTTTGAGTATGTGAAAGTTTGAATGAAGCAGTAACTGACAAAGTGAAAAAAATGTGTGTTTGACATAAGCGCGATGCATGCAGTAGATGCTGGCTGCAGTACTTTTTTTCCAGCCGCATGCAGGGGCACACTATACACTCACTGGGAATAATTTAAAAAAATAAATAAATAAATAAAAAAAATTAAATAAAAAAAGCACACTGATGCTCAGAAAAAACAGGCACGCACTCTTAGCGCTTTATTTCGTTGGCACAAAATTCTGCCATATCGGTTTTGTTTCTAGAACAATATCTTGAAAACATATCACCACTAACCCCCATGTGATTGGTTGCCTGTAAAGGAGCAACAGCATGATTGGTTTCCTGAAAACTTTCAACAGTGACAAAAATGGCGGCGCACTCTGAAATAACGGCGGCATGCACTCTCCACATTGGGAACAACTGAAAAAAAATGCCTGCGCTCAGAAAAAATGTGTAGATAAGCACCACCACATTTTTGTGTGTTGAACATTTCTGAACTTTTTAGAAAGTTGCTGGTGTAGAAAATTAATTAAAAAATTTATGTATTCCCAGCAACATATTTAAATTTTTTTTTTTTATAAAATTTTATTCTTCAATAAAAGCACATTTATTTTTTATACCATTTGATATTGTCTCTCTTGAATGTTAGGCCTACACCTTCTAAAAGTATGTATCATGCTTATGTCAAGCGCACACACGTTTTATTGGTCAGGTACTGCTCCACTCAAACTCACACATGCTCAATATTTGCATAATAATGTAAAGTTGCATAGGTGATAACTGTGCTGAAAACAGAGGTTTGAGCTTATGTGGGGAGAAGAAGGGAAGCATACCTGTTGGCTTGGAGTAAAAATTCTCACAGGCCTCCAGAGTTCTAGTGTTAAATAGTGAAGAAAAGATTATTTTTAAGCTTGTGAGGATCTTGTGCAGAAGTTTCCAGCTTTCCTTGTAGAAGGCAGAAGGCAGCAGATGTCACCTCAAATTAGAATTTACCAGGAGAACTTGGTAAGAGTCAAGATCTGTCCCACACTGTGATTTCTTTCACTTTTCTCTTAATGTTTTCAAATTACTGTACAAAATATCTGATAGCCAAGGTACAGGGCAAGAAATTCTGCCATCTAAAACTGTAGGCCCTTGTCTTGAATGCATTAATAGGGTCTGCTGTAAATTAAGGAGGTATCATGGTGGACTGGCAACCAAAAAATGTATGAATGAACATATTCCAAATTGCTACATTTGACATTTAAAGCGGATTTAAAGCATAACTTACAAACCCATTTGACTGAAAAATTCATGAAAGCTTTCAACACAAATTTGTTTCTCACTAATGTTTACTGATTGAACCAACAACTGCCCCTCCATTTTTTAATGTTCAAATTTTCCATTTTCCCATTCTCTTATCAGTAGCATTTGAAATTGTCAGTGATATACAATGGGGCAAAAAAGTATTTAGTCAGCCAACAATTGTGCAAGTTCTCCCACTTAAAAAGATGAGAGGCCTGTAATTTATCAAAAAATATACCTCAACTATGAGAGACAAAATGAGAAAAAAAATCCAGAAAATCACATTGTCTGATTTTTAAAGAATTTATTT
>JAQQZR010000016.1:10665163-10700592 GCA_030068235.1 Notoglanidium macrostoma | reverse complement strand
CGGCCGAGCTGCTGCATGCAAGCCTCACATCACCAAGTCCAATGCCAAGCATCGGATGGAGTGGTGTAAAGCACACCGCCACTGGACTGTGGAGCAGTGGAAACGTTCTATGGCATGACCAATCACTCTTCTCTGTTTGGCAGTCAGATGGGCGAGTCTGGGTTTGGCGGATGCCGGGAGAATGTTACCTGCCTGACTGAATTGTGCCACCTGTGAAGTTTGGTGGAGGAATAATGGAGTGGGGCTGTTTTTCAGGGTTTGCGCTAGGCCCCTTATTTCCAGTGAAGGGCAATCTTAATGCCTCAGCATACAAAGCCATTTTGGACAACCCTATTTGAACAACCCTTTTCTATTCCAGCATGTCCTTGCCCCAGTGCACAAAGCAAAGTCAAGGAAAAACTTGACTGGCCCACACAGAGCCCTGTAGAGGCCCAAGGTGCAGGATGTGCAAAGATGCCCCTGAGACTGTTTAGCACATAATAGCTGGATGCAAGCTGGAACAGTATATACTGAAAGACCATTACACCAACAAGGACTTTAATATGGAGTTGGTCCCTGCTTATATAACAGCTTCAACTCTTCTTGGAAGGTTTTCCACAAGATTTTGGCATGTTTCTGTGGGAATTTGTACCCATTCATTCTGTAGAGCACTTCATGCACTGATGTTGGATGAAAGTCTGACTTGCAATCTCTATTTCAGTTCATCCCAAAGGTGTTCGATGGGGTTGAGGTCAGGGCTCTGTGCAGACCTGTCAAGTTCTTCCACATAGAACTCATCCAGATATGTCTTTATGGAACTATATGTATCCTACATGGATATATACTGTATATATGATCATCTCATGTTCCTTCTTTCTGAAGTTATTCTCAGCTGGAATTGCCATATGCATCATTACTGCGGTTTTCTGCTCCTTATCAACCACCACAATTTCTGGTTGGTTTACCTGATTATCTGTCTGGAACTTGAAGTCCCACAGGATCTTAGCTCTGGTGTTCTCAACCACTTTCGGTGACTTGGGAGCTTCTAACCCATACTTGACACAGATGTTTCTGTACACTATCCCTGCCACTTGGTTATGCCTTTCAGTATATGCTGTTCCAGCTTGCATCCAGCCATTATGTGCTCTGGCAACAGTCTCTGGCGTCTTTGCACAGCCTGCACCTTAGGCCTCTACAGAGCTGGTGCTTAGGGCCTGTACTTGCGCTGCCATGATCAGAGCCTCTGTACTGTCCTTCAGGCCTGCTTTTTCAGCTTAGTGGATGCTTTTGTTATGATTGGTGGCAGACTGTCATGTATTTTTTGTGTGTACTCATCTGTGCCAGAGACTGCTCAGAAATTCCACCACCTGTAGTTTTCCCAAGCTGGGATTGTAGACTCTCAAACCCTAGCTGTGGGAGTAGCTTACTTCTATTGATGTTAGAGCATTGAGGCACATTGAGACAAAGTGTCTTTTCATTAAAAAAAATGCAAAAAACTGAGTTCAACACTTACCGTTTACAGAAATAAATTTCTTAAAAATGAAGGAAACCAATTCTGTAAAGTGTAACTTTTAGAATTTCTAAGGTTAAGTATAAAATTTTAGCATCATCTGTTTACAATTTTGTAATTTTTATTTAAAACCCATGGGTTAGAAAGAGATCATATCCACAATAAACAAAATGTACTGTGACATTATCACAATATCTACATTATATTATCTTGTTCAGCCCTATTGCCCACCCATGATGAACTGTTAGCCAGAACATATTGACATGTATGATTTTGATAAACAGGACATCTAAAAAAGTGATGGCTCATGCAAGAGACAAACCTCCAGAGAGTTCATCTGAATAGCCTTTGAATGAGAGAGCTTTTTCTGAAAACATTTAAACATGGTACACACCGCATTGAATTTTGTGGGATAAATTCATACATGAACAAAATCAGTGACTCTTGCAGCAAGATTAAAAACCCTCACCAGCAAACAATTCCACAGTGAAGTTAACATATTTTATTTCTTTAAATTCCATTCATGCATATCTGGGGGCAGGGGGTTGTACTGACAATCCTAATGACACTTTACATGGAGTTATGTTACAGCACTAAACTGATACAAGGAGTAGCTGTGTCATCTTGTTGGACAGCAAAAGTAATAAACCGTGCAATAACAAATGAAAAAGAAAAATACAAGGAATGACAGACAAAGCAAACAGAAAACAAAGATTAAAATACATAAACATTAACACAATGTTCAACCATAGTACAGGTAAAAGGTAGTGTCACACAAAAAGCCAACGCACATATATACAATATAGATATATACATATTGTATCACCCTTGGATTGGACAATAACAAAATACTTTGTATGCTTCTCACTTTTCTTTTGCAGGTGAACCTAGGCCCTTGCATCAACATTCCCCACCCCTCCTCCCCCCAGAGGAAAAAAGGACAATTGAAAAGACATATATTTACAACAAGCACAACATCACACCAACAATTAATAAAACAGTCCTCAAATACCATAACATTGTTGGCAGTTTTCTCCCTTAAGTGTAACTAGGCTTCTCATTCAGTCCCCTTTTATAATAATCTCTCTGGCAGGTGCATTTCCATTTGTTTACTATAATGAAAATTTTTCTTTATACAACTTTCACACAACACTCACACAAAGGGAGTAACTACTTTTAAGTACTACTACATTAGTTGTATTTATACACTCCGTCAGCTCAGTTCTCAGACTTTCTTTTCACTTCAACTACAACAGCCGTCACTTGCGCCTTTTAAAAATGTAGCTTCAATCCTTTGTCAGACCTAATAACCAAGTCTATGATATTTTATATACAGGGTCACAGTACCTGTATAATTTTTCCAAACAGTCTGTTTTTGGGCTGCATATCAATACAAATACCCAAATGTGATGCCAAATAAAAATGTTTTTGTGGGCAAAGGTCTACACCAGATATCCACTCACAGCATATTCTACCATGTACAACAACTGCAGTTGTGCTCCCAAAATCTTCCTATTTTCAAAGTGCACAAATGACAAATGAACAGTTAAAAGCACTTTCTAGGCTTAAAAAAAAGGGTCAATGGGCAGGGCAACACTCAGTTACAAAATTTATGCCCAAACTTATAAAAAGGCAAGATGAGCTGAGACAAGACAAATGCTAAACAAGGACAGTGGATGCTTTTCTCAAAAACACTGAAAAAAATGTGCAGTCACATGACTCGTACAACACAAACTACAGAGACAAAATACAACAATGTTTTGAATGCATGGTTCTGGATGATGTATTACTAAAAATTACTTTAAGAATTGTATGTAATATTGTTTTGCAAAATAATATAAGAATAATGTGAAATAAACTATAGTGCACTTGGTATTAACTAAAGCCTCACTCACTCTGAAAACTCTTGACTGGTAATGTTCAGGCTTTATAGGTTTCAGAAAGTATTTTAGTATTTTATTTCACTGCCATGACAATCCTTTTACACAAACAAATCCATGGATTTAACAGAATTTACTAAATAAAATCTTGAGTTTGCTTATTGCCTAGAACTTCTTTCTAATAATGCCAGATTCTTAGAATCTGTTGGTGATTCACTTCAGTGATGCATGCTGAACTGTACCATCACTCATTTCACAATCAGTTATTTCTTAAGTGTCCAAGTTAGCATTTTTTTTAATGATTTTTCATTGACCAGACTTTTTTTCTGTTACTGCTTCACTGTGTTCATGTTTTACTCATGTTTTTGCTGTTAATATACTAAGCTATTGCTATTATTATTATTTATATTAATAAAAATAAATAATTATTATTATTATTATAACAACAACAGAAAATTTGCTTGGTCATGTCCAAGTATACCCTTTCCGCAATAATTAGCATAATATTCCCACATAAAAGTGCACGAGTCAAATGGGCTTCAGTATGTGATGCATGGAGAAGTGCATGTGTTCTGACAGTTTTGAGTGTAACCAGCCTCATGCATACATAAAAGCACAGATGCAGGCTAATATCTCTGAAATTACTGCAGCTCAGAAAGGTACTGGGCATTATGAAAGGAGTTTGTAAAGTTTTGGTGGATAAAGAATGCTGAGTATTTGTGGGACACAACAACCATTTCGCTTATGTAGATATATTCTTATATATGTAAAAGACAGGGTTTCTTATGTCATTCCATCATTACAACCCACGTAAGAGGCGTAAAAGGAACGATAATCTGTAGATTCTGTAATACTGAAATACAAAACATGATTGTCTATAGATCATACTTATGATAACTTCTCAAAGTATCAAATACTAATGTGTAATCATACACCCATTAATAGCAAGATTAATTTAACAAAGAAAAAATAAGCAGTTATCATGGGTAGGGTCAAATTCAGAGAGTAGAGATATTAGAGCATGGAGAAGGAGACTCAAATGGCAAGGTGACGCCCTGACCCTACTGATCAGCTCCATCACTTCCAATGTCAATGACTTTACTAACAGATCTGTGTTGATTCTTCGACAAATCACAGTTTTCATGGCTGCTCAGTAGACATTGATATAAGCAAAGTGCTATACTAACAACCCAATCTATTTTACTGGAATCTAAAATTTTCCCTACCTTTGCACAGCTTAGTAGAAATGACTAATCATAATCTACAGCCCTAATTAACAATATTGCACAATTAACCTGCCAATTGCTCATGGCATAACAGGAACATCTCAAAATAGATTGGTTAGGGGTATAGGACTTTTTTTGCTTTTACTCCTATGACAGCCTACGGAGGGAGTGATGTTCATCGGTGATCTCTATGTCAGGGTCACAAATGGCCACCTCATGTATGGCAGTAATGTATGGAAATCAGAGTCCTTTTTTAATTTCACAACATCCTCTCTCTACATTACACTCTCTCTCCTAACATTCTTGCTCCAAAACCAATTACCAGTACTCTCTCTGCACAAGTCATTGCTGGAGAAGCAAAACAGCTAACAGGGAAATGTGCAAGTGTATAAAACCTAGAAGACTAGCATGCAATTGTGAGCCGTGAAATGAGTTCCATCCCTTTGTGTTGCCGAGCTACGCAGCAGGCCCGCTCTGCTTTATTTGCTGCCTTTTAAAATATTTGTGCCATTTTCATTTCTCTTAAATAATACGTGAAATCTGGAGTAGCCTTTAAACAAAACCAGCCAGAGCTGCAGTCTCAACAGGAAATGGCAAGAATCAAACAAACAAAAGCAACTGTACATATAGATATGAAAGTGGTGGTGAAACAGAAATGAACAGAAAATTAATAAAAAGTGAGGTCTGAATCAATGTTGATTCCAGAGGCACCATTTCACACTGCTAAAAAAATATCAGTGACAGGAGTATGATACACAGCAGACAGCAATGATCCACAAGTATAAATACTGCAGGTAATGGAGTTAATTTTACATACATTTTATGAGCCACACCAACCATTAAAATAACAACGGATAATCATTCGCTAGCACAGAGATCTGATTTGGATGCATGGTGATGTTTGTACAAGTTAAAGTAAAGGCTGCGGTGATATGTGGAGCACCGGAGTTCATAGAGACCTAGCAAACCCGCGGTGCTGTCCAGACAGAGTGAGCTGAGAACTTTTCCTGTCTCAAAAGTGTCCTGCATTTTCAGAGGGGATATCACATCATGAATGAGAGCCAAAAGGCAGCTTAGGCCTGCACCAGGAGATTGGTGGTGGGGGTGGGGGGGCCTGACAAACAAGCCAAACATATCACACGAAGTAATTGGGGGGGAAACAGAAACCACTCACAAAAGATTAAGGGCAGGAAAGAGCTTGGCCTAATAGCTGACTTGCAGAACGGGAGCTAGAAGACTGAAGAGTGTCTGGTGCCACAGAGAAAGGGGTGGAATAGGGGGTTTTACATTTAACATGAACATGAGATTTGTCCTTTGGACAAGTACAAAATCAATCACAAACATTTCCTAGTAAATGTGATTGTCTTCAAAGTAACTTTTTGTTTGTTTTTGTTTTCATTTCCTAAAACATCAGGACAACAAGAGTCTCTTTCAGCTCATATTAACGGCACCTGCACATTTTGATGCGCCCTGTTCCAAACTGCTTCCCACCTTGGGGCATGCAGTTATCTTGGGACTAGCCCTCTCTCTCTCTCTCTCTCTCTCTCTCTCTCTCTTTCTCTCTCTCACACACATACACACTCTTCTCTTCTTCCAAGTGACTCTCTAATTTTGCCTGCACCACCTTTCTTATAAACGGAGGGGCTAGACAATGGAGTCCCAGTCAAAGTCGTCCTGGATGTCATCAGCAGGCATGCGGCGCATTGGGAAGTTTCCAGTAGGTATCATGTGCTGCTGGTTCATCTGTGCATGATGGCCTAGAGAGTACACACATAATCATGAGCCTTGCAATACACAAAATGCAACTTACATCAGCTAATATCATGTGCATTACATTGGTTTACACCAGAACAAATTGTATCCTAGCATTATTAACATATAAAATGATTGTATTTAAGAAAAGATGCTTGAAGAGGCGATGGAGAGCCACTAACCTGTCATGGTGTTGCCCGTGCTGTTCATGGGGGGCATGTGGGGATAACCTGGAGGACCCATCATAGAGGTCATGCTCTGTCTTGAGTCCATGTACATATTTCCTGAAAAATAATAATGGACATCCATCCACTGACAAAGAGAAGTACAAATGTCATACAATATGGTGACAATTTCAGCTCAGATTCTGACTTTAATGGGAAAGTGAAAAATCTTGCTTGCAAGTAAATTAGAGTGGCAACCATCATTTATTTTAAATATTCGTTTTTTTCAATTGATTGATTATCTAGATTATTTTTAAGATATATATTAACTAGCTAACATTAACATTTCTTTACAACTTCACTCAACCAATACTTTTACATAAAATGTAAATACACATAATTAAATAACAGGTCACATACTGCAACTCAGTATTATTGGCATTTATCAGACAAACTGTCACAGAGAATATCATCAAGTGTTTGTCATACTTCTTTGCAACTGGATGTCTTACCTGCTTTACAAACCCTGATTTGTTCGATTCCCAGCCAAATTCAAAATGAAGGCAAAGTAAATACTCATAACTCTCACTAACTGAAACAATCCAGTGCTAACTTAATTTGGCTTGCCGTGTTGTGTGTGATCATTTTTGGTGTGTGGATTTGACTCCAAAGCCTTGGTGTTTGTGCTTAATTTACACTGTCTGAAATCGATGAATTTTTGGGATCGACTTTGAAGTGAACCAAAAGCAGGATGGTGACATGATGACTTGACACACAAGGTATATTAAAATATATAATGTGTTTGGTTAAAATATTAAATAATGTAGTGTTCATAAATTTTTAAAAAAGGTTTAACTACTCACAATTCAAATAGGTTTGCTACTTGCTGCGCAATAAAGAGGACATGCTTCATTACATGAGTTATGTTCTGAAGTAAGAAAACACTTAGGGGAAATGGTTTTGTTTACACAGGAAACAATGAAAATACAAGGTACATACCAGCAATCTGGGGGGTTCTCTGTAAAATTAATTAAATCAGTCTCATTTAATCAGTCTCAAAGAATATGCCCTTTTAAGTTCAGAATTTTAATTAAAAATGAATGACCAACATTTAAATAAAACAGAATTATTAAAACCTAGTTGAGACGTACAATAATCAGTGACTTGGCTTGTGAAGGCTTAGTTCCGAATAGTTTGTCTTCTTGCAGTATCAAAGTAATAACCACAACAAGGCAATAAGATTTAAAAAAAATATTGCATTTATTGAAATAGGAAAGAATAAACACCAATTAACTATCAATTATGAACCTAATTTCTAAATTGGGATAGACAAAGAAGAGTTGTGTGTGTGTGAGAGCGGAAAGGAACGCAGGGTCCAAAATTAACTTTTTGCTCTACCTACCAACGGCTGGTAAACTAAAAAAAATTAACAGCCAAAAATATTTTTCAACTGGCCATAAAACCGAATAAGATACGATGTTATTAAAAACAAGGTAATTACTAACTACCCATCGACTGACTGAGAACATTGAGTAGATAGAGACCTGCCAAAATTCCCGGGGGGTCTGGGGGCATGCTCCCCCTGGGGAGAATTTAAGGTTACATTAATCAGATAGACATACACAGAAACAAACAAAAAACACAAAATGACTGGGTGTTTATCAGCATGCCTATGGTTAGGGCTTCTTAAAAATTGCATTTAAGAAACCTATGGAAATTTACATATTTTATTCAGCCACTTTTTTAGTGATCTCAGGTTGTCATTATCGTAACAAATGTTGTCTCATGATGAGTTATATGTTTCGCATTCTCATGATCTCAAGTTATTTTTTCCATGATCACCACATAATGAAACATTGTTTTATAATAATGGTGCAAATTTCTTGAGACCCTGAGATAACAAAACTCGTTATCTGAAAGCGTTAACATTGACTATATTGATCAGCACGTTATATTTCTATTCAGTCAATGCCCGACATAGGCTGAAATAGCCTTATGTCTTGCTGTTAGAGGCAATGTTCATGTTACTGTGTTTCATTTAAAAAGTAAGTTAGCGAGACTACAGCTTTATCACAGGCCCAGACAAAGTCCTGTGTGAACTACATCCCTGCCCAGCTATGAGGCCCAGGGAGACTATATGGATATGGGATGATGACAGAGATGCAGATCAGTGAGATTATGGGAAATTATGTCATTATCACAGGAAAAAAAAGTTGCGTGATCTTGGGAAAATTGTCATCACGAGAAATTTTTTGTTATGACAAAATTATCACCAGAAAACAGGCCAAATAAAAAATGGCGTCATATGGCTTCCATAGAAAACAGATGCTGAAAACTGAAGTAAATCAATGACATGGCATAGTAGCTGTCAGTGCAGCACAGTGTAGCATAACTTAGCAACACTAGTGTAAATTGGCATTTAAATATTACACACGCTGGTGCATGACTCATCTGAGGATTTACTGCTCTGTCCTGTGCAGAGTTAAAGTCAGCAGTGGCCATGTATGAGGTTTATTATTGATTAGTTTGGAGTTAAAATGAACTAAAAGCACCGCTGAAGGCTAGTGGTTCTTCTTGGTATCCGGTACCTGGCTTGAGTATGGTGTTTAAATAATTAGTCTCAAAATACACGCACATAAAAATAACAAGCATTCACTTGATAAGAGTGCACAGAACAGCATCCGCTCACAGACACTGTGCTAGCAAATCAGAAATGCTCCCTCGCGAGGATGTTTTCCATACTTTCATTATTCCATAGCACGTTAACACTTGTAGTAATGAGAGTATGTATTGAAGTGGGGCCATTTCAGCAACCCGCCAATGGCGACTGAGCTCATTTCGCCAATGTAGAGTTTTACTTGCATTTGATGAGTGGCAGGATCCCAAAGGAATGTGTGCTCGCATGTGCAAGCACATGTGTACGTGAGGGAAAGAAAGTGTGCACATATTTGTATGTGGATGCACACACTGCTCTACAGCTCACGTGTCCATCTGTGCATTCATACTGCATTAATAAAAAATGAATTACCATGAACCACATGAGATACATGGCCACATCTCCTGGTATGTGAAACGAGCAGAATAACAGGGAATTGTAGTATGGCAGGGATTTTAAAAGACTTGTACGCGGTGGATGGTAAGCGATAGAAAATATAAAATATTTCCAATGACAAAATAACGTTATTGGGAGTAAGGCTAAGAAGTTTGGATCTTATTTTTCCTCGACATAAACATAAATAATTGACAGTGACCGTATTATTAAGAACAGAATGAGATTGCACAGAAAGATAAGAGCGCGATCAATGATATCCCTTTTTCACCAACAGGGAACAGGTTCTTGAACCGGTTCAGTTCAGGATTCTTGCAACCTTGGGACAACAGTAGTGTTGAGCAGAATCATTGTAATACAGGATGTGTCAGGAATGGAGGGCAATGCACAATACACAACAGAAGTAAACAGCAGTAGCGAGATACGGGATCACATTGATTATCTGCAAGCATTCTACTGTTATTGCAGAGATTTGTTTGATTTGTCCTTTTCCATTGCAGTCTACATTGCTGCACTATGCTTCCTACCCAAACTAATTACACATCCACTCATGAAGTCACAGTTTGCACTGGAAAAATAAAAGCTATCTTTTGGTTCCAGATGGGAACAAACTTTTCAGGTTCCGAACCTTTATTTTTGGTTGAAATGCACTGAACGAAATGCAAACCAGAAAGGAACCCATTCCCTGTTGGTGAAAAGGGGTACGAGAGAAGGAATGAGTTTTGCAGCAGTGCACGTCATGCCCTTTGAAAAGAATGCTAATTTTTAACAGTTTGCAGCTTCAAATTAGTCAACAAAGTAATGCTTTGAAAGAAATAGTAAACAATCTTTCCTGCCCAGATGCACAGTTCAGAAGTTTACATATATGGACGTAAATGTCATCATGGACATTGTTAAGGCAATATTAGGCTTTCAACAATTTCTTTTGAACCATTCTTTTTCTTGGGAAGAATGATTGTACATACATACATACATCTGTAAGAGAAAAGAAACAAGAATTTCCTGTACAAGTTGTAATTTATTTTTAGCTTTCTGAAATGAACACAGGGTCAAAATTATTCATACACCCACACAGATTATTAGTTCAGTCATACTTAAACTTCCAAAATGTCCAAGACCTTTCAAATTTGCCAAGACCTCTCAACTTTTTGATGGCGATATGATTGACTACTGCTGGTAGCCTCTCTGTGCACAAGATAAAAATGGCTTGTTTTTACATGTTATATAAATTATATGTGTTTACAAGTTATTGGGAGATGTAGCCACTTTGCCAAGGTCTGGGAGAAGACCCAAACTGTCACTCTCAGCTGAGAGGAAGTTAGTTAGGATGGTCAGGAACATCTCAGAAACCACCAAGGCCTGCCATGAACTGGAAGCTGCTGGAACATGAATGTCTCGGTCTACTGTCAAGCAAGTTTTACATCACCATGGAATGAGAGGTTGCCATCAAAGAAAGAAAGAAGCCCCTGCTCCAAAACCAACACTTTCAAGCTTGAATAAAGTTTGCAGCTGACCACATTGACATGCCTTCTAGAGGAACGTTTTATGGTCAGATAAGACACAAATGGAATTGTTTGACCAGAGCTATGTTTGGAGAAGGAATACAACCCCAAGAAGACTGTACCAACTTTTAAGTAACTGTTAAGCATGGCTATACAAAGTGGATGGGATAATTATGATGAAGATCTACCTCAGAACTCTTCAGCATAACCTCAAACCATCAGCTAGGTTGAATCTTGGAACAATGACCCCAAAACACATCAAAGCTGGTTGTGGTATGGATAAAGCAGGCTAACACTGTTTAAAATAAGTCCTGACTTCAACTGTATTGAAAATGTGAGGACTTTGCTTAAAAGTTAGATAAACCAACAAATTTAATTGAATTCCACTAATTTTGTCAAGAAGAGTGGTTAAATACCTAACTAGATTTATGGCCAGAAGTTTGTTCTTTATCAAAAGCACCTGGTCAAAGTGAAACCTGCCAAGAGACATTTAAGAAAATTTTAGGTGTGCTGTATATATATTTTTGACCATGTGTTGATTTCAGAAAACCCAAAACAAATTCAAAGTTATGCAAGACATTTAACATTTAAAACTTTATACAAGACTATTAAAGATGTATGTTGTACAATCATCCTTCCCCAGAAAAAGAACAGGTCTAATAAATAACTGAAAGTCCAACATTGCCATGACATTCATGCCCATGATGACTGTATGTAAACTTCTGACTGCAACTGTACAGTCTTACTTGGAGCTGATTTAGTTTGCCATGAGCATAAGAAGAATGTGGCTTGAGCCTTTAAAATATCTGTGTGAATGAGCACTGACGGAGGCTTTGAAGGAGCTGTCCTTGTGTAGTGTTCTGTGCTGATAAACGGCAATGCAGCATGTTTTAGTTTTTCTTCACGTACATGTTGATCCATTCACGGATATTTCCTGGTGATGTTCGATCAGCTTCATAACTTGGGGAAGTTTGGTCTTTCATGGAAGTTGAAAGACGTTGTTTCACTTTCCATTAAAAGTTAAAGTAAACTTGCTTACTTCCTGTTTCCATAAAAGTACATTAATGAACTTCTGCCTGTGGAAGCATGGTACCTATAGCAATTTTGTTGGTTAGTTGTTGCAGTCATACATTAAATACACCAATTACGAAGAAAGAGAAAACGGTAAAGTACCATTTACCAATCTGAGATTATTAAAACCAAGGACAATTACCTGATAATAAATCTAAAGCCCTGTACATGGTTTGAATTCAAATCCTGCCGGTGCCACAGCCATCCATGATCAAGAGTCCAAGACAGCAAAATTGGCCATGCTCTCTGGGTGGGAGGGATAGTGTATTCGCGGTCACCTACAGAAACTAAACCGTCATTGGCATCTATAAGCTTGTGAGTCATGTGTGGAAGAGTAAAGAGTGTGCTTTCCTCCAAGTGTTTTACACTGCACCGTGCATGAGCAGCAGTTCAATAAGATGCAGTTGGCTGACTTCATGGGTTTCGAAAGGAAGCACATCAGCCTTCACCCTCCCTGGCTGGTAGTTGTATGCTAGGGGAGAGTTGGATGGTGAGATTGAATTAGCCATGACCAAATTAGGGAGAAAATTGGGGGAAAAACCCTTTTGACAGTGGAGGGATACATCCCTATCACAATAGTAATGTGTAAGTGATGCATTACACATGACTGACTCTGACTTATGTGCCTGACCTGGACATGAACAATGGAATAAAGGACATGGTGATCTGTTTATGTGGTGGTATTTTTTGTTTTGTTTTTTTTGGAGAAGAGTTGAGATGTGTAACTGTCATGAGCTTGGGATTTAAGGGAAGAAGTGTATAGGAGATGATGTACACATGGTTTTAGAAACCTGATAATTTTTTTTGTGCATATTCTATTTCCTGAGGTTTATCCAAATGCACTCTGTAATAAACACAAAGTTTTATAAATGAGGCCTGTGGTCGTACATGAAGATCACAAAGTCAATGAATACCTGTACTGATGTGCTGGGTGGGCTTGGCGGGATGCATGGTGCCATGGCATACTGGTGGCTGTACTGTCCCTTGTGGCTGAATGACTCCAGTGCGGGCAAAAAACTGGTTGATGGAGGAACAGAGGTCCACAATCTGAGT
The DNA here is from genome assembly GCA_030068235.1 of Notoglanidium macrostoma. NCBI lineage: Eukaryota > Metazoa > Chordata > Actinopteri > Siluriformes > Auchenoglanididae > Notoglanidium > Notoglanidium macrostoma. Next base: position 10,687,406 of record JAQQZR010000016.1, on the reverse strand, counting down.
TGGATCTAGAGACCAGTTATTCAGCTCAGCCTGCCTCATGCTCTCTCTCAATCCTACAGGGCCAATACAACAGCAAACCATCAATGAGTACTTGGCTGATTGCCAAACATTTTAATCATGTTCTGTAGTACAGCAACTAACAAAATCCATAACTCCATTTTAATTTTCATTCCACCATGAAAACAACTACTGTCATGTGTACCAAGACAAGGCTATGAGGATGTTGAAGGCACCTTTTATCCTTATTAAAATAATTAATTTCGTAAATTATCTTTTCATATGATACCTAATTAAACTTTATTTTTACAGAATAATTGGATAAACCGAGTGACACACAGAGAAAAACAGAGTGGATTAATTAAACTTTTGAAAGGTGTTCTTTATTGAAGAGCACCTTCAAACCTCCTTTCAACTGGAAATCATGAGTGTCAGCTTTTATGATGCCTTTACAGCTTTCCAATCATAATTATACATGCACAGGTCATTTTGCTAATTTAAATCTATCTGCAGACAATGGAATATTTTCAATTACCAAAGCAAAAAGTACTGATCAACAGCATATGATAATTTTGAATGGTGGAATAGTCAGCTAAAAAGCCAAAGATTCTGTAATTATAATTATGATGGAGACGTGTACTTATGGCTCTGGGCTACTGAATTTGATCCTGAAATAATAAAAAAATATCAGCACTACAAGGCTACCACTGTTTGCCCACTCTGTCCCCAGGGTGTCATGATGACTAACCCTGTGTTCTGACCCCAAGTCCATTCAAGGTCAGATTAAAAAATTCATAGTACTGTGTTATGTATAACGGATTTTAAGATTGTATTTCTTCGTCTTTCTCTGTATTTCTGTATCAACATGACACTGACAAGTCAAATGCTACCTAACAAAACACACTGGAGCATACCTGGGACTTCAGATGAGTTAATAAGCAACAGGTTGCTGATATAAAACAAGCACTAAGCAATAGAGACTGAACAGAGAATTACAGAACAAACAGAAGGTATATGTCAAAGAATAAACTAAATAAAAAAGAATGAATAACAGCTTTAAAGAAGCAGAGAAAGCAATGTGGCTAGTCCTAGACTAGACTGCATTTTGTATGCAAACATCTGGCTAACACTGTATGATATTTGGCTTTACAGAGCCTTACATATTCAGAGAGTGGGGTCCTTGCACATGCTCTGACTCTCAAAAGGTCACATTAGAGCCTTAGTATCAAAACCTACCAATGCTGAATTTAATTCAATCCCCATTCAATCATTTCTATGATCCTGAGCTCTAAAATAAAGCGTGCCGTTTAGAGCCTGCCACAAAAAGTAAATATTCTACAACAGAAAATTTTACGTCCGAATTAAACCCCCCAAAATGCTTAAATAAGTTTACTGCAGACATTTTCTCCCGATGAAACAAATAAGTTACATGCACTTTACTTCCAAAATGTACAAAATTTAATTCTATTGTCAAAGTATCCTCTTGACTTATATGCACCTTGTAATGAAATTGCCTCCCAAATCATGAATAAAGGGCACAATTATTGTCACCCCTAAGGAAAGGGAAAGCAGACTACAACAAGGCTTATTTAGGCGAGTTTTAGTTCTTAATGAAAAACAGAAGCTTGACTCTGGCTAAATATCCTGAAATTATATCCTTGCAATTGATTATCCACTACTTTCTGAATTAATGAGGTTTGTGGAACATCACATTATACACTGTAAAATCAGAATCTGATAAATTTTACCACAAGACCTTTACAAATGATTACATTTTCAGAATAAATTTATCCTTTTCCATTTGTTTATATTATCATTATTACTATTATTGCTGCTGCTTCTACTACTACCACCACTACTACTCCTGCAACTAATAAAATATGCATTAAAGAGGTTAACATTTTGCTTCATGTAACAAATGCACAACAGTTCTGTAACCGTACCCAAGTACATCAGCTCACTGTAATTAATATACACTGCTGTAAACAAATGGCACGGCAATACCAACATTCTTAACCTGACTGCACAGCTCACCATGTTACATTCACTTTTGTTTTATTTTATACTCATTTCATGTTATGTTGCGTTTAAAAGTAAATCTTGGTTTCATCAGTCCAAAAAGTCTTGAAGAACTGGGCAGGTGTTTTAAATGTTTTCTAGCAAAGTCTAATCTGGCCTTATTGTTCTTGAGTGTTACCAGTGGTTTGCATCTTGAGGTAAACCCTCTGTATTTACGCTCATGATTCTTGAATGTAGTCTTTGACAGTGAGACGCCTACCTTCTTGAGAGTATTCTTGATTTAGCTATATATTGTGAAGGTGTTTTTGTTCAGCAAGGAAAGACTTCTGTTATCATCTACGTTAACTGTCTTCCACAGCCTTCTAGGCCTTTAGGTGTTGCCAAGCTCACCTGTGCATTCCTTCTTTTAAGGATGTACCAAACTGTTGATTTGGCCACTCCTAACATTTCTGCTATCACTTTGATATGTCTTTTTTTTTTTTTTCTTTCAACCTAATGATGGCCTCCTTAACTTGCATCGACGCCTTTCGGGACCGCATACTGATAGTTCCCATGAACAGCTGCCAAATGCAAATTAAACACTTCGAATCAACTGCAGAACTTTTTACTCTCCTTAATTTGTCTTTAAATAATGAAAAAAGAGGCCACACTTAGCCATTAAACTGCTGATCAGTCAACTGTCCAATTACCTATGAACCTTTGAAAATGTAGGGACTAGGTAAAAAAATAAATGCCTGTAATTCCTAAATGGTTAACGAAACGTTTAATGCAATATTCTTGTTACACCCCTTAAAATAAGGCTGAAAGTCTACATTTCAATCAAAGCTTGATTGCTTTATTTCAAATCCAATGAGAAGGGCTCCACTGTCCAAACATTTATGAACCCAGTTGTATTTACGTTTTAGAAGCGACTGCAATTCGAGGTTTCAGATTTGACACTGGAATCCAGGACAGAAATTCATGTTTGAAACATTAATATTTTTGCCCACAACAGTTCTGAGAAAATCAACAGATTAAATTTAAAACATAAGCGAAGGAGAAGGTAAAAGCAACTACGCAACATTTAAAAAAAATGCTTAACCCTCAAACATTGTTCTTTTGTTATAGGTATATAAAATTAATTAGTATAAAATAAAATTGAAGCTTAACAGCACCTTGAAAGGGTGAGAGGTCCACATCTGCCCAGTTGTAGCTGCTGGCAATGCGACAACTTTCCTTCAATGCATCAAGATTGGGATACCAGTCACTGGGCAGGCCTGCAGAGAAAAGCAGAACGTAGTAGTCATGTGGCTTTTCTGCATTAAAAGTTGACTTGTGTCTATGTTTTTCTGATATAAGTCATACTCAAAGTCAGTCATCTATTGCTGACTTATAACTTCAGAGTAACTAACTTAAACCTCCATGACACTGAAAACCCAGGATATTGGCACATTTACTGGTAATCTTTGGCATTTGTGTTATTCAAACATGCAGCTTTTAAATGCTTTTTAACCAAAATGCAGTTTCATTTGTTAATTTGCAATTCGCTCTTTAATTAGCCGTCAAAGAAACTACACCTCAGGATTTTCTTTTACGTTGTCCTTGCTATCTCTTTACTGCATTGTTTTAAACCGGCTGCCTTACAAGCTGTTTTTCTGTTTATACTCTGGCCCCTTCTCAAATTACCAATAAATTCCTGTGTAAAAGTGCTCATGTGGAAACCGTGTTGCGTGCCTTCAGAAGAAACAACTGCATGTTCCTTAATCTCACCATCAGGGGGAGCCAGGCACCTCCTCCCTGTAGCCAGGGACGTACATACACTGAGTCACCAGTTTATTAATTACTAGTCTGGAGTCGGTTGTGCAGTATATGCTTTGTTTTCATTAAAGCAAAAGCATAAATCTGAGGCTGATTTACTGGCTTTAGCACCAAAACGGAAATACATTTTTAATCTAAAACAAGTGACAAAAGATATTAAATAAATTGTTAATGCTGTTAGGAAGAGAAATGAAATAGAGAGCAGGAGAAATTGAGCCAGAGCTGGTTACTGCAGGAGTATTGGTAAGAGAAAGAAAGCAAGTAGCTGCAGGAGAATGAAGCAGATAGCAGTAAAAGCAGGGAACTGTAGTCTTACCAGTGTTGCAGGGCATCTGTTGCTGGGCTGGATGGGGCTGGTGAGAGAGATTCTGGTGCTGTTGAGGCTGCTGTGAGTGCTGGGAGTGTTGAGTGTGTTGGGTGTGCTGGGTGTGCTGGGAGTGACCCTGGTGTTGGGTGTGTGCTGAGTGCGGGTGCTGGCCATGTTGGGCGTGGGTGTGTGGCCCATGCTGAGAGAGGTGCTGTGTGTGGGGAGAGCTGTGGGCAGAGTGAGACGGGTGCGACAGGGGCACCTGTGCACCGCTGTTGGGGATGCTGTTGGGGTGCGAGTTGGTGATGCTGTTCTGACTGGTGTGTGGGTGGGTGCTGATGGTGCTGCTCGGGGAGTGCTGGTAGGAGCAAGAAGTGTGGCTCTGCTGGGAGGACTCCGACGGCATCCCCATCAGACCTGCAGCAAGGCATAACAACCATGCACTTAACATGTGTTTACCAGAGCATAACACAGCTTAAAGGAATATTCTAATGTCAACTTTACTTTCCATCAAAAGTGTAAGGGTGAAAACCACAGACTAGAATCTAAACATTTTTTCTTGTAGCGTAAAAAAGTAAAAGCTTTACTTGAAATGCACTTATAATGTAGGCTTAAGGATAGCTGCTAAATTCTATTACTAAAGGTTTAAAATATGTGATGATAAACTGCAACACTTCACTTTATCAGGCATCAGGGGTCTCATATGTTCATATGTCATAAGTAAATTTATCCATCCCTTAAACACTCGCGCAACACACAGAAAACAATTAATTCAGCTTACTTAGCTTAGCCCTTCTAACAACTAGAATTAGACCCCCACAACCACATTTTTGTGGTAACAACCACAAATTCACCCTTCTGAGGGGGGGAGAAAAAAAAAAAAAAAAAAAGATAAATAGGTTTCATTTATAAATACTACTAAGTGAAGAAATCATTAACTTGGTTCTACCAAAATATTTTTCATAAAAATGCTGCCTAACATTTGCCCTTAGATTTGTAACATGTTATCAGGTTACTATTTTTTCCCTCAGTACAGTGAAACATGATGAAATTATTCCCCAGTGGTATGCTACAAATGATTTATATAAGACTGGGTTAAAAAATTCTGGATTATTTATTTAAAAGTACCATATTATTTAAAAGAACCGTAGTGTCTTCCCAAAAATGAGCTAATCTTTCTCATATCAGCAGAATGAATAATTCCCCGTCTTATTGTATAAAGCAGCTAAGCCAAAATTCCTGCTGTCTTCTAGGCAAATCCTACATATGTCTGTACAGCTTAAGAGTATTCATCTGTACAGTGGATGAATACTGCCTCGTAAAACCAAGCTAACGTTTAGCCTCATATGAACAGTGTGAATAATTCCCTGTCTTTCTGCAAACTGGGAGGCAGTGACTCAGCTCATTCACAGCCCCTGGCTTCTGCTCCATCTCATCAGGCTTCTCTTTGACACTGCAATTGTGCTTGGTTCCAGAGAGGTGTTAATGGCGCGCCAGCGCCTGCACACCCAGCAGCACTGAAGGGAGCATGTGCCCGCCTGCCTGCCTGCCTTTAAGAGGCCCCTGTCCATCACAGAGCTGGCACACTAAACCTATTTCAGTGAAGTGCTTTTAAAGCAGGCTCCAGGGCCGGCGCCTCCACAATCGCCAGAGAACACTCATCGGCCGGGTGACAGAGGTGCAGCTCTTATCGTCAGAGAAAGTCCATTGTCCAAGTGAGAGAGAGTACAGAAAGCAATTAGCCAGTATCCCCTTTGAATAATAATGCAAGCTCATTACCTATTACCAAACCCAGTGAATTAGCTCATGTCTCTGGCATCAGGGCGTGAATCCTCTCACCAGTTTATTTGTGTATTTTAATTGCCCGAGCTTGCCTGACTAACAGATTTAGCTTTTATGCATGCAAAAAAGTAACAATTTCCAACTAACAAAACACACACAATAGATTAAAGGAGAGGCACCCTCTGAATCTATTAACATGGAACACATTTGATTTGAGGTAAGTAGGTTGTGAGGGAGGCCAGGATGACTTGCTGAGTGCTTTCGTACATAATGTGACCAGATTACAAACAAAAGGTTTTAACTTCTGAAAGGTTGTTAGGACTGCATGGAGGCATTAATGCCAAAACTGAAGTGTGTTCCTGTCATTATAAGCTGCCATTTATAGGATAAAATTGTTCTAATGTTAAATGTAAACAAATTCTAAAGACAGCGTTTAAGCTGTGGCCACTCATAATTAAAAAGACAGATAACAACAGTAGTAGATGAGTGTGAGTAAATGACTAATTATATCAGACTCAGCATGTATTATTACTGCTTTTAGATCGCGTACTGAAGTTCTCATGTTGCTCACTCACCCTGTTGGCTGAAAGACTGCTCAAATACAGACTTGTAAAGGCTGCGGAACGAGGCACTGAGATCTTCAAAGTCAGAGAAGAGGAGCTGCTTGTCTCGCTCAGGGATGCTGTACTGCGTCTGCGGGGCCTGCTGTAGGCTCATAGACTGGGACACTGGCTCTGGGTGACTTGTCACCTGGAAGAACAATAAATTAACTAATTCAGTAGTGATATTACTGCAAAACAAAACTTATTACTAATATAAAAACAGAGCAGAACCATTTTCTTGGAAAAATATCTGATGTGCTTCTTAATGATCCTCTATTCAATAGCTTAGGACAAATTGTTTTAACACAACAGTCAGCGAATCAATGCACAGGTGTTCGGCAACCTATTTAAAATTAAGATCAATGCCGGGTCTAAGAGCAAACAAGCCATCAGACAAAAAAAAAAAAAAAAAAAAAAAAAAAAGCGAGAATATGTTGTAAGGCTGCTATGAAACTGAACTGGAACTAGCAAGGCCAAGATAAACTTTATCACAATCTGTTTAGATATTGTCAAAGTAGACAGTGGAGAAAGAGAGGGATACAAAGATTCCGTATATACTATATCAAGGCACCATAGTAATGAAACCTTCTCTCTTAATAGAGTTTCATACAATGATCAGGAAATCATTTCAAAGAGGGATGAAAAAATATGCTAAATAAAAAGAGAGCATGATCTGTACAATTGTACATGTAATAAGCATAACACATGGCTGCATTTTTGGTGGATGCCAAGATGACAGTAGTAGAAATATAATTTACCATCAACCAATCTTACCACATTAATAACATTAAAGGGGCCGGAGATAAAATATGTATGGCAATTATGGAAATTATATCTTAATTTATAAAACCAGAACTACCAGAAAAATGCTTCTTTCTGCTTCATTAACCCTGCCTCCCACCATAGTTGAAGGTAGCTGTAACAACCCAATCCAGCAGATCAGGTAGCGAGGACGCTGTCCGAGCTGTGGTACTCGAGATTTAAAGGTTTATGGCTCAGTTCAATCAATGCTCTGAAACTTGAATGCCTGTGGTTCCTATGTAAAAAAAAATCCTGCAATACAATTTTTTTATCATAACAAAAGGCATAATGTTAAACCTTTCGTGAAAGTTTAACATTAAATGAGACCTTTTTTGGATATGGATTTCAAACCTGAAACGTCCCCAGAAGCCATTTTATATATTAAAATATGCAGAGTTATGCTATTCTAATTTAACTGCTAGAATGTTCAAGTTGAATTAGTCCATGTAGCCACATCTTCACATGCTCTTCACTATTTGATGACAGAAATGTCCATCCTGTCCATCCAAAATCTCTAAACTTGCTAGCATAGCCTTGCCATTTCTGCTAGTTAAACTGGTTAAAAGCACTGAAGTAGGCAGGTCAGGCCACTGGTCAGAAAGTCTATTGCAAAAGATATGGTGCATTTTGGAATGTGATTTACGTGACATAAACATGAAGCACAGCCAAACAGAACATATGCAAAGATATGCAACAAAACATGTAAAGCCTCACTCTACATGAAAATATTGATTCGGTATATTAATCGTGCAGATGAAAGAAAGGTTTTGTTGAAATGCTTTTCTAAAACCTCTATTCAGCAGACAGATACTTGTTGGGTTTATGCAAAATGGACTCTTCTTAGGGGGTTACATTCAATCAGACTCTTGATTTAGAATCATCCAACATTCAGTGAATACAGAGCAGCAGAGAGAAAAAGCAAGACTTGAAAAAGTGTAAAAGAACAGGAAAGCCAGACAGGCAGAGTGAGGGAGAGTGGAATGAGCATTGTTTGGCATGCTGTGGTGAATTCAGCAGAGTCTGTAGTGGATCAATACTGAGAGCCTGACGTGAGGAGCACAGGCCTTCGAGAGGGCTGCAACAAAGGAGGGGGTGTTTCTGGTGGGAGGACTTCAGAGGCAGTGTTTCTCTTTTGCTGGGTTCCAGCAGTATGCAGACTTCCTTTCATTCCCTTAACCCTCGCCTCAGTGTGTCTCCATGCACGGGTTTCAGCACTTACTACATCCATGCTGTGCGTATTCTTAATGGAGGGGATCTACTAACTTACTAATGAAATCCACCCTCTTAAGCTTCTGCTTGACTACAGGGTTTTTTTTTTTAATTTTGCTAAGGTGTTGATATATTCTGCTATACCACTGCTAAAAGACTGTACAAATTCCACTCTAAGTACATGTGCAGGGGGAACAGGAGGTTAGTGGTGTAGTGGTTAAGGGAATACAGCCTGGTCTTACCGGGGTGTAGCTATGCACACTGCCCACACTGTTCAGATTGACTGAGGCCAGGCTCTGGTCAGACAGGCTGTTGTTAAGGCTGCTTCTAGGACTATCACTCCCATCTTGGTCTGGGTTGTACAATGCCACCTGAAAAAGAAAAGGACATCAGAAGATGAAGAAGAAGAAGAGCATCAACATGATCTATGCATGTAAAATAAATTCAAAGGGCAGAGGGTACTAAAAGCAGCAGACAGACACTGGAGGTTTCAAAGGTCCACAGCACGTAATCATCTTGGCTTGGTCCAACATTCCAGCCTGTTATATCAGAACTATGGCGTAAGAGAGGCCTGCCTGAGTGAAGGATGCTGAGGTGAACAGGAACTGAAAACCAAGAGTTATGTTGCCTTGTGGTGGGTTTGATTTTCAAGGCTTACGACCAGGTGAAAACACGGTCATCCCAGATGGTGAAGAAGTTCTTCGGTAAAGGTCACAGCAGTATCTGTGTCAGAAGCATCAGCCTGGCCAGTGTAAATTCGTCTGGGGCAGCTCACAAAAGATCCTTGGCACTACAAAAAATCTAACCTTTATAAAAGTATAATATTAATATATATCTATATATATATATATATAAAAGGGGTGTGTTACATACTTGTGCACTTCAGATTGTAAACCCTATTATCATTTGAAAAGCTTTATATGTGCGTGTTGGGGAGAAAAGGGAGAGTAAATAAGGCACTGGAGAAATGAAATGTAAATGAACATAATGAGATCCTGAGAGAATAACTCTACATCAAGCTTCCTGTGCTAGAAAAGGATTAATAGAATTGCAATAATACTGCTGCATCTCATGGCAGACCAATGTGATGCTAAAACCACTCAGCTAAAGCTCAGACATCTTTACAGCAAACAAAGCAATCAGGTCACTGTGTACTACACAACTCTACTCTTTTTGGGTCACTGGCAGTGCGTCAAAATACCAAAATCTGTTTGCAACCACTGTACTAGCTAGAGCACAGCTGTTTTCTGTTAGGTTTCTTTCAGCATCAGGGATATGGCAACAGCCAGGCTTTTAAGCATTTTGGCTTAATCAAAAAGAAAACGAGTGTGTGCAACCAACAAGAAGAAAAAAAAAAAAAGAAAGAAAAATCGCTTCCTAGTCTCTTACAGAGAATTCATTCAGCCTGAATGAATGCCTCCCAATCCTATTATTCACCTCACTTCAAAAGAAAAACATAATAGAGCCAGTCTGCATCATATGGAAGGGGAGGATTTAATGGCCTTATTTGCATACTACAACCTTATTCCAAATGTGTGTGGGCCAAGTTCCAATGTTCATTAGACCGACTAACCCACAGAGCCTGAGGAGCAGGGGATATGGACATGCTGAAACAGCCCTAATTACAATCAAATACAACACATCACACAAACATAAATGTTGTGTGTAATTAAGTCATAAAGTAAGCTTTTAGCCAAAAGTCTCCACCCCAGGAAATTTTTACTTTTTTGTTACAAAGCGTCAGATTTCATAAAGCTCCTTACACTGCGGTTTCTAAAGAACCCCCCAAACATGACAAATATGGAGTTTGTCAGCACTCTCTGTGTTACACCTATATTTAGCCAAAAATTCAAGTCAAAATCCAGTGGTACCTTTTACATGACAGACTAATTTGTAGCATAAGATTACGAAAGCAAAGAGAAATCCACCCAGGTGCACTAAACAATGGTGCACACCAAAGAGAAGATTCCCTCAGTCTGGGATTTTAATATGGTGGTGAAAAGGAGTATGTAAGGACAGAAGATTTTATAGTGTCAATTCAATGGTATTCATTCTTTTTCTGATGGCAGAAAATAGATTTTTTTTCCCCATCTTGTCTTTGTCTAATAACGGTTGCATTCTTGATTAGGACCAAAATGAGGAACACAAATGATGGCAGGCTGGGTGCAAGTTTGTGGCGAGTGACCGATGACCGGAATGAGGTTTGCTTTTGATGACCTGCACTGGCAGGTGGGAAAGCCAGAGAATGAGGGAATTCTGGTGGCTTGGCACAAAGCAGTGAGAGAGGTGCGGTCTGCTCTGTTTACAGGCCTCTCAGAGAAATAACCTCTCAAAAGAGCCCCAGCTCTAGATGCACCACTTTTCTACTTTATTTCCTACTCAAATTTGATTCTGTGTGAAGCAGAAGAAGAAAAGCAGTGAGACCAACAAACATGCATGCATTAGCCACCGGGTTCAACAGTGAAGTTCACCACATGAATAAGGCAGGTATGAGGAAATAAATGGCTTAAACTTTAGCTTAAATACAGACCTTTTTTAATCAAATACCATAAAGGAAAGGAAAAAAATGAGGGAAGGGAGAAACCCTTTAACTACAATGCCCAACAAAGTTTTTGCTTCTTGAATACTGTTGGGTGTTTCTTATAGTTCTTTGTGTGCTGATCATGAATATTACATCAAAATTTATCCATCACGTGCCATTTCAGAGAAATCTTCAGTTTTGTCATGATTTTTTCTTATATTTGTATCCAAACATATTTGCTAAGTAACTTATCAACAAGGGTTTGTGCAGCCTGGGCATGTTCAGTTCTGAACGAGCTTGACGCTGTCACAGCATGCTATAAAGGTGGCTTGCATACACCGATCCTGCTCCGTTAATATAGATAAGTCAGTGTGTATGTATAGTATCAGTATAGTAAAGTATAGTATCTGTAACAATATAACATTGCTATATCTATAGCTTGATGCTATAGACGTTTTGGTGTCGGGCGAAATGTCTCGTCAATGTCGTAACAGCCGCGATACATTCTGCTTTATCTGTGGCGAATATACACTTGTGCCTCAGAGACGTTGGATGGCTGCTCTTGTGAAGAAAGCTTATCATCTGTATTTCAGCTGCAAAATTGGTGATCAAGATAAGCAATGGGCGCCTCACATTTGCTGTGCGACATGTGCAGTCAGTCTGAGAGCCTGGCTCAGAGGCACTCGAAAGACGATGCCGTTTGCGGTTCTGATGATCAGGCGAGAAGAGAAAGACCATGTAACGGACTGTTACTTCTGTCTGACTATTGTGTCTGGTTTCTCTGCCAAAAACAAGAAGTCAATTGAATATCCGAATCTACCGTCGGTAATGAGACCCGTGCCACATGACGACTGTCTTCCAATTTCGAAACCACCAGAGTATTGGACCTTAGACAAACCAGATGAGGAAACTACAATGCAGGGTACTGACAGTGACATTGACCCGGATTTTGAACCGTGCTCATCAGGCAAGCCACAATCTGAAAACACAGTCCGAATTGAACGATTTGGTCAGAGATTTGGGTCTGTCAAAAGCAAAAGCGGAGTTGCTGGGTTTGAGACTTCAGGAATGGTGTTTACTGTCACCAGGTATGAAAATTTATGTGTTTCGAGGGCGACATCATGATATAACCAAATTTATTGCACAAGTCGACAGTCTCCGTTTCGGTTGTGACATTGAAGGATTGTTCTCGGCCTTGGTTCTTCATTGATTCGTCAATGTTAAGCCTGAAAGCTGTTCTGCTACACAATGGCAATGTTTATCCTTCAGTACCTGTTGGCTATGCAGCACACATGAAAGAAGCATATGAGAATATGGAACTGTTGCTGAAGCACGTCCAGTATACCAGGTACAACTGGAATATCTGTGGAGATCTTAAAGTCGTTGCTCTGTTACTAGGACTGCAGCTCGGCTAAACAAAGTACTGTTATTTCATCTGTGAATGGGACAGCCGTGCCAAAGACTCGCACTATTCTTGACAGAACTACCGACTCCGTAAAAAGTTAGTTCCAGGACAGAAAAATGTGGCACATGAATCACTTGTCGACCCGGTAAAGATAGTTTTGCCTCCTCTTCACATAAAACTGGGACTCCTGAATAATTTTGTGAAAGCACTGAACAAGGAAGGTGAAGGTTTACGTTATTTAAGACAGATGTTCCCAAGAATAACTGATGCCAAGATGAAAGAGGGCATTTTTGTTGACCCCCAGATCAGACATGTTATGAATGACTATCGGTTTGAAAACCAGTTAGTTGGGCAACGATACCAGGGCAACTGGAATCCGTTGCTGACTGCTGTTGGACACTGCAACGTGATGCACCAGACATTGAATACAAAAGAAAATCAGGAGCAAAACACTTTTAATTCTGTTGAATTTAATAGCTTAAGCAAAACATAAATGTGACTAAATATGTTATTGTCAGTAAACATCTAAATGTCTATTTCTCAGAGTTCCTACATGATGCAGTAAAACCAAAACTATATTTGGCCATACCCAGTAGGCACCTGTCACAATCAGCAAAAACTTTTCAGGAAGCAAGACTTTTCAAAACAACTGTTGTGCAGTGCCGAGAGACATGGAAGAATTCATTAGGGTGTAATCTTTTTGACAGACCTATCAGTAAAGTACCAACTTTTTCTCAACACACTAATTACATTACCAAAATAGTACACTTATTACATCATTAGTCACTCTTTATACCTAACATACCAACATCTCTTAGTGTTCTGTCCCAAAACAATACAGCTTCTACACATCTTTTGTTTAAGTAAAGGATAAATACTTAATTCTGATTGTTCAGAAGGTGTTGATTAATTTTCTACCACAGAAGCTCTGACAATATTGTTGGTTGTAATTCAAGTCACAGGTCTATTTTAATGCACTCATGCTAATATATTATTGTTTCTATAGAAACAGCTCATTCACAGAGGCTTTTATGGTAGATTAACATAACCTTATAAACTGATCTTAGCCTAATAAACTGATAAAAAAAAAAAACCATGCTTTTATTTAACAAGGAAAAACAATCACTGATCTGGTGACATTTTCTGTAAGATGTTTATTTGAGATTTGTGGAAAGAGCTATCTGCCATGGGAAAGCCTTTATGAAGGAGGTCGTTCAGCGTTGCAATTTCTCTGTGAAAATGCACTTTTTTGTCTTAACTAAAAGAGAAAGTGAGGAATTTAGGTTTATAGTTGTTATAACAAATGTGATAACTGAAACTAAGCTTTTTGTCAGAAATCCCACATCATTAAATGTAACTAAATATTAAGGAGAAGTATGTGTTTTTGTTTCAATAAAAAAAAAATTGTAATCAGTGGCGAATTTTTGTGATGCAAGAGGAATGAATCACTAGTAGTTGTAATTCTGCTTCACGTCAAGCTGCATTACACCAACCTGGCAATTATTATTTTCCTATAACACCATGTATGAGCTGTGCACCCTATCCCTTCCAGTGAAATCCTACGGTCACTGAAAACAGTTCAGAGAGAAACACCAGTGCTTTACCGTGGAGTACAGTTACAGAAGCTGTGTTTGCAAGATGAAGGCAGTACAGAATACATTCATATTAAAGCGTTTCTGTGGCTGCCTAACAGGGATCAGTGGGCACATGCACTGCTTGGATTGAACTGGTGGCTACCTTGTTAGTCACAGTGTTGATTGCCAATGTCGGAGAGGCACTTCCAGAGATGATGCAGTCCATTCCTAGGGAATCAGACTCCAGACTGTAGGGTGTGGAAGCCTGTAAAGAAACAATAGTTGCCTTTAAAACTAAAAAAGCTCTGAAAGTTCCTTTCAGAAGTGAGACAGAGAAGACCAACTTAACATTACCTGGGTGAATTAAAGTCAGGGCAAGAACGCATGTGCTTACAGATAAATAAAAATCAAAGTGATGTGCTTTTATGAATAACAAGAGAGAAACGCCTTTATTTAGGGCAAAATTGGAATAATTCTCAGAGGAGATTAATAACAGAAGTGCTCTTCATTGTCTGCTTCTGCTGAAGAAGATAACTCCAGCATCTTCAAAACTGCTTATAATAAGAGGATTGCCTGTGATTCTTAATTCATGATAAATGAGATTTCACCAAGTAAAAATTTTTAATGTCAGAATTTAAATGAAACCACAGCAATGAAAAAGACAGCATGAAAACATAAGTGCATGAACATATGATAAATGCAAAGATATATGTGCACGCACACACACCTTCAAAGACATGCAAGCACCCATGCATGCACCAATACACACACACAGAGCACAACGCACAATACACATACACACAGGTTCCTTCCCATTCTTTTCCAAAGCTTGAGAGAGGGACTATTTACCAGTTATTAATATTAGAACAACAAGAGCAAGTGTGTGCATGTGTGGTTTAAGAGCAGTGAATTACTGAAGCCCAGAGCTTAGCATTCTGGTTGTCTGAGGTGATCATGCAGAAGTCTGAGGTTAACTTTGATAGAACTCTTCGTCTGAGTGTCCCCCAGCCAGCCTTGCCATGGATACCCTTTGCACAGACTATGCAATATGGCTCAATGTCATGGAGCTTGATATGGGAGATGTGCTCCGAGGATGGCCAAGCCATGCTTTACAGTGAGTACTGCTCATAAATAATGGAGGCGACAATCTCGGGCTGGAAACCCTGTGCTAATTGGCATTTCCTTCAGAAAAAAGACTACAGAAGGTAATGGAAAAAATGACTGAACGAAGTATATTTATTAAAAATCTGGACTTCCATAAGCCAAAGCCACCACAAGAGGAAGTTTATAAAAGGCTAATCACAGGTCCTGTCAGGATGTTTTTGTCACCAGCCCTATAGTTTAACCTAAAACTAAATAATAGTATTTTATCCTCATACTGCTAATTTTTAACCCAAATAAATAAACTCATGATTATATAAAATTAACTCTCTATAACTAATACACAATCAACCATGCCTGCTAATCTAAAGAATAATACATATTTTCTGTTGCAGAGTTATTGACTTTTCCATTCTCCTTTTTAAAAGAAATCCAAAACTGTATACTGATATCTAGGCATGTAATGATTCACCCAATTCATGATTTGAATCACGATACTGGGTTCACTACTCGATTTCCACACAATATTTTTAAGGAGGAAAAAAAAAGAAAATGAAAAAAATTACATGAAAAAAGCAACATTTACTTTCCTGTTTATCATCTTAAATATTCCTTTTGTTAAATTACAAAACATATACTTTTTTTTTTTTTTTTAATAGCCAAAAATAATTTATTTTGAAACATTTGTAAAGGATGCAGTGAAATATTGCAAAATAGTAACTAAAATGTGTCTCTTAATAAAAATGAAAAAAAGATACAACTACATCCACTGCTTATCTTTATTTTAGCTTTCGGCAGTCTATAAAAAGTTGGCTCAGATTTTTTTGTTGAATCGGTTTGTAAACTTGGTTGCATAAAAGCTCTTTCCCATTTTAAATCTGGTTTTTCACACCATGGCATTAAAACTGTTACTTCCACCTACGGTGACATCACATTTATTTCCTGCACTTGGTCTGCTGTCTAAATAATGTATTTACAGCTAAAAATAAAAAAAAAAATAGATTAACCGTTCATTTTTTTATTTCCGTCCATGCAAATCGTCAGAAATTTGTACCGTGATTGTAGAGCAGTGCAATGCAAAAAGAAATAATGAAGATACAAGTCAAGGGCTTCAGTCTTTGTTCTCTGTGACTTTCATCATGGTATGGATGTTGGTACCAGAAGGGCTGTTTTGAGTATTTCAGAAAATGCTGATCTCCTGGGAATTTAACGCACGACAGTCTACACAGAATGGTGCAAAACACAAAAACATCCTGTGAGCGGAGGGTCTGCAGGCTGAAACACCTTGGTAATGAGAGAGCTCAGAGGAGAAGGACCAGACTGAATAGACAGTCTATAGTAACTCAAATAAGCACTCTTTACAACCTTCGTGAGCAGAAAAGCATCTCAGCAGGCACAAGACATTAAACCATGAGGTGGACGGGCTGCAACAGCAGAATACCACATCAGGTTCCACTCCTGTCAGCCAAGAACAGGAACCTGAGGCTATCGTAGGCACAGTAACCGAAACTGGACACTCACAGCTGAACAGGTGATTTCTTTTTAAAACAAATTTTTTTTTCTTCATGAATCTAAAAGACAGTAAACTGAATGCACCCTGAGCTGTAAAGTAAACCCCTGCTGCTTCCTCCCCCGACAGTCAACAACTTTTATGATAAGAAAAAAAAATTATTGTATTTTAAAAATTAGTTACATAGGGTGCACGTCGTGAAATTGTCTGTAGCCCATTTTTCACAGCCATTAAAATAAGCAAAACATTTTTAAAAATCTGTGCTAGTCCACGGTTTCTCTTTGTTATATAAGTCAGAGATTTTTTTCTCCAATTGATGCATTAGGTGGCAAATTCTTCTCAGTGGAACATAGAGACTTCATAGTCTGGAAACCGAGCCACTATGAAAATGAAAAAAATACCAAAGTGATGCCCAAAAATGAAACAATAAAACAAAAGCTGCTGAGTTAACTTCCAAAAATAACATCCATATTTGGAACGGTATATCCTGTCAGCAGTCTGTTGGTGCTAAAAGGTAAGCTAGATGGTTGCTATAGTTTAGGCAGTTACCCACAATTTTGGCAAAATAAATAGTTATCCAAATTGCAATTATTTCTCCAATATACCAATTTACATAAGTTCGCCACATGAAGTTAATTTGTCTTTGTGTGTTGAATTAGAACAATAATGTTTTTTTTTTGTTTTTTTTTTAAACTTTCCAAGGTTTTTCAAAAAAAAAAAAAAAAAAAAAATACAGGGAATACCGTAATCTCTGATTTCCGCCAAGGTCCTGCCTCTTTTATTTGTGTTATATGAAAGATGAACAAACTCTAGCTTTTTGTGTTACGTGCTGGATGCACCGTTACAATGTCAGACATGGGGAAATTTTATACAAGCAAAATCACTATTGCAGGGGGTAACTGTTAATTGCAATAATACAAGTATCATGGCCATCATTTATATTAATGTTCAACATATTAGTACATTATAAGAAAAAGCAAAGATATACTGAACACAATCAGTCTCGTAATATGGCTCCTATAATCTTTGAAGGACTTTTCTTCTTTGACTTCCTCCTGGTGCTGGCTGCCGCTTTTAATAACTCGAAACATGCTCTCTAGAGCCAGTGTTTGGTTTGTCTGTTCAGGGCTACATGAGGACCTGCTCCCCATGTAGACATGAAGTACTCATTCTTAGCTTACCAAAACACGCAAGGATTTGTAATTCCAGGTGATTATACACTAATGAAAACAATTATTAATTCTATATTCCACTTCTGCCAACAGATGCCCTAATTCCTTACCAGAGAATCTTTAAAAACATGAACAATTTATTTCAATTTAATTTGCTATAGGTATAAATACAAAAACCAATAGCTTAACTGATTATAAAAATATTTATGGCGATTCAAAGACTGATGTTCTCAGACAGAGAAATTCAGATACAGTGCTCTGTGATATTCTGGATGCTTGCAAGCAGCTTTTTTATGTAACCGCATTCATCAGTGTGGCTTCGGTTTATCATGTAGAAGGAGGTTTGACTTATTAATAAATCATGCTCCAGGCAGCCATTACATGAATGGTATTCTCTCCTCAACACACAGACAGACACACACACACATACACACTCACCCGTTCTCCAGACCGTGGCCTCTTTTTGGGCCGGGTGGGCAACGCGTCCTCCTTTGGATTTGTATCGATTGCCCAGTACGAACCCTATAAACAAAAGTGAGAATTTCAGTATTAGCCCCAAACTGAGTAGAGTGAGCGCATTCTGAAACACTTTTCATATTCTAAGTTTTAAGAACTTTTATACTAACTATAATAATTCACACACTTTTTTTATTATTTTTTAAACAGAGCAAGATGACAATCAGTGCGGTTTCATAGTCTCTCACACACACACACACACACACACACACACACACACACACACACACACACACACACACACACACACACGCGCTTCAAGATTCAGATATTGGATTGTTTTCCATTCAAGTGCTGTCCATCATGTAAAGTTTTTCAGCTCATCAAAGTTTTATTGAGCTCATTTGTAAGCCCATCATGTCAGGAAGACATTTACGGAGCTGTATGTCTGGAATGTGGAGCACGGTCTTTCTTCCTCTCGCTTTCTCCTGGTCTTCTCCTGAGCCTTGGCTGAGACAGGTAAAATGCTAAGGCCCATCTGAACCCCCGTTCCTCGGCCTCTGCTTTATTGATTGCTCCAGCTCAGGACCAGACACAGAGATGTTGGGTTTCTAGTCAGGTCTGCTCCCAGATAATCAGGCAAAGAATAGCACACCTCAGTTCGGGGTTGCAGGTATCCAAACACCCAAGACCCTGACTGAATAATTTATCTTTGCACTCTTGCTATTTAATTTATTTTTCAATAGTGCTGCTCATCCACAAAAGCTAAAGGCAACAACAGCTCAAAAAGCTGGTCAAAAAGAAATATCTTACCCTGAGGCTTGGGTTTTGTCTTTAAATATTTTATATTACATGTGATAAGATCTCAATTGTCGGGAGATGGCAAGATCACGACCTTTTAAAATTACTTATGGGCAATGTTATTAGCAGGAAGAAGATAGGAATTTTTTAGGATCTCAGAGTTCATAGTTATAATATCTACTCCACTTTTCATTATGTTAATTCCAACCAGTGAACAAATATATCTATTTAGGATTGCTTGTATACTTCTAATACAGCTCTGTAAGTATCTATACCGTGTCCTACAGGATAAACATGCAAATGTCACTGTGGATTAATCCTACCGAAAGTACTCTTTAATGTAGTTTATTTCTATCACCTGATCCATAGTGTAACCTATTTTAAAAGGTATGATGACAGTTTATGAACATTCCCTTGAACCACACGCCTTCGATTCTCAGAACCTATTTGGCCTTGAAATGTCCTTCATGGACTCAATCAGCAGATAACTGTAAATGGCTCAATGAGAACCTGGGCCATTTAAAAACAAAACAAAACGGCAATCAGCAAACCAAACAACTAGGCAACTAATGTGCAAAATGTATGGTTAAATGCTGATGGGTCAACCAATGTCAGAGAAGCAGCGCCACTCCTAATGCATTAAACAAACATTCATCATACTAATTTCCAATGAGGCATTCTTGATGAAAATGCCATTAAACAAATGTGACTAATGAAAAGAAAATGTACTGGGTAAAACCACTGTACCAGTTACAAACACGTATATCGCACAACAAACCTGTGAGAGATAATAAAAATAAAAATAAAAAAATAAGGGAAAAATAATCCAATAAAATAACTCCTTAATTAATGTCACAAACAGGACGTTAGGTACAATTATACACCAAAATGATTAAATTAACAGAAACACCTCAGCATCATTTCACTGACACTGAAACAGGAGCTTATCCTTCTTCTTCTACCAACACCTATGAAACCATCGGAGAAAAGCCCTTTACTGTTTACTTTACTGCTTTCATTTCAGTGCTGCAGTATAACCAGCTTATGTTGTAAAGGATGGCTAACAGTAAGAGAGAAGGAGTGGCAATCAGTTAAACTTGTAGCACACTAAGACACTGAGAATGAAGGAAATGGAGAACGCATAGCTATGGTTCTAATTACCTACAAAATTGCACATGAAAGCACATGGGACGAGTTTCGGTCTAGAGCCATTGAAACAATATTCTTGAAATTGGAGGGTGTTTTTACCCTCTGCATTTTGGCCTCCTATCCACTGAAAACTTCCTGTTTATTACAGCTGCTGGCCAGCTGTTTGTTTGCAGTATTATTTGATAATGTGTTTTTAATTTCATTTCACTTTGTTTTAGTGCTGGCTTTTATTTTTTTTTACCGGTATTAATTTTTAATACTGGTTTCAATTTCCACTACGGTGGAAATAGATTTTTTCCCTATACCACCATACACCACAGCATAGCTGAAACTACAGCTGTAACGCTTCAATAGCAGCAAATTATAGAACATTATTTATCGAAAGAAGCACTATGCAGAGTGTAGTGAGAAGGGACCCCTACAGAGGGTATGCATGTGATGTCACAGTACACAGAAGGCAATCACACTGACCAGTGGTAGTAGCAGCAGAAGAGGCAGAATTTCTATTGTTTGTTACGGTTCGTCAACGGAATGCTAGACACCGATATCGTTACGCTAGTGATGCAGGAGCAGACCGCTGGCTGAAATTAAACTTGATTCAACTTTCTGAGCATAACGGGATGTTCGTCAAAGTCAATTTAGTGTATCCTAGGAACAACTCCGGTGTTTTGACCAATCAAAGGGGTAAGATTCTTTAAGGAGTGGGACATCTGAAATGACAAGAAGACCAGAACATTGGACACCATAGAGAGCGACCATAATAATTATCACCATCTCAGATCACCCGGAGTTGTACAACGTGTCTAATGAACATCACAATAGCTAGGGGGGCGACTAGCACACAACTCCTGTACTAAATGATATTCTCAATGAGTTTTTCGTTAAAGCAGCGTCTCATGGACCCACACAGAATGAGCTTTTTTCTTTTCTCTCTTTCTTTTTTAATCTTTCCTCACACTCCAGTCCCACAGCTACTATGAACAAAACTCTAGAGGTATTCATTTTTCCAAATCTGTTTTTTGTTGTTATTGTATGAAACTTTAGTGCTTCATATCACTTCACAGGTACAAGACAGAACTGCGTTTGAGTGATAGAATTATTAAGGTCTGAGAAAAGTGTTACCTTCTGCCGCTTTGTTTTTCAGTGTGATCCCACATTACACCCACATTAGCATTCAGCTTGCACATACACAAAAAACATTCAATGGTAAAGAGCTGTTGTGCAATTGCCTGTACAAATAGATTCAACAAGAAATCAGATCTTTTTACAGACTGCCGAAAGAAAAGAGAGAGAGAAGCAAACGGATCACTGCAATTCTCAGAAACACTTAGAATCCAGGCAACGAAACATGGATTTGTGGTTGCCATTTTGCATCGGTATGTTGGATTTTTGGGTAAAATCCTACCTCAGATTATACACAAATAAAAGTGATACTCTGCAAGATATGGTCTGCTGAAACTTTTCTCCATCTTTTACAATTTCAGTAGTTTTTACACTACTGTCAAGTCGGTCTAGATGTGCTAATGCCTCACCTTCCAACCTCAGACATGCAAATAGTGTGGGGACAACAGCCCCGGGGTGGGGAAAATTATGCCTCCAGATATGTTCCATATAAAATGTAAAGACTAAAAGATGAAAAGAATACTTGACACAGAAAACCTTGGTTTACAACAGCAATGAAAGCTTTCAAAAACTGGAAATAAATAAAAGCCCTAATTGTGTTTTATCTTCAAGTAAAATACATATTTATTTGTATAAAATGTTCCACAAATTACTCCTTAAAATAACACTGCACAAAAATAGTTTTGAAAAGTCTTGCTTCCTGAAAAGTCTTGCTGATTGTGACAGGTACCTACTGGGTATGCACAAATATATTTTTGGTTTTACTGCATCACGTAGGAACTCTGAGAAATAGACATTTATATGTTTACTGACAATAATGTATGTAGTTACGTTTATGTTCCACATAAGCTATTAAATTCAACAGAATTAAAAGTGTTTTGCTCCTGATTTTCTTTTGTATTCAATGTCTGGTGCATC
>JAQQZR010000016.1:10654786-10665063 GCA_030068235.1 Notoglanidium macrostoma | reverse complement strand
TTTTGATGTGATATTCGTGATCAGCACCCAAAAATCTATAAGAAACACCCAACAGTGTTCAAGAAGCAAAAACTTGTTGTGCAGTGTTATATATTGTGAATAAATATTAAGCTCGTTTCTTATGTCAGATTATAGAGTTTATAGCACCATCTTAAATATTTTGATTTGAAAAGGAAATGTTAAAGTTGTACAAAGTTTGTTTTTCGTTTTTTTAACAGAGTTAACAGTTTGCACAATTAAATTGGTTTACATACATTTTGCATACAGGCAACTGTCATTTTGTGGGGCCAAACAAACCATATAGTACTAAAGTCTTTATTATTTACATGAAGAAAATAAAATGTTTTTATATTCTGTGTACTCCTGACAATAGAATAAGGCACAAACGCTTATAAAGGCATAAATGTATATAAAGGCCCAGTCATGCCGAAAAAAAAACCCCCAAACAAACAGAAAAAAAGCCAGAAGCTTAAATTTCTGTAATTCAAATTTTTGGTTATACTACTCCACACTTCTTAGTTTTATTATTACATCTTTATGCAGAGGTGAGAGAACATGGCCAACACTACAAAACACACTGTGATCTGAGAATTTGAATAAGACCTGGGGTTACGTCAGCAGGCCACACATATGAATCCTTTGTTTATCATTTTTGTTATAAACCTTTTGGCCAAACATGCCTCTTTTTAGGATAAAGTAGTTAATAGATGATTGCATGAAAGAGGGTATAAATTATTGGTCATGCTGGTGTTTTCTGCATTTCTCTTTCTCTACCACTCAATATGAATGTTATTCTTGAGGCGTTTGGCATAACATTTTATGACATACCATCACTGGGATGGTGCGCATGAGGAAAAAGAAATCCTTTTTGGATCTGTTTTCAGATTTTGTGTTTGAAAACATGGGTAAAAACTATTTGAAAAATGTATGTGGCTGTGGCCTCCGAGTAGGCAGAAAAGAGCATGCACATTACTAACATGTATATAAATTTACAGTAAATGATTACTGACAATGTGATTACACAAATAGCTGAAACAAACATGAGGAAATGAGTGTAGTTGTCTCTCTACAATAAGCCTCCCAGCAAATGATTTTGACATAATCCCACACTTATACTAAAGGAAGTCAGCAGTGGATCATTTTTAAACAAAACAGTTCAGAGGTGAAATGTCAGTCATCTGTCCTGTTCCAATGCAGTCAAAGTACAGTCCATGATGGATATCCTTCATTCTGAGCAATCATGTTTTTAACGAGGACACTC
This sequence comes from Notoglanidium macrostoma, assembly GCA_030068235.1. Lineage (NCBI taxonomy): Eukaryota > Metazoa > Chordata > Actinopteri > Siluriformes > Auchenoglanididae > Notoglanidium > Notoglanidium macrostoma. The sequence goes on along the minus strand of JAQQZR010000016.1, from coordinate 10,663,802 downwards.
TGGAGTAAATACAACTCTATCTGTGCAAATGATGTTTATGGATTAACTGCAGAATTACAGCAATGTCTTGAAGCCTGCATGAATATTGTGGTACAGTGCATCATCTTTTCTTCCATCTCTTTGAAAGCCATGCCTCTGTTACTATCTCAAGCAAGCAGCAGGCTCCATATTCCTATCACATTACAATATTGATGGAACATATCAGGAAGGCCCTGGTTGGCTTTGAAGTTTTTCTTCAGGGTAAAGGGAGAATCGAATTCCAAATTGAACATTTGAGATGCAAGCTTGTCGGCTGGGCGTTTTCCATTGAATCCATACAGCAATAGATTATTTTGTATTTAGTGGAGCAGCTCACAGGAGTGTCAATATCAGAGGATTATAGCAAAACATGAAATTAACATTCAGGCCTCATCTTCTGACATGCCTCAGTACCGCTCTTTAAGCCTCGCTGTCTGGTCCAAGGGAGTTCATGCGCTCTGGATGCAGACGGGAGCCAGGAAAAGCTTGTGTCACATATGTATACCAATTAAGGTTTAAACAGGTGCCAATATAATGCATTTATTCAGTATTTTTACATTGTTCTCTGATGTCTAAATAGAAGGTATGTGACGTTGGTCAGGGCGAAATTTTACAACCCATTTACAACCCTGTGATTTGGCCGTAGAATGCAATAAACCGTTTTCCCCTTTTTGGTGGGCTTGTTAATATGCTTATAATCCCTGCTCTAATTGGCTGGTTTGCACTGAGGCACTGCGATGGCTCACAGACAGGAAAATAAAATGATCCTCCATGTACATAAGCTAGGTCATCATACTGCGTAGTTAGCTGTGCTAGCTATTTGAAGCTAGCTACTTGCTTTTGATCTTGACAACAACAAAAAGTAAATTAAAGTTGTAAGCTAACCATAAAACTTGAAATAAAAAAAAATAATAAAAATAAAAATAAAAGATATGTACACAATATACAAGCCCCAGTATAGGTCATCCAGTTTTCACTTCCCCACAACACGACAGCACTACTATCAATTCAAAAATTAACTATTAATCTACTGAATACTCATTCAAAGCCATGAATTTGCACATCATACAATAGTAACAATAAAATGATCTGGCATCAACTGTCAAAAAGTGAACTAAATCAGAGCACGGCTAGCTACTAACAGGTTGAGGCTGGGATTGTGATGCCAATAAAGTTGGAACTGCCCCTTTCTTCAGTGTCCAACGCTGAGCGGGGCCCGTTTTATATCGTGCAAGGACTGAGAAACTTTACAGAGTGAAATGTGCAGAGGAAACTAACAAGTTCAACCTCAAGTTGTCAGGGATCCTGTTAAGGATGAACATCACCCATGCTTGCTGACAGTCCTGTTTCTTGGGAAAGTTATGAAATTTTCCGACGTCCCCTTCACAGCCTGGAACAGCACATTTCTGCACACAGTCTACCATTTTCATCACTGTTGCTCCGTTGTTGTATATGAGCAGGTGTATGCTAATTTTGGGGCGAAAACATTAATGTGTCACTACCGTTACGAAACAGTTTAGGATTTCGGAATTTGAACCATTTTACCACCCCTCTACTACACATGGAGGATTTGCATTTGAAGGAGGAGAGAACTGTGTATGAGGTTCAGGGTACGTCGGTTCCATGTACCAAACCCTTCTTTTTTTTAAACTATGCCAAGGTAGATAGAGTTTTCCATTCTACGGCAGCTTTATTACTAGGAGAACATAGTGCTTGGCTCCTGCTGGTGACTTATCTTGATGGTGATAGTAATTCTGAAAGGTTATGAACTACATTAGGGATAGATTTTTAAGTATCTTTCCCAGCTGGCTTATTGTCAGGGGTTAATTAGGCAGGATGTGAGGAGCATTAATTATTTCATAGTTGGAAACAATGTAGGAACAGGATGTGTGCTGTGGAGTTCTCAACATTATCATGGTGATTAAAACTAGCTTTGAAAACAATTCCAATGGGTGGTCAGAAATTTGGAGTACTCCATTTTTGTTACTTTTGTCATCAGACTGTTCTCAAATATCTTTCTAGCAAAGACACATGCTGAACACTGTTTTACCAACTGCTTTGATTTAGCAAATCCATTTTACTTTAATGAAATGAAAGAATTTTTCAAAGCATTATTAAATTATATTACACCATCAGTCTTATTACCATTAAGCCATATTAGGAGTAAGATTTTCATCAATATAGTATGGGTACTCCCGTCAGCTTATTATTCAAACAAACCAGCTCTGAGCTCTTCCTACCCCTAAATTTAACCCCTGCAACACGGAATGATGCAAGATGTATGATGTACTTGTGTAATGAAGGCTGGGTTTTATACTAACTTGTGAAATTCTGCCAAAACACTGACAGATGCAATTTGGCACCACAGAACACTAAATAACCCACTAAATGCTGGCTATATGCCAAACACTAACATGTACAATAACGTATTCATTTAAGAAAGGCTCAGTAATACTATCCTGGGCTTCAAAAATAAATATATTATATTAGCAGTATGACACAATGTAGGAAGTAAGCAGTAGTGTTTCCACAAAGCCCGGAGAAGAAAAATTATTTTCCCCACATCATCATCTTTCCTATCATGTCAGATCCAAATATCTGCATCAAAAGATATAGCTAAAGTATGATTTACAATATTTAAGTTTTTTGTAAATACGCACCAGTAGGATAATAGTCCTATGCCTCTGTAGCTGTATTTATGGGACTGTACTCACTGAGCTCAGGCCTGCTTGCTCAGTGTAAACTAATTCACTGCAAATGTGCCGTCATGTGTCTCCCGACATAAGTATTTCTTAAATGACTGAACCTGCTGTCTACACTCACACAAAAAAACCCATCAGGATATAATGAACATTATTAAAACCATAAAATACAAATAAGAAAATAAATAAATATTTTAACTACACTGACATGTGCAAGCAAGACACAAAGAATACAACAAAAAGAATAATCAGGTAAGAGATAGCTTACCTTTCCTGGGTCATCTTTGGACCGAGGCACTTTGAGAAAACACTTGTTCAATGAAAGATTGTGCCGTATAGAATTCTGTAGGAGAAGAGAGAGAAAGAAATAAGTCCAGGCTGTATTACACAATATAGCATTATAATACCCATGTAGTGTATAACATCCTTTTGCCAATTGCAATAATTCCATCAGAAACAATGTTATTAAATATTAGACAAAACCTTTCATATAAAAGGAGAAACAAATCTGTACAAAATACAGTACTGTACAACAAACCATCTCCCTAAATACATTTTACCACTCATTTTAAATCCAAATTATTGCTAAACTGGCACAAACTTTAGATGTAGGAAAGGAGCTCAGTTAGCAGGCAAATAAACTGCTGTGTGGAAACAAATGCCATAAGTAGACCAACATGTGAATGCAATTATGACAGTTCATAAATACGTCCACTAATTTACAGAAAGCTCCAATAATAAACATTAGAATTCTACAACTGCCAAAATGGACATGCTTCATAGTTGCTTCGTGCTTCAAACCTACTTTATGCAGCAGCGCAAGCCAAGGTCAAATTATCTGTGCTAGGACTCACAAAGATCAGCTCTATACTTAAAGTGTATTTATTAAGGAGAGAGCACCTCGAAGAAATGCAACCATTTTAAACGGGCAGAGAACAGACACAAAAAATGAAGAAAAACAGGATAGATGGTAGACCATGCTCTATAACACCACAATAAGGAGCGTTAATTCAGAAGGCAAGTTAGAAATGCCTGTGATTGTGACAAGTACGAACCAATATCCTAGCGAATACGGTCTACTAAGGATGTAACTATACACAAAATTAAGATTTCATATGACACAGTCAGGTGATGCTTTGATATATTTATCTGGTTCATTAAATGTACAGAGCTCTCTGTACTCCTACATGTGTTTCTGAAACCTACGGTACCAGTTAAAAGTAATGTAAAATATGAAACATATAGATAGATTTTTTTGGAAATACTTTGTTTACAACATATTTCCATATGTCCCATGTCTTATTTCATAGTTATAGTGTCTGTTCTCCAATGTAAAAAATTGTCAAAATGAAGGAAAAAATATGAATGAGAAGTTGCCTAAACTTTTGACTGGTAACTTTGACAGTGCCAATACAAATCTGAAAAGTGTGGCATGCATTTGTATTCAGCCCCCCTGAGTCAATGCTTAGTAGTACCACCTTTTGCAGCAATTACAGCTGCCAGTCTTTTGGGGTTTGTCTCTACCAGCTTTGAATAACTAGTGACTGAAATTTTTGCAAAATAGCTCAATCTCAGTCAGATTGGATGGAAAGCGTCTGTGAACAGCAATTTAAGTCTTGCCACAGATTCTCAATAGGATTTAGGTCTGGACTTTGACTGGGCCATTCTAACACATGACTATGCTTTGATCTAAACCATTCCATTGTAGCTCTGGCTGTATGTTTAGGGTTGTTGTCCTGCTGGAAGGTGAACCTCTGCCCCAGTCTCAAGTCCTTCGCAGCCTCTAACAGGTTTTCTTCCAGGATTGCTCTGTATTTAGCTCCATCCATCTTCCCATCAACTCTGACCAGCTTCCCTGTCCCTGCTGAAGAAACACATCCCCACAGCATGATGCTGCCACCACCATGTTGCACGGTCGGGATGATGCGTTCAGGGTGATGTGCAGTGTTAGTTTTCCTCCACACAGTGTTCTGCATTTAGGCCACAGAAGTTCAGCTTTGGTCTCACCTGCCCAGAGGACCTTCTTCATGTTTGCGGTGTCTCATACATGGCTTGTGGCAAACTGGACTTCTTACAGCTTTCTTTCAACAATGGCTTTCTTCTTGCCACTCTTCCATAAAGGCCAGAGCTACGGAGCACAAGACTAATAATTGTCCTGTGGATAGATTCTCCCACCTGAGCTGTGGATCGCTGCAGCTCCTCCAGAATGGCCATAGGCCTCTTGACTGCTTCTCTGATTCTTCTTCTTCTTACAGCTTTCTTTCAACAATGGCTTTCTTCTTGCCACTCTTCCATAAAGGCCAGAGCTACGGAGCACAAGACTAATAATTGTCCTGTGGATAGATTCTCCCACCTGAGCTGTGGATCGCTGCAGCTCCTCCAGAATGGCCATAGGCCTCTTGACTGCTTCTCTGATTAGTGTTCTCCTTGCCCGGCCTGTCAGTTTAGGTTTACGGCCATGTCTGGTAGATTTGCAGTTGTTCCATACTCTTTCCATTTTCGGATGATGGATTGAACAGTGCTCCGTGAGATGTTCAAAGATTGGGATATTTTTTTATAACCTAACCCTGCTTTAAACTTCTCCACAATTTTATCTCTGACCTGTCTGGTGTGTTGTTTGGTCTTCATGATGCTGTTTGTTCACTAATGTTCTCTCACAAACCTCTGAGGCCTTCACAGAACAGTTGTATTTATACTGAGAATAAATTACACACAGGTGGACTCTATTTACTAATTAGGTGACTTCTGAAGGCAATTGGTTGTACTGGATTTTATTTAGGGGTATCAGAGTAAAGGGGGCTGAGTACAAATGCACACCACACTTTTCAGATTTTTTATTTGTAAATTATTTTGAAAACAATACATCCATTTTCTTTCCACTTCACAATTATACGCTACTTTATGTTGGTCTAGCAGACAAAATCGCAATAAAATACATTTAAGTTTGTGGTTGTAACGTGACCAAATGTGGAAAAGTTCAAGAGTAATACCTGCAGTAATGGTGCGGCTATATTGTAAACATTGTAGTGTTTCGGTCCACCACTCACTGTCCATCAGAGTTAACTTACTGTGAATAGAAAATTATCCCAAAATCCAGACACTCCAAAACTTTTTTGTTTTGTTTTGTTTTTTTAAAGAGAAGAGAGAGAGGGCTTGCTTAATTTTAAATGTTTATTTCATCTCATGTATTATAACGTCTCCATGCACTGTCATATTGGAACATATCTGGGCCTATTAGCTCCAGTAAAGGGAAATCTTAATGCTACAGCACAGAAAGACATTCTGTACAATTCTGTGTTTCCAATTTTGTGGCAACAGTTTGGGGAAGACCCAAATATGGGCTTGATGGTACACTAAAAGGTCTCCACATTTGGCCATATTGTGTAAGCATGAAAAGATGGTGGGAGGAAAGTGATCTTTGTCAAATCAAGTGGTTTTGACATCATCTTGTTTTTATTAGCTGAAAAAAGGTCATTACATTTAGTCATATATTTTGAGTAGAATGATAACTGATTATTTATTGCAGGGTTTTCATCATAGAGAAAATGGGATTGAACAACAATTTTCATCTTTGTTTTCATCAAGAAAATGAGCAGTGGAAACGGTTTAATTTTTTCATCCTTGAAGAACTGGTTCTTTGAGTGTCATATAATATGACAGCATACATTTATCAACGCATACATTTACTTTTGCCTTCGCCTCTGTGGGTTTGCTTTCAGACTTTTTAAGGCAGCAGTAGATTGGTGGTTTTGTGCAAGTAATAAACAGAAACATACAGCATAGCAGGATGGCTGCTCACTGCTTATTCAGCCCTGTTATGTGGGTAAAAGTTGTGTATTTCCTCGCTCATTTATTTGCATCCTGTGCTGATGGACTCTTTAATGAATATCATGGAAACTAATTCTTAGTTGAGCTGTTCAGGCAAGGCCTGAACTCTGCAATGAACATACAATAAGTCATGAACAGTCATGAAAGCAATTTTTCCTCAACACGCAGGACATTCTTAATGTCCAGGTCTCTCAGCAGGGGTCTAGCAGAGCGGGGAAACGTTCGGAGCAGAGGGCAGTGTGAAGGCTCAGACGTGCTGCATTAACTAAATCAGACACTGTGCTCTGCAGGGGGGAGCAGACTAGTCAGTCCCAGACAGACCAGCATCTATCTGTGCTGCACAGTGGGGAGTAACCTCTCTGCCACTCCTCACAGCAGTGGAGCCTTCCTCCACCACACCGCTGTCCCTGCGGCTCACAGTGAGCCTACTGGCAGACAGCACTCCCACCCATGGAGGACACTGGCCAATCCAAGCTCTTCAGTCCTGGTGTCGATTGACCCAAGCGAGCCAAAAAGACAGGCTGGGTCTCTCGGCCCAGGGAACCACAGGCGTTCCACTGCTACCACCAAATGCAGCCCAACATCCTCGCTCTGCACAATAGGAACTTAGCTAGACCTCCATCATTAGAGATTATTCAAGAGGTTACTAAATGATCCCAGGTAAGACAGACCTTTTAATAAACTTATTGTAGTGAACATAACACCTTACTATAATGCAAGGATAACAAAATAAACAAAAGTTTATTTAAAGAAGTCTATAAACAAAAGTAGAGCTGTGCATGGATCTAGGAAAGGCAGTAACTGGGATTGGGACTTGTAAAGACCCCTTGGGGAGCTCTCCCAAGAACTACATACCTTCAAGGGCCTTTTTTTATGTTTGCATTTGCACCACCAGTAGGAACGCAAGCGCATCTGTGTAAGTTTCTGTCGGTTTTATTCTGTTATTGTAATGCACATTGACTAATAAAAAGAAACAACTGCGCGACTTGAAGAATCTCACTACACTTGTGTGGACCATTCACCATATACAACATCTCTCATGGTTCCTATTGTGCTGGAAAAGTATAATTTCATCTTACAATGCTGAAGTGATTATAATACTAATACTAATGAATACTAATGAATATATATTTTTTCAATTCTACAGAAATATTTCGAAAATATCTTTTGGTAAAAGATTTGTCGTATCGTTTGTCCTATGAGCTTCCATATTTTTTCTTCAGATAAAAACACTCCAGTAAGCACTCTTCTCTATCATTTCCTGCCAAAACCAAAACAAAACTAGGTATTGGCAAAGTTTAAAATGTAAGAACAATAACACATAACACACTTGTCAGTGAAGTGATGTTTCTGGGGGATTTCTGCATTTCTAGCCCAGGTAAAGAATACAGTACATGTTATGTTCATGTGACCTATAAATGAAGCACGTGCAACCACGCATCCCACAAGTTTTATTACAATGGGGTGTATGTAGTACAGATGGAGTGCCAGTGGGCAGGTAATGGAGTAGGCAGTGTTTCAGCAACATCTGTTTAAAAGTTTTTCATATTTAATTTTTTTGGCATACCTCACTCAGTGAAGGCTCTAAGGCACTCCCTGACATGTGTGAACCAATCCTGATTTAAATAGATTCCGATACAACTGCAAATATGGAGAGTAATTTGGGAAAATACAAGTTCACTGGTGGAACCACGTTCTCCTGAATGTCCCAGAAGTCCAAGACAGGGAAGTCCAGACTTTATTGAGCCTATATGTCACTTCAGTGTTCCTACTGGCGGTGCGAACGGAAACAGAAAAAGGTCCTTTAAGGTGCGTAGTTCTCGGGGGAGCTCCCCGGGGTGGTCCCTCTTAAGTCTCTAGAACTGTTGGTCCCAAAGCACCTACAGAGATCTTAATCTCGGCAGACTCCAAGTGATCATGGCGAAACTACATCATTAACAATCACAGTGTTGAGGTATTTCACTGGGCCAGGGAGCTTGGTCACCCAAGTTCAATGGTCAGCCCATCTCCATTTTCCTCAACCTTCCTCCAAGCATGAAGTGAAGCATCTCCGGGCTCATGGTGGTGTGCAGTACAGGATTTTCTACCCAGCATCACACACAATGGCTCTGAGCGCTACCTCCAGAACCCAGACAAGACCATGTCCCACATGAAGTCCAAGATCAACCAAGAACCTTAACAAACTTCAAGCAAATAATTGATGTTTTTGCACTCTCCTCTCTGTATTATTTTGATAATTATATTTACTTACGGCCTTTCGTCTGCTGGTGAGTAAAGTATTTATCAACACCTGTTTATTAAAAGATGCACATAATGTTACAATTATTGGTAAATAATCGCACATTACTGTGTGGCAGATATGCCTTGACCTAATGTAGACACGTGAGGTTAACATCTGATGCATAGAGTAATAACTGAAAACGCGCCAAACTGAGATGTTATACATGGAAACTTGTATTCTGTGTGTG
>JAQQZR010000016.1:10635703-10654686 GCA_030068235.1 Notoglanidium macrostoma | reverse complement strand
CACACAGACAGACATATATATATATATATATATATATATATATATATATATATATATATACACACACACAGCTGCAAGTATCTCAAGGTCGTACCTTTGAGCAATGGCTTAGACTATAGACTATGGCTTATGAATTGATAATGTACCCTATGTTTGATATTCCTTGGGTTTGTAGGGGTGTGTGTGTGTGTGTGTTACGGCGATAATTCCTCGCCATAAATAAGATAACGTGTGGAGAAGATTTTCAACGGGGTTAACAATCACCTTGTTCTAATAGGTGTTCGGGGATGGTGGTGGGGCGACCATGGCACCTGGTCTGTTTCTGATACTTTGCCATGTCTATTATTTGGCTGTCAGATGGAATTGTCTCAATGCTCCAGATTTATACTGACTAAACTATACATTGAGAGATGAGAAATGTAACCCCACAGACTGGGTGCGATGTCTACCCTGTAACTTTCATTAGCTGGAAAGTCATATCATTAAATCACCCTGTTAAGTGTAAAAAAAAGTCTTCACACATCTGGGAAAACTTAAAGGCAGCATTGCCTTCCTTCAGGAAACATATTTATGTACTTCTGATCATGCCCAAATTAAGGGGATTGAATAGGTCAGACTTAACATTAGAATTTTTACAGCAAATCTAGAGGAACAGCCATTCTTAACAAAAACATTTATCTGCTGTTCAGGCAGATCCCAACAGCTGTTATATTATTGTGGAAGACGGGCTGTTTCGCATTTCAGTTATTTTAGTTAAATATCTAAGCATCTAATTGGGAAAGAGGCACTTTTAACACTAAAGCTATTATAAATCTCCCGCATTTGGATACATATCACCTTATAATAGGTGTGGATATGAACTGTGATCTTCCACCCTTGACCACAGTTCATCTAAGCCCTTACCAACATCTAACACACCTGCAGTAATTAGTTCCTTTCTTAAAACACACAGCATGTCAGATGTGTGAGGTTTCACTAGAAGCTACTCGTACTTCCCTTCTGTTCACATGACTTATTCACATATAGACAATTTTTTAAAAACTTCTCTCTCGTCAGTCAATGTGTATATCAGGCCACAGTAATCTCAGACCACGCACCTTTATGTATGACTTTGTGTCCCTGTATCACATCCTGCCTAGCGTCCATGGTGTTTCAACACATCATTACTTTCTGATGAGAACTTTGTGAAGCTCATTTCAAGGGAAATTAAGGAATTCCCAGAGTGTAATCAGACATCAGGAATGTTTCTCTAGTAGTCTGGGAATCAATGAAGGCCTATCTACACGGGCTAACTAGATCATATAGTGCACAGCGTAGAATCATTTGGCTCTATGCAAAACTTGCCTCTTCTCCGCCAGCCGAATTAGTTAAACAACTAGTACTTTCACAGACAGAACATAACCTACTCCTCACAAGGCACACTAAAAATCTTATTAATAAAACACGCAATCAAACCTATGAATATGGCGAGAAGGTTAGAAAGCTCTGACCAGTTACGACAAAAAATTGCGAACAAAACGTCCCAGAGATTAAAGGTGAACCTGATGTAGATTAAAGATGCGTGTGACTCTCGGCATACAGGCCGTGCTGTAATCAATGCCTGCTTTACAATATTTTATTCTAAGCTGTATACCTCAAAATCCCTTAAAAGTGCCTGTATATTAGAAACATCTTATGAAAATTCTAATATCCTAAAAATTGATGATGAAACAGACTTGCATAGACTAATCACTAATGAGGAACTTTTAAATGCCATGAAACTACAGCAAGCTGGGAAATCCCCAGGTCCAGATGGATTTAAGTGAGAATTAGTAATGAATTAGTTTCAATCTTACTACTGGTAGTTGCAGAATCGGTTAGTGGTGGTTCCTTACCTCCGACTATGCGCGAGATGGCTAATAAAGTCACAGGAGTGCCATACAAAATAATAAATCAGTAAAACAATATGTGGGAAAAAAATGCCAATTTTTAAAAAAATGAATAAAAAATAAAAATAAAACAATGTGAAAATAATTGCTTTTCGTTATTGCTTTTGCTATTCCCGTTTTAGTGAAGTGGATTTGAGCATGCGCAGTGTGAATGCGGTTTTGGATCGATTCAGAAAGACAGACAATATGGCAGAAGCAGAACAAGAGTTAAGGAGACATGTCCACCACGTTCTTTTAGCATGTAGCAAAAGCAAAAGGGCAATAAAGAAAAACACTTATTTTCATGGTATGTTATAGCATTAAGATCCCTTCACTAAAGGACCCAAATGTGCTCCAGCATGAAAATGATCTTGTGCACGAAGGATGTCCAAGAAGTAATAGTTTGCCAAGACAAGAGTCGAAGAAGTCAAGTTACCCACCCAGAGCCCTGACCTCACCTCCACTGAACACCTTTAGGATGAACTGGAACGTTCACTGCATGCCAGGCCTTTTCACCAGAGAACACATCTCCATTAGGGCCCGAATGATGAGGGATTTTACGCACCCATACTGAGAACAATAAAAATTGCCTATGATCTTATCAGTCTAAACCCACCGATACCCTCAATATGAGTGCAGACTATTAAACTATCTTATACCTGGGATTTTATTTGTAGCACACACAAGTTCTAAAACAGACTATTAAACAGTAATTGAAAGTGTGCCACACTGAGCTTCTAATAAAATAACCCCCAAAACCTTCAACCCTTAGAAATGAAGTGAGTTCAGAGAGGAAAAAAGGTGAAAGTCATTTTGGCAGGGGTGTTTGTATAGCTTCACCACCTCCCCCCTTCCTGCTTTACACTTACAGGATACGCAGAGACGCCTAGTTTTTTTTTTGTTTGTTTAAATCAATGACAGCAGTTCTGACAAAAAAAAAAAAACAATAAATAAGAGCAATTAATATGTATTGATAAAGTTTTAAAGTTCCACTTTGTAGGATCCAACCACCAGAATCCTTCTTCACACCTTCCTTTCCAAGTGATTATTAGAACGTACGGTGGCCATCAGGGGCCACTAGCATACTTCTAACTACTTACATTCACCTTCCTTTGCTTTTTCCGTGCTAAATAATGAGTTCGATCCTCCGTTTTTCAAAATTTGGGTTTGAATTCTGCACCAGTAGACAATGATTCCTCTTACTTCTTCCTCGTCTTCCTTTCTCCTTCTATGTCGTCCTTCCTTCTGGTGCAACATGGAAGCTCCATAGAGGCAGACCCATGCCTTATGTAGACATAAAGGGCTCATTCTCAGCTTACAAAAACACGATTTGGAGTTCAGGTAATTATAAACTAATGAAAACATACTTATTATTTCCATATGTTATAAAATATATACTCCATTTATTTATAAAAATAAATGTTTCTGCTAATAGATACCTTCAAAATCCTTCATAGTGGATATTTTGGACAATTGTCAATCATTTTATACCTTGCTAAATATATTTTTATATGACAGGGCTCCAGACTAACTTTTTCCACTAGCAGCACCGGCATAAGTTTTAGGCGCACCAGTTAAAGTGACATGCAACGCAACAGATGTTTTACTGAGGTACTGTGTCACATTATCTTCATTATCTTCTTCTTCACATTATCACATTATTATACTCCTGTTCATAGTCGCAGGCTGACATTATTCATTCAGTTTTTCGGTTCTGCCATGTTGCTTGCACTGTCACTGTAATCACAGAAATTGAACAGCATCCAGCCTCTAGCAACCTGCTGGTCTCTCCCGAGTTGTTCCCATGTAAATGTAGGGAAAACAATACTTTTTACTCTAGTTTCTGATTTTGACAGCTCTTTGTTTTCACCGAGTTGCCTTGGAATGCCATTGCGCAATGTCACGTCTGAGTTATTCACCCACCAGAAGAACTTCACACCATACAACTGAATGAAAACTTAGTCAGCTCTCCACTCCAATCGCTCTCTTTCTCACACACTCACATACGCAATGACGCACACACAGCAATACTCACTCGATCCTGGTGCTTCACGTGATATATGAGGATTTAAAAAAAAAATGTAATAAATTCGGAGCATATTTGCAAATCACACTGGTGCGCCTGAAAAATTTTCTTGCACTGTCAACAAAAATGTGACTACATGTATCAGAATATATTTACTGATAGAGACGTCAAAGCACTTACGCAAGTCGCTCTGTCATGTGCCAAATGCCATAAATGTAAGCGTAAATGGTCGCAGTCTGGAGACCTGTAGTGTACAAAATGCACACTGCATCTTGATCTCTACCAGGTTTGTATCACTGGTTCTATTTAATATGCTCCAATCGCACTGCATGTTCAGCACTCATGGCTCCAATACCACTTCTGCATGATAACTTACATTACCATATACGATGGACTATAAGCTGTTCTAACTCCTAAACCAGTGACTGACTACAAATTTTTGGCACTTTTAACTGGGCTATACAATCTCACACAGGTTAATAACTACGTACATTTGCAAAGTTACAAACAAGTACACATACAGTTTACTTTAAAGTCTGTCAGTAAAAAGAGGTCAAGCCATAAGCAACAGTTCAAATCTAGACAAAAATACTAGTCAGTTTCAATTCTTCTCTATTGGTTAGGGAATTTAGCACATTGCCAGGCTCTGTTTGTGATGGGTGGGAAAATTCTAAGCTTAGTGTTTTCACATGGGTGGGGAAAGAGAAAGAGAACAGAGCTCTATATTAACCATTAGTGGCATGCCATCTGCTGACCTAGAAAACACCAACCAAGGTCTCTCCTGTACCAACCTGAACACACATGGTCTGGGAATAACTGTGTTTAAGTGGAGTGAGACAGGCTGGAGCTGGAGCATAATCCACTTACGGAGCGTGGAGAATTCATCACCCTTAGCCTTAGATAAGGAGTTTGACAGACTTTGAGAGAAGCTGGAAATGATAAGGAGCCCAGATGTAGAAGCTCCCTGTAGGGGTAGTAGGAGTGATGTGCCGCTCGCTACCTGTGCACAAATACGTTTGCCCTCTCATCTGAACAAGTGGAAATACAGGCTAAACTCATTTCCATGGTAATCACCCACGACTCCCCAGCCTACATCAAAGCTGAGCAAAACCACACTACACCTAGCACAAGATCAACAAAAGGCACAACTGGGTTAGGTCAATGTGTGTGTTGAAATGCTCAGTGGCATGGGCTGCAACACCATTAACTCAGGAACTGAGTTAAAAAAACCAACAACAACAAGATGATGACCGTTTGGGGAACAGACTAATTTGGTGTTTAAATTAAGCTCATCTTTCAGGCAACCACATTCATGCATGTGCAAGAATGCAGCGCAAGAGGAAATACACTAGAATTACATGCAATCAGCGAGCTTTTGAAGATAAAATATTACTGTACAGTTTTGTTTAAACATTTAAAACAAAAATATTTACACTGAAAAGAAAGAATATCTAATTTAAGTACAATTACTTAAAATAACTGATAAAATGACTTCAAATATCAAATATCTGGCTCATCAGGTCCATTCACTGAGAAATTCCTCTCGAGTCAGGGCACCTTCATTGCCGCCGGTTTTGTGCCACAGATAACCTTCAAAATTTCATTGAACTAATCCACTCTGGAGTTAAAATAAAATAAAAAAAAAAAAGACTCCTGAATATTTTCTGATGCATTCAAGGGCAGAACACTTACTTCTCTGCAGCATTAAGAGCGATCCCTTTTATAAGTGAAAGCATTTACTTGAAGCTTTAAAAGGTTTAAGGAAGCACAGAGCAGCTGGGTGCAACAGCTTTCCATTCAAATCAGTCCAGAAAGCACACACAAGTAAATAAATAACCAAAAAATACAAATTCTAAAGAACACTAATGCTCTGAAAATATTCAACGTGTAAGAGCACACAAGGCACGGAAATGTATTTAATGTGACTTATCCTTCTATTTCACACTGGTGTAAAGTCTAAAGTTGCACACTGACTGCTAAAGGCCACATCATGTGATTAACCCTGGGGTGTCCATGAGAAAGTGCAGGAACCTGGCACATGCGAGATGGCCATATGCAGACCTGCCAACCCAGCACAAGGATAATGCAGAAACCATTTTTAATCAGTTCTTTCACAAATCACTCATCTAAGGTAGAAATGGTAGTGTGTATATATACAGGATTTTAAGGCGACTACCAGTTTATTTCCTTTCTTCCTACTGTAGGAAAGAGGTCACGTACAGTAATTGAAAGACTGAAGACTATTCGTTTTGTGTAGCAGCACACTCTGATGTAAATGTATAAATGCATGTGTTTTCTCTCTATGCATGGAGAAGCTGCGACAGAGGGGCCTACACTGCAACCAAGAAAATCCAGGCAGGCAGAGGGAAATAATTTTACCATAAAATCCTCTAGTGTATATCAGTGGCACCGGTCTAACAGCATGAATGTGCAGTAGTTCAACTGACAGTTAACTGCAATCTGAAGAAATGTAACCAGCAGAGTTTATAAGTTCACGTTATTCAAGTGTTGGAAATGACCAAAAATCAGTATGTGGATAACTGACGATCACGTCTTTATCGTTCCCAAATCGTTGCCACAACTTTGGAAGCACACAACTGTATGGGATGTCTTCATTGCTGTAAGATTACAATTTCCCTTCACTGGAACTAAGGGGCCCAAAGTGCTCAAATTGAACTCCATGAAGACATGGTTTGCCAAGATTGATGCTGAAGAACTGCAGGGTGTCCTGGGATGAACTGAAACATTGCCTACACCATGGCCTCCTCACCAAACACCAATGCCAGACCTCACTAATGGTGGCTGAATCCCCACAGAAACACTACAAAATCCAGTGGAATCTTCCAAGAAGCATTGATGGATAAGTATGGCTACTATGACAGTAAAAGGGGTCTATATCTGCAATGGGATGTTTTAAACAAAAAAGCAGTGTCCATCTTTTGGCCATACAGCAGTGATTCCCCACAGGATTTTGAGAGACTATGGTGGGTGGACCTTACCTGGTCCCTCTATGGGAGGGCAGCGGCATGCTTCCCCAGAAGAAAGTGGTAGCTCAGTGGTTAAGATGTTGGACTAGTGATCGGAAGGTCATGAGTTCAAATCTCAGCACCGTCAAGCTATCGCTGATAGGCCCTTAACCCTCAACTGCTCAGTTGTATTAATGAGATGTATGGGTGTCTGCCAAATTTTTTACATAAATGTAAAGTGTTGTAAGTTAAATGCATCGATGTGGTGGTGTCTACTGATAGACATCAATGTGAGCACAAAGAACTTTGCGCTCGCAACAATTCTGTGCTTTAGTAATTAAAATCATAAACACATGTTTAGGTATGAATGGCGAGAACACAGCAAAAAGGTCACACTCGCAAAGCATGGTAAAGGAGTTTAACAGTTCAGATGGTCAAACAACAACAACTAAAAAAAAAAAATGAAGTGGGTACCCATGCACAACTGGTTTATTTTTGTACTTCAGCTTGATTAGTTAACATTACAAATAATCTAACATTATGAAGAGATAACTTCCTCCTCAGAGGCTGAAAATAGATATCAGAACATGTGCATGACAAACTTGTATGCTGCTGCTGTGCTGGCCACAGCAAAGGCCTTAAAGAATCGCATCTCAGAACTCGCCGAAATATCACAGCAGCTCAGTTTAGAGCATGCAATCGTATTTTGAAGGACAAAAATACACTACTGGATGTATTAGCAGCATTGATGTCAACATTTGCAACTCAGAAATAAGCCAATACTCCACAAATCCAACAGCGAGGAGTTTTAAAGCAAGGTGCTAAGCGTAGGACACACTGGCATTAACATTCCATAACTAAGCTGACGTATGTTAAAGTTAATTACTATATAATTACTTCTGCACTGATGACATTTGTTTTATGTATTATACTGATAATGATAAGACTGTTTGGACTAATGGATAACTGTAGTGGATACTCCAAAGTTAACATTACTCCCCTCAAATAAAACAGTGTTTAGTCCTTAAAATGTAGTGAAATGCTTTGACCGAGCAACAAGGCAGAACAACATTGTTTGTTATTATGAGGAACGTAAAGATATTTTTTGGTTTATTGTGAAACTGGCAGGACAAATTAGACCCTGGCGGCTGCTATAGTCTAGGTAAACACTGATATAGGGTTTTGTACAGCTGAGGTCATCAGTCCACGTGACCACCATTTATACGCCATATTGGATGGCAAAATATCACATTTCGGTCATGTCTGAATACATGCATGAAGCACAGAAACTGGCATAACAGTGGTTTCATGTTTGGCATACGGCTGCATAAATCAGTAAGGCTAGAAACAAAAAGGCATTGCATTTTCCAGGTTTCCCTCAGAGCCAAAAAGATGAGCAAAATGGGTTGCAGCTTTGAAACGGGAGAACTGGCAACCCATGGAAAACAGCAGGATATGTAAAACATTTTGCGTCTTTGTAAGTATTTTGGTTTTGTTTCTTCACAAGCTCATCATCATTTTTCACACTAGAAAGGATGTTTCTGTAGTGTTTCAACTTGCATGCTTGACAAGTACACTGTCTGGATTAGGGTTTACTGCATACTGCAATAGCCTACTGCTAATGTAACAGATTACTATTGGTAGACAAAAGTAAAAACTGAGGCCACTTCAGGCTGAGGATGGGTTCACAAAATGTCAATTATTTTTTTCCAAACAACCTTAATAGCACACAGACATATAGATGGCCTACTCTTCCTCGAGTAGTTGTAGGGTACTTTCCAAAACTGGATTTCTGTTATCCATCCTGACATCAAATAATTGCAGGCTTGCAATATTATATAGGCCTTCAATGATTTTACCGTATAGAACGACAGCTGATTCACCAAATAATCATATAGGCCATGGTAATGGAAGTCTGACAAATCAGGAAGCCAACGTTAAAAAAAAATGGAATGTTTTGTGATATCTCAGTCAATCAAATAATCATTCAGGTGTTCCATGTATTTGGGCACACACACATTAGCGCATCCATTGTTTATTTGGCTTTTTTTTTTGCCGACTGCTTCACATGAATACAATTGTTCAATCGTACATTTATGCCATTCAATACGGCGGTGTAAACATTGCAAAGTCATGTGACAGCACAGACTCTACTCAGATCCCACTCAGATCTGGCCAAACTTTTTTTTTTTTTTTAACTGTTGTCATATTGCATGGATAAGCAGTACGTTGGTTCACATGAAGCAAAAGTGACCACTAGCAGACTTTTGCTTTTCATACCTCTGATTGTTTGTGAATTGCCTTTGCTGCCAGTGAAAGCACTTTGCATTTGTTCTGACTGCTGCTTTAGCTGGGGGAAGAAAAAGAGTGTAGTTTACACATGTCTTTCATATCCTTTTTGCAAGGTATGCATACTTCGGGGTCTAAAAAGAACATCAGGGCAAGACTAAAGTTCACTTTTTGCTTTCAAGGTTCACATTTGGAACAATTTACCGGGGACAAAGTCAAAGATAAAGTGCTTGGTCACAGAACCAGAAGCCATGTTTGGCAAAAACCAAAAGATAGCATTTGATCAGAAAAACAGAAAAACCAAATGTAAAGCATGGTGGTGGAAAAGTTATGGTTTGGGGCTGCTTTGCTGCTTGATGTTATGGTCAACCTGTAATCAAAGAATCAACAACAAATTCTCTTTAATACCAGAGAGTGCTTGAGGAGAATCTAGGCTGTTTAAAAAAAAAAAAATCTGAATCTGAAGAAGTGGGCCTTCCAAAAGGATAATGATTCCAAGCATAAAAGTAAATCCTCAAAGGAATGGGTGAAAAGGAAAGAATGGAGGGTTATGATCTAGCCTAGTCAAAGCCCAGGTCTGACTCCCCTTGAAATGGACTATACATGCAAGAATCCACTCACTCAACACTGCACAGAAAAAATTCTGCATGGAGGACTGGGCAAATGTTTTCCCAGTAGAAGTAAGACACTGGTTGACGGTTATAGGAAATAGCTACATAAGGCTTTTTCTGCCAAAGGAAGCAATGCCAGTTACTGAAGCCAAGGGTGTAATTACTTTTTCAACACACAAAAAAAAAAGAAAATCAGGTTTTTTTTTTGTTTGTTTTGTTTTTTTTTAAATACCAGGGCTTGTAAAATCGGTATCCCGATGTTTTGGGGCTATTAATTTTTCCCATGGGGCTACTAAAACACAACACTGCCGTGCCTGATGGGCTACCCGAAATTATACTCACAGTGAAATCAAATTCCCTCCTTTATTCATTTTTTCCACTTTGAGCTAAAAAGGCGAGAACACCAAAAAAAACAAAAATAAACACTGCGCCTTTCAAATGCAGCGCACTGGAGATAAGTGCGCTCGCTTCTCACAGCCCTGCGTTCCATTCACTGATTCCTGCACACTTCAGTTTACGGTTTTAAATTACAGTTAACATTATTTAAGTTTTGTCTTGATTCCCCTATACTGTAATGAACAGCGAACTTTCTCAGAAGCAAGCAGAAAACAGGGGAGAGGGGACGGTCACTCCTGGGCACGGGTTTGGGTCAGTCAAACCTGCGAGTGTGTGACTGCACCGTAAGGCTACAGAGACATCATGATAAATCATTGCGCTGCTTTGCAGTTGATTGGCAGTTGTATCTTTTTAGAAACTGCATTTCTTGTGCTTTAATTTGGTACATGGTATGTGGAGGGTATTTTTTCCATCTCTGAATCTTACTGGCAAACTGATGAAAAAAATTTGAATTGGTAATATCATATTGTTTTATTAAATTCTTTGTTTCAATTAGTACACTAAAAAACATGTTTGGAAAGGGATTTCAACAATCCTTTTAGGGGTATCTGTATCATTTACATGTGGAAAAGTTTACCTGGTGAAATTGTGAGGTGAATTGAACAAGTTTTCACTAGTTTCATGCATGGCTATTATTTTCCAGCAGTGCAGGCGTGGGATTGCTGGTACCTACTTATAACAAAGGGTAGACATGTTCATCTGTGTAATATATACAGATGCAGCACACTGGAGATCAGAAAAGACCATTTACCCTGTGTGAATCGGACAGAATTACTATGCATCTCCTTCAGCAACATTACTGAACACAAATACCACAAACTCTTATTGCACAGAATTGGGGGATTTGAACTTTGTTCCTTTTTGCTTTTTGTTATATATACACACTCCTATGAGAATGTGCAAAGAGATTTTGTGCAAATATTTTGTAAAAAAAAAAAAAAAAAAAAGAAAAAGAAAAAAAAAAACTGGCTAGTGTGTTTGTGATCAACAAATACAGTGATAACTGTTATATTTGTAGCTCATTATATCACGGAACCTATGAATGAACCCCCTACTTCTCAACTGGAAAATAATCCAAAAATATAAATTTAGAAGGGAAAAAAATATTCTAGAACTGTCCTTTAGGGTCTGGATTTACAAAAACAAAATCAAAATGTTTTATGGCATGGGAAATTTTTTTTAAAAAAGACTCTAAAAAAAGGCATTCTATTTCTTCTGAAAATGCTTCTTGACTATAATGGACTAATAAAATGCTACAGTAAAGCCTCTGAACATATGCACCATGTCATTAAGTGATTTATGTCAGGGGTGAAAACATGGTAGTGCACACTTTAATTGGCCCATTTAAATCAAAGACCCTGGGAGTAGAAAGTATATTAAAAGTTGACAAAAAAAAAAGAAAAAAAAAAAGAAAAAAAAAATTGAGGCAGCCATGCACAGCTCATCTGTTTTTGATACTTGCTTTCACAATTATTGACAGTTATTTTTTTCCACTACATATTGGAAAATAATTTACAGACAAAGACAAGACAAAGCTCTTACCACTTGCGCACACACACACACACACACACACGCTCCAAAAGGCCTTTTCTCTTGGCACATTTAAGAGTTACCAATCAGGGAAATGTAGAATGTCACCAGCCAACACAGATTAGAACATCCACTACAAACGAGTGGCTGATGGAGCACGAGCAGAAGAGCCTCCTCAGCGGTGTGTGCACAAGCAGCACTCGTGCCATGCAGCTGGCAGAGCTTCCATTAATCTTACAGGTGCTTAAAGGCCCATCCAGTCAATAACTACTATTACAGCCAATGGAGCCAATGAGGGGTGCAGAGGTGACAATTCAGCTCCCAGGCACACAATACAGCCAAATCTCTAGAGCTCGCCGTGGGCCTGCTCCATACCTGCCCACTCCATTCTACTAGTGCCATTCTCAAAGCAGTTAAACTAAACACATCTGTCTGAAATAGCCACAATTAGCCTCTCTGAAACTGTTTGTGCCTACTGACTTAATGATGGTACTTCAAATGCTCAATGCATGAAAGAATTCTTTAAATCCCAGTAAAGATTTAAGAACAGAAAGGACTTCACCATGATTATTGCTTGACCAATATTGATTTTTTTAAAGGCTGATGCAGGAATGGTAAAAGAACCACTGACCATTTTCACAACTTGCCAAAAACAGTCAGATCATCACACATTTTTAATCCACTGAACAAAATGTGACTATAGTCTAAATCAAGTACCAATCAGCACAATCTATATGAAGGCTTCAAAACCAATGCTGATCCTGTACTGTCAGGTTGATGCTTCAGATGAACACAAACTCTTGGATTTATTCATCTGCCTCAGACTTAATGAAGCTTGCTATACACCCTCCCACAATGCCATCAATACGCTACATATTAAGACAAAGCTCTCCTTTAACAACAAAAAACAAAACAAAAAATACCCCAAAGTACAAAACACTGGACTGTGCAATTTGTATTCAGTTTGCCACTGATTTAAAAGGCAGTCAAAGCGTCCTATACAGTCCATTAGCAAAGTTAATGCAGAACTGTCAAGCACAATGACCCATAAATAATACATTGCCGTGGTGATGAGGCCAGACACCCTTCTGCTCCTGCTCTTCCCTCTGGACACACTCTAGCTCCTCTACAAGGCCACATTAATTGTCTAATTCAGAGGCAATTAGTTGGTGGTGAAAGGCCCTGTTCAAGCTGACCCTGATCAGGACAATGCAGGGCAGAGCATCTTCTCTCTCAGTCCAGACCCAACACAGTCACATACTCAACACCAGTCTACTGTTACACAGTCTTACAGAATCAACCATCATGAACTGCAAATTATTACCCAGTCTCATTCGGAGTTCCATCAAGTGTTTCATCATAGAACTGCTTTCTATCAAAAACACAGCAACTGACTTCAGCATTGTGATTGTTGATGCACCATCAGTGGGCAATCAGTAACCAGGCGGGGGCACTGTCTCTTCATCCAGAGACGGGTGACCCCTGTAAGGACACTGGGACTCAATCTTGGGTTTCACTCATGGAATGTGCCCTTACACCGCAAAGGCTAACCATAGACGACCCCAAAAATGTGTAGTATGCCGCACAAGAGCCAGGAGATTGCAGAAATGAGAGATTTTGGTTAAGCAACGAAAAACAGCAATATGGGGCATCTGACTCATGTTAAGCTGCTACATCCAAAAAAAATAATGCCAGCTCATTAGGCTTTAAAATCCTCACATTCCCTGGCAATAACGCAGACAAACCTTAGTCACTTAAAGCCCAGACAGTCAAATGCACAGCAGAGCAGTGGCCTTTCTGGTGTGGGAACTTTGCATGGAGTACCGGGCCATGCATCTGCCCAGGTCTCCTAAAACCACGTCAGAGGCACAGCATTTGAAAGCCAACAGAACCGTATCATTATATTAATAATACTTTTAATACTATTTATTAATAGCACTTAGTGCTGGGCGATATGACCAAAAATGTGTATATCAGTATTTTTAAAGATTTTGACGGTTTCACTGTATCACAGTATTTGTCTATTTATTCATTTTTGCATGACTGGTTCTTTATATAGCACTTTGTGCATAATTCCACAGTCAGGAGTAAACAGAATGATCATTTTATCATCTATATAATGAAGGCTTTTATTGCATGCAATAACATATGAAGGATTCATCAAGCATCAAATAGTTGCGTAATGTAAATTTTTTTTTATTTGTACAAGCAACATAAAAACTCTCCAAGATTTTATTCCCCACCTTTCGCCAAACACGCAGGAATCAAGGAAACCGGGAAAAAACACCAACAACGAAAGCTTAGAAAGTATACCGCGCCTCTCAAACACAGCACAATGGTAAAAATGTCTTTAAAAAAAAAAAAAAAAAAAAGCCATGAGAACAGACAGAATTCTGAATTTCCCCTCCTTAAGTCTGCATTGTGGCTTTGCTGCCTTTGAGTGAGCATGCAAAAAATGTATTCATTACTTTTTGAAAAACTCAATACATTTTTTACAAGATATAGGTAAAAGTGAGTAAGCCTGCTATGCCACACCATAATCACAAGAGGTTAGCATGTGCTCTAGTAGGCAGTAAATATTTAATAACAATAAAAAAATCTCTTAATAAAAGGATTTGCATGGGGAAAAACTATTATATTGTCTATTATATGCAGTTCCAAACACTTTCACTTATTTTGAATTATAATATGCTTCTCTTTTAAAGTTTAAGGGGGCCAGCTCACCCTTCCCAGAATCCTCTGAGCCAATTCAATCTTCCAAAAACAATCCTCAACATTCCAGAGACATTCCAGGCCATAGATCTTAAATTTAATGTAATTTTAGATAGGTTATAATTGAAGATAGTTTTTAAAAACATCTTTATTTTCAAGTCTTTTGACCGATCCATCCTGTCTTCACATGTTTATTCCGTATGTAACGGGCCTGAACCAATCAGATAGAAAGAGGAGAAAAACAAATACATCATAATTATTTAACATGTAGTAATGAAGATGGTGATATTCTCTATGCTCCTTCAACTTGCACTCAATTATACTGATCATAACTTTTCAAAAGCTATCTATTGTATTTATGGCATTCCCTAAACAAAGAACCATGCCTAAAATAATAGGAGAAATTAAATAATTAGATAAGCTACATGTCTCAACAAGCCCCATGCACACGAACACACTGGCACCTTCAATTTATATAGATTACGCTCAGTTTCTAGCATAAACATTTTCTCAAACACTTATTCAATGGAAATTTTAAGGCAGTAGGCAGCCAACTTTATGGCTTTAATAATGAGCACATTGTATATAACAGCTACAAGGACAAAGGATATTAAACTGCTCTCTCTACTAATGATAATTTAAGAAACATTAGTGAACAGACAACACTTGGAGGTTTCCCTTTTCTGGCAGGTTCATGCAGAGTGCTAGTGCCGCAGTAGTTGGAAGTACTCCCATACTTTCGAAGGCTTGGGTCTTTAGAAACTTTCAAGAATAGAGAAGGAAACCCCCTGTTTAAGTGTGGACCATGCCTGAACCTCTTTTGAAACAGAGTTGGACTGCAGCCACCAAAAAACTGTAAAACTGTAGCGTTGACTGGAACCAAGCAAAGAGCAGAACAATGCGTGCATGTGATACACGTGCACAGAGTAGGTGCGAGTATGGTTCTCTGCTTGCGGATCACGTGCACGTGTGGCTCCGGTCATTGGTCAGTGACTAATTAAACAGCACCCAAAAACAACTGGACTCTTGCATGCAGCATTTATGTAGTGATATTGGGAGACTACTGCTAACTTTGGTTGATGCTTGACAGTATTTAGGGGTATTGGTAGCTCAGTGGGTAAGACATTGGACTAGTGATTGGAAGGTTGTGAGTTCAAATCGCAGCACTGCCAAGCTACCTCTGCTGGGCCCTTGAGCAAGGCCCTTAACCCTCAACTGCTCACTTGTATAATTGAGACATATGTAAGTCGCTCTGGATAAGAGTGTCTGGCAAATAAACATATTTGATGTTTTCATCCGTGGTTTTAATGATGATTCAAATTTGAAATGGTTATACTAACCATTGAGAATTTTACTGTGGTTTGCAGTGAAACCGGTCAAATTTTTATCATGAACGTTAAGAAGACAAAACAGTTTGGAGGTTAGCAAGAGACCTCAATGCATCGCCTGTCTTGGAGATTTTCGCATTAAGGAAAACAAAGTTACAGAGCTTTACTGCTGCCTGTTACAAAGCACCGACACTGGAGACTCCTTCCTGAAACGCTAAATAAAAACACGTCTCCTTACAAAAACAAGTGAGGTGTACAGAAGATGCACAACATAATCTAGGACTTATAATAAATGAATGTAAAAAAAAAACATGCTTTTTAACAATATAAAATGCATAATCATTGATGTGGTGTCCTTTTCTGTTACAGTAAGGGTCCATAAAGTTTCCCAGACTTTAGGGCAGAGGCCTTCCAGGTCCTCCATACAAGGACAAGCTATATCTTTTTTGAGTAGAGAGAGATGCTGGTGAGAGAATGACTGTTTAGCAAGTCTTAGAAGGAATTGTCTCTTGAATGGTCCACAACATTTAATATTAAACACGTCATTCATTAATAAGAGAAACACTGTAAAAGATGGCAAATTGCAGTGGTACCGCTTCAGGTTGTTCTGAATCACAGCACCTCAGCAAGGATTTATTTTCATATACAGTGGTGCTTGAAAGTTTGTGAACCCTTTAGAATTTTCTACATTTCGGCATAAAAATGACCGAAAACATCATCATATTTTCATTCAAGTCCTAAAAGTAAAGAGAACCCAGTTAAACAAATGAGACAACAACAACAACAACAAAAAAAGAATACACTTGGTCAGTTATTTATTGAGGAAAATGCTCCAAAATTATAGATCTGTGAGGGGCAAAGGTATGTGAACCTTTGCTTTAAATCCTTTCATCTGTCCCTCATTTGTTTTGTAACCTTTTCCAGAACAACCCTTTTTCTGTGGTCCTCAGAAATCTCCTTGCTCGTGTCACGGCACACTTCCACAAACGCTGAGAAGATCAGACTTGGAAAGAATCCTGTTCTTTTAATAAAACAGGGGACCTCCTCAACACCTGGCCGTCAATCACTGTGATGACAACACCTGACTAATGAACTGCTAATCCTACAGCTTCACATACTTTTGCTACTTACAGATGTGTCATACTGTCATTTTCTGCACTAAATAAGTGGCCAAGTATAATATTTTTGTCTCTTTGTTTAATTGGGTTCTCTTTTATTTTACTTTAGGACTTGCATGAAAATCTGATGTTATTTTAGGTAATATTTGTTCAGAAACAGAAAATGTTCCATGTTATAATGCAAAATAGCAGCAGTCTTGGAATGCTGCTTGTCCAGTAAAATTAGTGGACTGGACCAACCTGCGGTGTAAAGTCTGCAAACACAGAGAAACTATTTTATTCTAGCCCGACACGCTGTTCAGTACCACCCATCCACTAGTCATTCAATATTCTTTTATTAAATACTTATTTAAAATATATATTTAAAAGCTGACTTTTTTTTTTTTATTCTTACAGATTAACAGACTTCATTATATTTATGTTACAAACATGGAGTAGTCAGTGGCATGGTTATTTATATTATTTCAGTTTGAATGATCTTAGCCTGATTTTATATTAGCCTGAGCTGAAAGGCTTTAACTAGCAAACATTGGCTTAACTAAGCAAAACTACTTATGGAAAAAAACATTAGTGACACTTCATTAAAGATCACAATGGTGTGCGTGTAATAATCCACATCAGTCTCTTTAGCCTCATCTCTTGAGGTAAATATCAGTCACTGCATTTGATAAAAACAAGCTTCATTTCTGACAGATCTCGATATTGACAAACATTCATACATGCCAACTTTGTGCAGATCTCTACAGTGTTCGCAGCATTGAAGTGCTGAGATACTGAAATTTGAAAAGCTCTCTGCATCTTCCGTAATAACCGATGATTTTACTGAATGTGGAAAGATTACAGACAACAATTCAGCCAAAAAGTTGTTTTCATTCCTATTCCTTTAAAGGTCCGAAAATGTAATGTTTCTATTCAGCCAAAACAAATTCGGTTTGAAAATGTTTGCCGAAATTATTTTTTATTGCAAATGTTTTATGTTTTAAGACAATGTCGTACGTTTCCAACACTTCTCCTTTTATACGGAATAGACCAATAAATTGATAAACAGTATTCATGTAACAGTCGGTCCCCTGTGTTGGAAAATTTGAAAAAGCTACCATAAAGTACTTACAAATTAGAACTCCTGTTTCTGCCATTTTAACAACAATATTTCATTGCGTTTTAAATGACCTGTGCAAGGACCTAATCTGTGCATTTGTTTTGGAAATATTTACCAATAAATAAATTCCACTCTATGTCTGTTCATTTTCATCAGTTATGTGAGTCAGTGAATGACCTCACTGATGACATTCCGGAGCACATCATTACAACCTATAATAAATACATAGCAAATATTATAACATTAAACATTCACAACATCTGTCAATTATGATTTAGATTTAGATTTTTTTTACACACTGAATCTTTTAGTTTTGTGTCTGGTTCACTACAGCATGATATGCTCTACATGGAAAAAAAGCGCGCACACAGCTTTACATCCTTATTTAAATAAAGTGACCTCTGCAAACAGACGGCCTAGGAAAGGACTGAAAGAAAATAAAAACATTTTTCAAATTACTTCTGTTACTAGATATTTATATTTTATTAAAAATTCGTCAAATTATTTTATAAGCAGTGAAACGCAACTCTGGCGGTACTTTTGGTTGTTTGCCGGGATTCAGCCACAGTGACAGCCAAAGGCTTTTCCCAGATCACTTCACAAAGAGCTTGAATTTGTATTTAATTTATTCGTCAAAGTATGTCTCAAGTCCTATTTACATTTCTGTGGGTATCAGACACATATTTTCATCCTAATTTTTTCTTCATTTCTGGCAATTTTTAAAAATGATATAGTTAAATTAAAATGTCTTTATTGGTCTAATTCTTGAAAAAATTGTAATGTGAAAAATACAAGTATCTATTCAGGTCAAAAGATAGTTAGAGGAAGGACTCGTAACACTAAAGCATGCACATGTGCGCGCACAAACCAACCTCCCCACTCTAAGCACAGCAAAGAAATGTTCCTGCCTTCGTTCAGCGCGCGCGCACACGCGCACACGCGCGCGCACACACACACACACACACACACACACACACACACACACACACACACACACACAC
>JAQQZR010000016.1:10617825-10628143 GCA_030068235.1 Notoglanidium macrostoma | reverse complement strand
TAATATGCTTAATTGGTAGTAGGCTTTCGAGCCTATACAGCTTGGAGTAAGACAACATGCATGAAGAGGATGATGTGACCAAAATACTCATTTGCCTAATAATTCTGCACTCCCTGTAGTAACCAGTTATTCATTCCATATTTATTCCGGCATCTTGCACTCTGCAACATTGCACTATGGTCCTCTTGCATATTTATCCAAATATATATCAAATATATATATATATATAATCCTTATCCTATATGTCTTCCTGAACCTCAGGTTAGCTGGTCCTAGAACTGAATATTTCTGGACAGAGAGCTCAGTTGTTGTGCCTGGAATCTGTTGGAGCCACTCTCCAGGTTTGGAAATCACAGCCCCTAATGCTCCCATTACCACTCTAACTAGTTTGGACTTCAGCTTCCACATCAGTTCCAGTTGTTCCTTCAGGTCTTGGTACTTCTCGATCTTCTCATGCTCCTTCTTCCTGACGTTACGGTCAGTTGGGATTGCCACATCTATCACTACTGCTGTTTTCTGCTCCTTATCAACCACCACTGTGTCTGGTTGGTTTGCCAGCAGTTGCTTATCTATCTGTAACTTGAAGTCCCACAGGATCTTAGCTCTGTTGTTCTCAACCACTTTCGGTGGTGCCTCCCATCGGAACTTGGGAGCTTCTAGCTTGGCTTGTTGCACTAGGTGCATTCTTGGCGCAGATGTTTCTGAACACTATCCCTACCACTTGTACAGTCTCAGGGGCATCTTTGACAAGCCTGCACCTTGAGTCCTTTCTACTGTGGTAGACCCCTGCCTCTACAGATCTGGTGCTTAGGGCCTGTTCTTGTGCTGCCATTATCAGAGCATCTGTGCTGTCCTTCAGGGATGCTTTTTTCTAGCCACTGGTAGGATTTCCTGATGTCAGCCACTTCCTCTATCTGCCAGTGGTACATTCCATGAAGGGGCTTAGATCTTCCATGATGCTTTCTCTTTCTCCTCACCATCCGGTCTTCTGTTGTCTGAGACACTCTTTCATAAGTTCATCCTGGCAGGGCCATCTTATTGATGTATTCATTGATGTTCCTAGTTTCATTCTGGATAGTGGCTCTGACACTCACTAATCCTTGCCCCCCTTCTGTCCGTTGTTCATAAAGTCTCAAGGAGCTGGACTTCTGATGGAACCCTCCATGCATCATGAGGAGTTTCTCTGGCTTGCCATCAGTTGCATGTATTTCCTCCGGTGTCCAGTTCAGTATTCCAGCTGGGTATCTGATGGTTGGTAGTGTGTACATGTTGATATACTGGATTTTATTCCTACCATTTAACTGGTTGTTGAACACCTGTCTGACCCTCTAGAGATATTTTGCTGTGACTGAACTCTTTGTAACATCATAATTCCCATTGGCCTGTAGGATTCCAAGGAACTTGTAGCTGTCCTGTATTTCTGCCATTTTGCCCTCTGGTAACTCCACTCACTCAGTACTGATCATCTTCCCTCTCTTGGCCACCATGCGTCCCCATTTATGCAGTTCGAACAACATCCTGATGTCATTGCTGTAGATTCTGGTGAAGTGGGTAAGTGAGTCGATGTCTCACTCACTCTTGGCATACAGCTTGACGTAATCCATGTACAGGAGACGGCTGTTGATTACTCTACTTCTGAATTGAAAAAAATGAATATACACTCCTGGGCAAAAAAAACATTAAGCATTTTTTTTTTAATGGTCTTAATAGCAAATCATTGGACAGGAAAATTAACAAGAATTAAACAAATAGATACGGTAAATTGGTGTGGGACGGCTTTTCCATGGATTCCCTTTAAATGCTGAGGTCTTGTTGGTAAACTTACAGATGGGTTTTTATAGAAAGAAGAGTCCTTGTTGATCCACTTAATATTCAAGTCTTCAAACAGAAGATATTTTGGAAAATTTTGAACACCCAGACAAGTTAGTTTCAATTTATATCATTTAAACATTTAAATATTTTCCTAATTTTCCTCTTTGTGTACCAGAAGGCCATGTAAGTGAACTTCCCTGTTTCCAGCTTTAGTCCCTCTCAACAGTTTCAGCAATGAGCCTTGACAAGCAAAAGAAGGCCGAGGTCTCAAGAGCTCTAAGTTCTTGTTAATTATTTTCTGCCCTGTGATTTTTAGAGACCGTTAAAAGCTTAATGTTTTGCAATATTGGGTTTGCCTAATTTTTTTTGCCCAGGAGTGTATATATTCCGTAGGTATATTACATGTTTTTTCTAATCGCTGTTTTCTTTTATGTACATCGAGAGCAAGGTACAAACGGATTCCAATTCCAACGGAACCAATAAAGCTGATTCTGATATCAGATTCAGTTTTGAACAAATGTTACCATGTTTCTGGTACAGCCATGATTCAGTGTCACATTAAAGTTATATTTATATATTTCTGCAAAACTTTGCTTTGTCCATTGTTAAAAGTGCTATACAAATAAAACAGAATTGAAGTACGAGTTAATATATAATATACAAATGGAACGTAGCAATTAGTGGTCATTATTAAGATAATTCTGAGAATGGGTAACGTTTCCTTTTCTGGCCACAACAATGTTAATAAATGCAAAGTTCTTACTTGTCTTGGGTTACATTCTAACAGTTAAAGGTGCTTGAACAAGTCAGGGCAGGTTCCCTTGTACACTGCTTTCTGAATACATAAAATGCATTTGTTGTGTTTGTTCACAATGCAGGCCAAGGACAAAAGGGGCGGATGTCACAAGAAGCATTAAGGCGCAGCGATAAAATTGAACTTACCAGCATTTTTCCCCCCAGATATTACTGTGTATATGAACCCATGTGTGCAGCAAGAGAATGGGAGAGGAGCAGTACAACAAATCATGAAGAGCATTAATTCCTCCTGAACCCAAACAAACCTCTTGGAAATTAAAAATCTTTTCAAAACCAATGTAACTGCATTTCTTAAAATATAACCCCAAGAACTTTCATTTATGAGAAAAGGTCATTTTTTTCCAAAGCTGTTGCACTGTTGCAATCACAGCATCAAGTATTTAATTGACGGTTTTGAATCCGGGTTTATCAAATGAGGAATAAATAAAAAATCATGAAACAAATAAAGAAATTAGGGCAGTAGAGTCTGGGTGATCATTGAACTATAAGCTTGTATAGCCTTGCACTGACTGATGTAAACATCTGCTGCACAGAAAAAGGAAACATGAGGGAGATGAAAACATGCTCCTACACGCACACGACATGTCTCTCACGGATATGAACCACATACATATTACTTTGACTGCAACGAAGCCACAGCGGCAATTCTATTGGCAATAAATGTCAACTGATTGGAAAGCTCATTCTAATATCAATTTCCATCTCCGCTCTTTAAAAGGCAATCAGCATGGCTTCATCTCTGTATATCACATGCTACTTGAGAAGATGACACAGCAATGGCACTCTCTTGCATAATGGACTTGTATCAAGGCATCTGGCATGAATAATACAATCCATGAATAGGAGATTTTGTCTGAGGCTCATTTCAGATAGGTCTGCTTTTCTGAATACCAACACTTTCAGTGCTCACATTTCTGCTTGAAAAACAGCTTCTATTTTCTCTGTTTGAAAAAACAAAAACACTGTTAAATATTAACACTCAAAACCATATCAGAACTGCTTCCTCCACAAAATTAAAGTGATGCTTGCGAATCATTTTCTACCTTATGTTTGCAAAATAATTCCCTGCAAAACATCTTGACAGGATAAGAAATGAGGATAATTTCACTCATTAACCTTGGCCGTCTCCTCCTGCATGAATTCTGGGCTGATTTGGCACACTGATTGAATTTAAGTGGAGTGACTGCCACTTGCATGCATGCAAATGCATCTTGATGGGCAGAAAGCAAAAAAAAAAAAAAAAAAAAAATCCTTGGCACCTGCTGCTCTTACCTTCCAGCCGCTGCCTGCCTCCCTGTAGTAGGGGAAATTGTCACAGATCCATTGGTAAATTTCGCTCAGGGTCATTTTCTTCTTTGGCGAGCTGTTGATGGCAAACGTGATGAGGCTGGCGTAACTATATGGTGGCTTTCCATCTTTGTGCTGCTGTACCTCCTCCTGGTCCAGTGTTGTGTTGGGGTCCAGCAGGGCACCCTTCTTAGCCATGCCTGGGCCATGGGCACTCTGGGCATCAGCCTTTTGGATGGCTGCCCGCATGGTCAGCTGTGGCAGCCAGTCCATGGAGGTTAAACTGCTCTCCAGCTCCGAGGTCATGATGGATGGAGCAGATGGAGATTGGGCAAAGACTGGGGGGAAGCGCGGAAGCTCCTTCAAAGTGGAGCCCAAGCGCCTCAGCAGCTTCCAGGTCAAAGCTGCAGGGAAAGAAAATACAGTGGGCTACTTAGTTCACTAAACAATATCAAATCACATAAGGAATAATAGCTGTAGGCATGTGCTGACTAACACTGAGATTAAATAAACCGCTATGACTGGCATCATATCAAACCTTTGCAACTTGTTTGATAATGACAAAAAACTGTTCCAATACATTCTGTGCTCACTTTTCAGTCTTAATACACAATCCTATTTTTTCCTTTATGAAAGAAATGACAGGATATTAAGGCTCATAACCATGAATGGCAAACACCCAACCAAACCTTCAGAAAAATACGCAGTGGCACTAGTTATTTTATTGCAGAACAGTGAAAGAAAAAAGGCTCTGTGTTCTAATTAGCACACTCCGCTGCGGAACAGACACTGGTCTGTGGTGCAGGCTGACCAGGCTGGCTGGCCCACCTCCTACCTCTGTCCTACACACAGTGGCTCAGATTACAGCAGTGTGAGTCAGCGTACCAATGCTGCGGAACTGTTTTCACAACTGCCAGCCAAATGGAGGAATGGTTCACAAGGAATTCTGATTCTCCTGTGGGCCTAAGGGTAGTAACCCTCTCTTCTCTGCTTTCCCTTCTCTCGCTCCACCCAGTCTGAGTTGTAAACAAGGCACAGAATTGTCAGTGTGCCTCGTGCCAGCTTGTGGCTGCACCCTACACCCACAAACAACCTTGTGTTTTAGGCACCATGCCCTGACTGCTCCGAAAATAGAAGGGAATGAGCATGGGGGCCCCACTTCAGTCAACGGTGCACAGCCACACAACCAGCGTGAAACCCCACTTGCAAGAAATTTTTAATCACTGAGAAAACATGGCCAGAAAAAGGAAGCAACAAGGGAACATCCCACGTAATATTCCAAAGATACTGAAAGAAAAAATACATTGAGAACCTCAGGAGACCCGAGACTCATTGAAATTTGGTGTGGTAATGTACACACACACACACACACACATACATATACACGCCAGCGTATACACTAATACACAGCATAGACAATACAGTATATACTAATACACCAGTCAGCTAGATTTAGCAGAGCGCCCTTATGCTACTGTCCTGTCAGAGTTTCTGGTGTTACGTTGGAGTCGAAGTGTCAAATGGCTCAAGTTAGGTTACAAAATTGCCATCTAGCAGTTGGGTGCTAAAGACAACACAAAATGAACCATTGTCAGCTACAAATTTACATTTTTAACTAAATTATAAGTTAAAAATTGATAGTGTTTTTGAGAGTCGATATAATATTGCAAAACATAATACTGCAGTATTCAAATGTATAAATATTTTCTTAGATTCTTTAGTCACAACCCTAGGGTTTAAGACTAGGTTTATGATTATCATCATGTAAAAGATAAATTTCTAACCCCTTCTAAACAAAACTAAACTTAAATTCAAAGGAGAATGACTCATTATCATTATTTGAATGTTACTGAATTACTTGCACATGGCCATTATTTGGACCAACATTCAAACAGAGCAAAAAAAATACAATACATGAAATTCCTACTACATGAATATAACAAAATCTTAATCCTAAGAAACCACACAGAGTCCGTCCGTCCCCCCTCGCTCTGCCTGCAAAAAGCCAGAGTTCATGCCTCAATCCTCATCCTCTTCCAACGAGGCTGCTGCTGCTCTGACCTTGGGTAAATGGTCCAGATGCTGTGGAAAATCTCTTAAGTGCTATCTTAATTAGCGCACCTCAGCAGAGGCATGCATTAAAACACATCCAGCATCTCCCCTCATTAGCCTAAACTCCGGGAGTAAAGCAGGGCACAGGGGGGCATGAGCCTGCTGGCATAGGATAGTGAGAGGCCTGGCAGCTGCTCTGCTCCAACATAGAGGTCAGCCGGTCCAGCACACCCTCAAGAGCACACACATGGAAGCACTTTGATTCTCTGCATACTCTACAAAAGAGCAGTGACTTTATATTTAAAAAAATAAATAAATAAAAAAAAATAAATAAATACTGCAAGCCTTTGTTCATGGCGAAGAAGTAGGCCATGGTTTAAAATTAAGCAATAAAATTAATAACCTATCATGTTCGTTATGATTGTTGCTGGTATATTACATCACTGCTCAAGACAATATTGGAAGGAGAACCTCTGCAAAGCACTGACATGTCTGTTCTATAGCATACAATACCCATTCAATACAAATTCAAATACTATGCCTATGTAGTGAAGACACAAATTTTGTATGGGCAGCTCCATATTAATGCCTATTGTTTTAAGGTCGGATTTTGTTTAAATGGGTGTGATGGTCAGGCGTCAACATGCTTTTCCCCCCCCATACAGTGTATTTGAGCTGGTGTATGATGCATTTATAAAAATGTCTTGAAAATTCTGATCCAAAACCATAATCAAAAACCATCTTGTTAAAATACTTATGGGTGCTTCCAAATGATAAATACTTAATTTATGACACAGTTAATTAAAAAGAATAACAAATAAAGCTTATTTAGTGACAAAAAACAATTAAATACAATACAATAGGGTATTGCCATTTAGTTTAAGGAGAAGATTGAGATTCTCAACATTCTAACCTATGATAGCAGAGTACTAGTTTAAAGCTACTATTTAAGAGCGCTCAACATGTTAATGGAAAACAGACCTTTTGACATAATTATGACAGGGGAAAAAAAAGTCATAATTCTGTACAAATCAGGTAACATTTCTTTAACTGGCACAAAGTACACTATATGGACAAAGGTTTGTGGGCACCTAACTATGATACCAATATAAGTACCTTCTCCAAACAGTTGCCACAAAGTTGGAGGCACACAATTATTTAAGATGATGTATGCTGTAGCACTACATTTTCCCTTCATTGGGACAAACAGGCCCAAACCTGTTCCAGCACGACAATGCCCCAGTGCACAAAGTGATGTCTATGAAGACTCCATGGCTCGACAAGGCTTGTGTGGAAGAACTTGAGTGGCCTCCACCCAATGAACACCTTTGAGATGAACTGGAACACCAACTGCATCCCAGGACTCCTGACAAGTGTCTGACCTCACGAACACTCATGTAGCTGAATTGACACACATCCCCACTACCACACCCCAAAGTCTAGGATAAAGTCTTCCAAAAATAGTGGAGGTTATTACTGCAAAGGGGGACTAAATTGAGAATGGGATGTTCAAACAATTATGAGCGTTATAGTCAGGTTTCCACAAACATTTGACAATATAGTGAATATTCAATCAGTACAATGTACAATTTCTTTCTTTATAAATACTGCATTTTTTGTAAATTTAGTTTTTCTGTTTTTTTTTTATTAACTGAACTCTGTACACCAGCACAATAGATTTGAAATGAAGCAATAAAGAAGTAACAGAAATTTATACTTTCAGCTTTATCTCAAGGGGTTTAACATATACATATATAAATAAAAGCATCATTTTTACTACTTGGATCCAAATCCTTGGCAGGCAATGACAGCCTGAAGTCTGGAACCCATGAACATTACCAAATGCTGGATTTCTTCCCTTAACGTGCACCTTAACGTGCAACTTGCCTTTACTGCAGCTGACTTCAGTTGCTGCTTGTTTGTGGGTCTTTCTGCCTTCAGTTCTGTCTTCAGTAAGTGAAAAGCGTGCTCAGTTGCTTTGAGTAACTTGGCCATTTAAGAACATTTCTTTCCTTTAAGCTCCAATATTGCATTTGCTATTTGGTATGTTTTTGGTCATTATCCAGCTGTTCTGTGAAGTGCAGTCTTATCAGTTTTGCATTTGACTGAATCTGAGCAGAAACTCCAAATACTTTGGAATTCATCCTGCTACTTCACATCAACAGACACCAGCGACCCATTCCATTGACAGCCATACATGCCCATACTTACTCCATACTCTTCTCTTCCAACAATTCTGGTACAAGCTCATTTTGGTTTCATCCATCCAAAAAATCTTCTATAAAAAGGCAGGCTTTCTAGCAAATTCTAATGAGGACTTTGTGCTTGAATGCTACCAGTGGTTTGCATCTTGATGTAAACCCTCTGTATTTAAATTCATGAAGGTGTCTCATGATTGTAGACTAGGGCTACAATGGTAGGAGTTTCACAGTATAAGGGTCTCAGAAAATCTGAGTTTCACAATCTACAGTATTTCACAAATATTATTATTATTATTAGTAGTAGTGGTAGTGGTAGTAGTAGGCATGAGATCACGGTCTTTTATACAAGAGCGCACATACAACATTAAACCGAGCAAAACAGACACTACAAGCATGCATAAGTTAATGCGAACAAAACAGCGCTTTTTCTGCGCGCTTCTGTAATATCGCTCCTGCAAGATTGCCTTCTTTTATATGAGCTTTAACGCGAGCAAAACCAGCAACGACGAGAGCGCAGAAAATCTTTAAAACGCAGCATACCGGAGAAAAGTGCTCTCGCTTGCTTCTAAAAACCCTGCACTGCACGAATATTCTCTGTATTTTCTGTATATTCTCTGTATATTCCCACATTCACAAATGTGTGTGATTGTGAAATTACATACACAAATTGGTTATTCAATAAATACCTTTAATAAATTGTGAAAATGTGAAATAATCCAGCTCCTGTGGTGCATTGCACATTTCTGGACAGAGACCTCAGTTGTTGTGCCTGGAATCTGTTGGCGCTCCAGGTTTGGGAGTCACCGCCCCCAATGCTCCTATTACCACTGGAATCACTTTAGACTTCATCTTCCACATTGGTTCCTGTTGTTCCTTCAGGCCTCAGAACTTCTCAATCTTGTCATGCTCCTTCTTCCTTATGTTACTGTAAAGCCACTATCATTGCCACATCTATCAATACTGCTGTTTTCTGCTCCTTATCAACCTCCACTATGTCTGGTTGACTGGCCAGCAGCTGCTTATCTGTCTGGAATGATAATCAGCCCCTGGCACATCTGAATATATATTCACTATATGGACAAAAGGATTGGGACACACCACTTAGTAAATTCAGCCTTTTCAATCAGACCCATTGCCACAGGTGTATAAAATCATGCAGAGTCCACTTACAAACATTTGTGAAACAAAATGAGTCCTTCTGAAGAACTCCGTGACCAAGCGTAGTAGGATGCCACCTTTGCAATAAGACGGTTCGTGAAATTTCATCCCTGCTGGATATTTCACGATCAACTGTATGTGGTATTATTGGGAAGTGAAAGCGTTTAGGAACAACAGCAACTCAGCCACGAAGAGGAAGACCACAGTCGCAGAGCAGGGTCAACGACTACTAAGATCCATGGTGTGTAAAGGTCACCAAGATGCTGCTGAGTCCATAGCTGAAGAGT
This sequence comes from Notoglanidium macrostoma, assembly GCA_030068235.1. Taxonomy (NCBI): domain Eukaryota; kingdom Metazoa; phylum Chordata; class Actinopteri; order Siluriformes; family Auchenoglanididae; genus Notoglanidium; species Notoglanidium macrostoma. The sequence goes on along the minus strand of JAQQZR010000016.1, from coordinate 10,618,530 downwards.
TCCAAACTTCCATGGTCATTAATGAAAGCACAAAAACTGTGCGGAGGGCGCTTCAAGGAATGGGTTTCCACGGCCAAGCTGCTGCATGCAAGCCTCACATCAAGTCCAATGCCAAGCATTGGATGGAGTGGTGTAAAGCACACTGCCACTGGACTGTGGAGCAGTGGAAACATGTTCTATGGAGTGATGAATCATGCTTCTCTGTTTGGCAGACAGATGGGTGAGTCTGGGTTTGGCGGATGCTGGGAGAATGTTACCTACCTGACTGCATTGCGTCAACTGTGAAGTTTGGTGGAGGAGGAATAATGGAGTGGGGCTGTTTTTCAGGGTTTGCGCAAGGCCCCTTATTTCCAGTGAAGGGCAATCTTAATGCCTCAGAATACCAAGCCATTTTGGACAACCCTATGCCAACATCGTGGACACAGTTTGTGGAAGGCCCTTTTCTATCCCAGCATGACTGTGCCCCAGTGCACAAAGCAAGGTCCATGTACAACAAAGGGTATATAACAAAGTATTGAGATGAACCTTTGTTTTTGACCAAATACTTATTTTCCACCATAATCAGCAAATAAATTCTTTAAAAATCAGACAATGTGATTTTCTGGATTTTTTTTCTCATTTTGTCTCATTGAGGTATACCTTTGATGAAAATTACAGGCCTCTCTCATCTTTTTAAGTGGGAGAACTTGCACAATTGGTGGCTGA
>JAQQZR010000016.1:10592555-10613842 GCA_030068235.1 Notoglanidium macrostoma | reverse complement strand
CGTTTCACTGTGCACTGTATTACATGTATATGGTTGAAATGACAATAAAAGCCACTTGAACTTGAACTTGAACTTGATAGCCATGTTGCGGTCATTTCATTTGGGAAACATAGATCATACCTGTTAAGAGTTTTGAAAAGAAGGGAGATTTCCCACATTGCGCTTTGAAAATAAGGGAGATTTTCGGGGTCCCACACTGGGCCTTCCCACCAGCCGTACCACTTAGCTATATGTAAACAACGGTGCAAACAGTGAACCTTGAAATCATCACTAGGCAACCAGTTGCTTTAATATATCAACAAGGTTGGATTAACCAGCTCTTATGTGACTGCAATTTTGTGGTCAGACTGACACATGGCTGAAAGTGAAATGCTGTGAACACCCCCTGCATTACATAAATGAAAACACAAAATGGCATAAAATTCAACTTTTAAGAAGTTACCAATGGGTGGGAGAGGGAGAGTAGGTTCTACGTGGAACCCGTTCAGACAGGCAAACACTTAGGGTTACCATTAAGGGGATAAACAGATTAAAATCGTGTAGGACTATAGTCAGTGATATGGTGAAGTTTTCTGTAAGGAGATTTAACATTTTATTTAACATTTTGTAAGGTATCTGCATTATTCCTGTCTTCATCCAACTTACGTTACCCCAAACCCTTTAGTTAGGCTAGGTCCATGTAAAATCTTTGACTACACTGTTGACTTCTTTCCCCCACTAGATGTAGCTGTTCTACACTCCATTACCTGTTTTACTGGTGGGGAGTGTAGCAAGAGCACACTATTGCAGAGACTGATCAGTCCGGTTATGTAGGCTTGTGCCTGACATCACAAAACTTTAAAATAGGGGAGAGTCACGGAATAAACAACAGATGGATAGATGGATGGATGGATGGATGGATGGATAGAACACAATTTCAATTAATTAATTATACATCCATAGCCAAGTTCATGCTAACTTCCGATTTGTAGTAGAGTTTTTTTTGTGCTGAATGTTCCGGCTCTTTTCAATGAGTCAGATTATTTGGCTCAGCTCACCAGTAAGAACCGACTCAGTCGGCTTCCGAAAGGCTCATTGCGTTTTCCGTTTGTGATACAAGTGGGGCTTTTTGTTATTTTTTTAATTTATTTTTATTTTTTGCTGGAAATCGTTTTACTCTACCTTCTAGTTAACAGAAAACATTACTTTGTGTTGCTTTTAACCAAATCTATCTAAATAATATAATTATTGTGCTTTGTTGTGTTTGTACATTAAGAATTTTTATAAATGTATCGGCTCTAAACGTTGATCTAAAAGAGCCGACTTAAAGAACCGACTCAAAAAGTCAATTCATTTGCAGGCTAACTCGGAGTAATTGTTAGGAGGTTTACAATGTCGGGGATGGAGGTTCCTGGACCTGATAATGACTGGAGGAGTCAAGGATTCCGACAAAAAGTAGTCACACAAATGTAAGTCCTTGAAAATACGAATCACACTGTTCAGGGGTTTAAGCTCATTAGAGAACGTATACAAGATCCGTCTGGTCAGCGCTAGCTAAGCACCGTGTTAGCTAGCTTACGTAACTTAGCATTAAACGTAGCATTTCTTGAGCTAAATATAACATGTCTGCTGACCGTACTGATAATAACATCCAACATATTTTATTGTTTAACACTTAAGGGTGAATGTTGAAGTATAATTTGACAAATGACGAATATTATTTTTCTACCCGAGTTAGCCAGTGTTGGCTAAAATCGTGTATCTGTGTTTTCATACACGGGACTAGAAACAGAAAGGGCTACAAATGTAGATGTTTTCCTATAGCTGTGCTGGTGGAAATACGGAAAGATTACGTGTGTACATTTTAAATGCCGTTGAATAACTAATTGCCTCTTTTGATTGACCAAAATTGTATTAATTTGTTCGCATTTCTAGATGTCCCGTTTTCTTGGGGCAGTTCTCTCACTTCCTCGTTTATGCTGTATTCAGTTTAACTCGCCCTGGGATGTCGAAGCTTGGAGTGATGTCATTTTTGGCATGACCCTCTTCATGTTCATCTTTTGTTAGTTGCCAACTAGCTGTGATGAGTAATACATATCACCTCCTCAAAATAGCAAACTGTATCATCAGTGTTCTTGACAAATTTGCTAGTTAACTCTATATGTTGAACTAAAGCAAATACTATTAGGCCTCTATTCCCCATAGCTCATTTACAGGTAAGAAGTGCTACTTTTACTGCTGAAACTGTGCGCAGCCATGTTGATTTGATGTCACTTCACTTCAGAAGACTTTTCCTGAGTAGGAATTGCAGGTTGAGGTGCATTTGCTTTTTGGGTTTTTTTGCAGTCAGAGGTTAGTAATTACAAGTTATGACCATTAGCTCCTCAGAGTGATTTTGAACATAGTTTGAGTTTTTTTTAAATCTAGTGTTCAAAAGTGGGAATGGCAACAAGTGGCCCATTTGGGCAGGAGCCACATCGCTTCATACTTGACACAGGAACAATGAACAGGACAGTTAATGACAGTTGTTAGTCGCACAAGTTTTATACCAAATTGCGCTTGGGTGAATATGTTGCACAGTTTCCAAGAACTTGATCTGTAGCAATTAATCAGGATTTAATCTAAAAAAGGTTTCCCAAAAAGGCAAAGTCTACACTCACCGTCTACTTTATAAGAAAACCTGCGCATTCATGCAGAATCTAATCAGCCTTCATATGGCGGCAGCGCAACACAGAAAAAAAATCATACAGCTAGAGAATCATTGAGTGTAAACTCCCAGGAGATCGGCAGTTCCTGAAATACTCAAACCATCCATGCCAATCAAAATCAGAGATCACATTTTTTATCTTCTTTCTGAGGTTTGATGTGAAGATTATCTGAAGTACTTGACCAGTATCTGATTGATTTTTATTTATTTGTTTGTTTATTTATTTTTTGCATTGTTGAACTGCTACATTATTGGTTAACTGCATAAATGTACAAGTGTTCCTAATAAAGTGGAATGTGTGTGTAAGTGCATACAATGTGTCTGATGTACAGAACCCTTTTATTATAAAACAGACCAATAGCTAACACTCCCAGCATATACTACTATTGCATTTGTGAAATACTTGCTAGGTTTCACCATAATCCTTTAAATGAAAAGTTAATTTCATGGCAGGTGTTCGGTATCATGTACCACTCTTCTCAGTCCTGGTTCATCTTGTGAAGTGTTTGATCCACAGTGTTATTGAGACACTCTTTTATTATTTACAGAGAAGATGCCATGCGCAAAGCTGGAACAGCCCACAACAAATCCAGCAATGACATGGAGAATCATGTGTTCAACAAAGCCAAGAGTAGGGTAAGTAATGTCTGTGAGTTATATGTGAAATAACCAGCACATTAATTATGTAGATAATCAGTGAGATGATTGTGAATGTAAACAGGAGGAGTATCTGTCCATGGTTGCCAGGCTAATCATTCATTTCAGAGACATCCGTAAGTCCTCTGTTCATATTATTTTGTTATTCCAACACTTTCTATTATCTACTTCTGAATGCATTTGATAAAATGGGCAATCTGTTTATTTATTTTCCTCAGATAAAAAAGCACAAGGAGGAGCAGGTATGCTGAGCTATCTATCTATCTGTGTGTGTATATGTATGTATGTATATATGTATGAATGACTGAAAGTCTGAAAATATGGAATGAAAGTCTGAATGAAAACATGAATACATGGAATGAAACTTGACGTTATCAAGGCACTAGCGCCATGTTGTGTGTTCGATGTTTAGGCTAATATTATTCTGTACTGATGCAAGAGCGCGTCTGTGAGTGAACCAGCACGAAATCTAGAAGTAGCAATACTAAGCAATTTCGACATAATTAACACACTGGCAAATGCATGTGGTACAAAAATGACAAGTACAATTAATAGTATTGCTAACCGTATTGAACACTACGGAGCTGCTCAGGAGACGAAAAGAATAACAACACCGCGTTTTATTAATCCGTACCAACAATATACACATTCTCTCATATAACTTTAATCGTGGCCACGTTTTAATATTTCCCTTGCCGTGTCCTGAGCAGGGCTCTGTACAATCCCGCTCTGCAGACGCAGCAGTTTATTCACTGTTTCACCGCAGAAGGCCGGATGCAGTAAACGCTGCTTTCGCGTCTTTTCCACTTTGGACGAATGACAGGCATGCAGTCATTTAGGAACATTTTCACAAAACATGTTGGTTAATTAGACATCAGTCTCAAGTCGTGGGGAAGTCTAGTGTTGACCAGAAAAAGCATAAGAAAATAAATGAATGAATGTAGGCTATATGGTGTAATTTCTTCCCATTTTCTGATTTCACAAATCAGCACGATAATAATAAGCCATTATTCATATTCTTTTGGCCATGTACAAAGTTTTTATAGCGACACGTTCTTGCATCAGTACGGAATGATACTGGCCTGAAACAACATAGCGCCGGGACAACAAGGGCTCTAGTGCCTCGATGACGTCGGGTTTCATTCTATATATTCAGAGTTTTCAGTCATTTTATATATATGTATTATTTCCTAAAAGGTGAAATTAGTTAGTTGTTTTCAATTAATGAGATGACAGTAGGTGCCCTGTTTTATTTAAAAATGGAAATCTGTCAAAGTGTAATCTTTTGAACAATACATGTGGAAGTGTATGAACAAAGGAGATTTTTGAGGAACTTAGAAAAAGAGTTGTTGATCATTATCAGGCTGGAAAAGGCTACATAACAATCTCTAAAGAGTTTGGACTTCACCAAGCCACAGTCAGACAGACAGAGAGGAGACTCGAAATCATTTTTACCCTCTCCAGGAGTGGTCAAGCAACACCGATCACTCCAAATGCAAGGCGTTTAAGAGTCTTTGAGGTCTCGAAGGAACTCAGGGTGACTTCTAAAGCAACTAAAGGTCTCTCTCACATTGGCTAATGTTAATGTTCATAAGTCCACCATCAGGAGAACACTGAACAACAACAGTGTACATGGCAGGGTTGCAAGAAGAAAGCCTCTGGTCTCCAAAAAGAACATTGCTGCCCATGTACAGTTTGCTAAAGATTTCGTGGACTTGCCAGAAGGGTATTGGAAAATTTCTGTGGACAGATGAGACCAAATGATAAGATGACCAGATGTTCTCGTTTTACTATACCTATGAGGTCCAACATTAGAGATTCCACATTCCTGGCGGGCCATTTTGGGGTGTGAGGTCCAAAATCCCGGACCTCACAAGTTTTTGCTAGTAATGGCCATAATCCTATGACCATAGACAGTCATGAGAAGGTTTTCTTGAGGACCTTATAAGAATAGTAAAACAGGTAAATTAAAGCTAGCTTGTGCTCTACAGTGCCCCAAAAGTACACACTCGTGTACTACAAGTGGGTTGACCGAAGAAAAAGCAGTGTTTCTCTGATTGGTCTGTGGCAGTTAGGCTCTAAACCTCCGTGATTGGCTAATGATTTTATAGGAAGAAACGTGTTCTCTGGGAGTGGGCATGGCCTGTCTGCAGAATATAATAAAGTCTTGCAAATGGCTCCAAGCAGTGTACAGTGCTAAGGAAGTGCACACTTATAAACGACGCAATGCTCACAATCAGTACATTGAGTTTGGAACCATCGTGCATTTATTGAACTTGAAAAACTTTATTAAATCACATCTATACACATTATTATTATTACTATTATTAATGATTATTGTGATTATTATATTAAATGATCTGTTAGTCTCGGACATCTTCGCTTCATAAACCTGTTATTTCTATCTAATTATTATTTTAAAAATGATTATTTTATTAATAATGTAGTTAAATATAGTTTATTACAGAAAATGGATGATAAATCTCTAAAACGGAATTAAATCGGGAAGCGCGCCACTGTACAGGAAAAAGGCTCGCACACTCCGGACAAACGAGAGCATCATGTACATGAACAATGCACAAAACACAAATATCCAGTAATGGACATGGACCTTTAATGAAGTCATTGGAGCAGATGCTGTAATTTCCCAAACGTGTCTCAAGCTCATCACCGATTTGCTCATTTCTGATTGTCTCCTATACATAATATTTCTCTTATACACACACACACACACACACACACACACATATATATATATATATATGTATGTATGTGTGTGTGTATGAAAGAGATACACATATATATATACATACACACACGACCCGAGGCCGAGGAAGACATACACACATACCAGGTGGGAAAATGTATGCATGTGTGTATGTATGTATGTATGTATAAATAAAAACCAAAATCCATGGAGCAAAGAGCCTTGCAGGTTAATCGGCTACATGACTGGGTATGGGGTTAAAAGCAGAGACAATGGACTTTGCAGCCTTCAGTACAGATACACTCAAATAATTACTGAGAAGGGAGGAAAGCATTTGAATATATGCAAGAGTAATTATGCCATTTGGGGATATTAGAGAGATTTTCTCAGCAGTTGGCCACCACTCACAGGCTCTTTCATAGCTGGGTGGCAAATAGCAGCACATGCTGACAAATACAATGCCTTAGGCAATCATGCATTCCGGAGGCCCTTACACCGTCAACGCTCAGCATTCCAGTAATTCAATAAGGCCTTTCCAGTGAATTAGCACACTCATCAGGAGCAGGATTGTCTTCATGTCCCCCAGCAGCTTGGCTAGGAGGTACCCTTTGTGTGTGGAGCAGCAGTGCAACCCTGACACCAACCATGCGAACCCAATTACACTGCTCCATTCGCCTGAGGCCTCCACATTAACACATATTCCCCCCTGAGATGTGCAGATCAGTGCCAGCCTGGCAGTCACTCGCCACAGCCTGCTGCTGCTGAATCACAAATAAAGCACTTAAGGGTCTGGCAAAAGAATAATTTGTCCTGGCATTCTTGAAAGCTCTTTTCTCGTCAGAATTCCTGCTTTTTCCTCTTTCCTGGGCAACAATTAAATACTCAGCTCTTCTCTGATTTTGACATGCTCTGCAGGAAGTAGCAAGCTTCAGTGCCACAACAGAGCCAGCCTGAACCCAAAGGAACTGTTAGTCCTGCAGTTACATGGGAATTAAAGCACTTGTGCATTGCATTTTGCAAAAAGTGTGTGATTGAGTATTCCTCATAAACTATATTAAAAAGTTAATTAAATTAAAACTATAAATTGAAAAGAGAAAAAAAAATCCCCAATGACACTGGTTGAGTGATTCTGGATTTCATGTCACGCAGTCCAGACTTGGAATGCCAAGAACACTTGGATAATAATTAAACCATTTGGCTTTTCAATCACTACCCAATCTTTGTGAAATAACTATCAAAATATTAAAGACTTTGTCTGATAGAACTGAATGTTCCTGGTTCATGTCATTCTTGTTCTGCATCCTTCACCAGTTCTGAGCCTTTTATAACCATTAGCCTTCCATGCTGTCTGATGACATTTTCCTTCCACTAATACATTATATTTCAACCAAGTACAGATTCAAATGGGCCATTTATGACAGCACACTCATCACACATCAAGTGTAGACAATAGTGATGCAGAATAATAGCTGCTCTTCCCCAACAAATAGAGTTTCAGGCAAATAAACAAAAAGCAACAACCATTAAAGCCTACTATTAAAGAAGAGCTTGGTGCGCTATAGAAGTTGACTCTATATTACAAAGGGAAAGTTCACATAGATTTAAGGATTTTAAAGTTGTGAGCAGTGTGTAATGAGTCACAGAGCTAATCTGAGGAAATGCAGAACTGAAACATGGTGACTCAGAAGGGGAACACCAGCTACTCGCTAGTAATTATATGGCATAAAGATGAATGATTTAAAATCTGTAGCACGGTAGCGTTTAAAGCATGACCACCTACATGCAGCTCAGATAGCCAAATTGCACAAATAAGAAGAAAACATTAAGGAGAAAAGTCCAAAAATTACACCTTAGTCACTGCAGGTGTGGGCAGACACTCTGGGAGTTTATATAACAACCAACTATTCTATTTATTTTCTGTATATTGAGAATTATGAGTAATCACTGACTACAGGTAGCCATGTTCTGAGCCACTGAATGAGGAGTTTGACTGGAGTTTCCAGGTTATGTATTTTGGTCACACGTGGCCATAAATTCCATCAACACGTCTCAAGATTATTCCACTGATAAACTGAGATCACTGGTCTGATCATTCAGGCTGAAGGTTAAACTCAAAGCAGGCAATTAACAGGTTCTATTTAGCTGAACTGAAGTCATGTAAGGACCACATAAAATACCTGTATATTATTTAGGTTATTCAGCAAATATTTTCACGATGACCCTGGTGCATGCCAAACCATCACAGCCTGGGTGTCTGGGTCTACGCAGCTCTACTTTCACCACTCAGGGGAGATGTTTAGCTAGCTAACCACATTCTATTTCAGTGCAGTGAAATCAGTCAAGCCTTTGTCTAGTACTTTTTAAAGAGGAATTTGGTAAAGAGGCATCTTGTTGCATCCGAGGATTGATATCAACACTAATCCAGTGTGATTTTTCAAGTTCAGGCAAAAACAAAAATAAATCATTTTTTCTGGACAAGAATATCACTGACCTTGAGGAAAGCAACAAAAAATAAACCTTGATTTGTTAATGCTTATTAATGAATAAGTGTATGATGTCATTGCATTGCACTGTAATCACTTACTAGATCATGTGGTGAATTTCACTACTGTTTTAGATTTGTTATTTTCTGCTACTACGGGGTGGCGAACCTCGCGAGCCACATGCGGCCGTTTGCCTGCTCCTGTGCAGCTCAGGCTGTTCTATTGGTGTTCACATTAAGTTTTTTTTTTTTTTTTTTTTTTACATTTTATAATATTTCTGATAAATGAAAATGCATTTGAATACTTGAGAATACTGCCAATAAATTTAAAGAATTTTAATAAATTAAAAGCTACTCTAACCCAAACATGAAATGTACTTGTGCACAGACAGACGTTTGTTAAGCAGGCTAGCGTTACTGACTCAATCACCATGGCAACAAAACGTACAGCTAAGCACAAATATGAAGACAAGCACAGGACATTCTTATCTGAATGGCAGCAATGGTATTTTTTGCTAAATGAAATGGGAAGCCATTCTGTTTGATGTGCTGGACTCGACTGACATTTTAAAGCTTCAGACTTGGAGATCCATTTCACCCTACTCCATGCTAAGATGGCCCAGGAGCTTCCAAAAGGCACTGAACTTCACAAGCACAGGATAAATGTGTTGAAGCATCAGTCACAGAAGCAGACGCAGTATTTAAAAAAACATTTACATAGCAATCAGAAACAATTACTTTAGTTAACAACCTCAAGCTCTTCCCGACACATCGCTAAAAAGCGAGAGTTCAGACATTTTCCCGCCCTTGCTGGAGAAGCAGTGGAGAGCTCAAAATGCTATGCATGCTGTGCAACACTAGATGAAAACCTGCAGCAGAGTTTTGAGGATTGATTCTGCAACCTGAAACAAAAACGGCGACAGATCACATTCCTCATCAACCCTTTCACTGCTGAATCGGATTGTTTGAAATCCACTTTAGCGGCAGATCAGATGCAGAAACAGCACTCAGACGATTCAACTTTCTGAGCATGACAGACTCGAGTGTAGCCAGGGGAAAGGGCTGGCATTTCATTCAGCCACAAAAATAGTCTTCTACACACGATTTCTGATCGGACTTGAATAGGCTCCGCATGTGCGGCTCAGCGAATCATGCATGTTCTCCATCAGCAACGACCACAGGTTTCAGAAAAAACCCTTCTTTATATTCCGTTTACGATTGAATTTTCTGCCTTACGAAGAGGTAAAAGAAACAATTCGCTTTTAAATTTTCTATTTGCAATTACTAATAATGAAAACAAAAATGGCCTATTAATTTCTGCTACTGACAAGAAAATAGACCAAATGTAAAGGACCGTTAATGTCCTTTTAATAATCAGTTAAACAGCTAGACAAAAAGTGCTATTACAAAGCTTAATGTGGTGACCGGACTCAATTGTGCCATGTGGTCAGCAACACTGGCCAATAACATGTAATGCCCAGACTGATTAAGGGCACAATTCTCCAGGGTGCACAAGTAGAAAGAAAATAGCGTGCAGGTTTTTGTGCTCCGAAAATTGCCTTGACAATTCTAAACCAACAATTTGCGTGTGCTCCTGAGAAATTAAAGAGGGAGACAAGCTTGAAAAGCACAAAGATGGCCACAAGTATTCTGACCTCGTCTGGATATACTGGGCCTCACTGATGCACAGGGCATCTGCCTGAACAAACAACTTTTCAGGCCCACCTATAGGAACAGTATTGTAACAGCAAGGCGTGTTTTTGTTTTTTTAACACTCGGCACTTGCACACTGAAGACATTTGGGTTTCAGATCAAAAGACAAATCGGAAAATTGATTAGAATTTCAGCTTTGATTTCCTGATATTTACATGTAGATGTGTTAAACAACTTAGAACATGGCACCTTTGGTGACAGACCACCCAATGTTTTAGTGAGCAAAAGTACTGAAAAAGAGTCCATTAAAGTAAATAACACTTAATATTTGGTTGCATACCCTTAACTGAATCAAGCCGGTGACCCACTGACCTAACTTTTGCATTCTTTTCCAGGTTTGTACTGCAGCTACTTTCAAGGTCTTTTTTTTTTTCTTTTTTTTGATGACGTCCCTGTTGTGTTGACAGTGCGTTTTGGGTCCTTGTCTTGCTGACAGTTGACCTCCCAACATGAAGTTCCTCCAAATTGGATTGGATTCATTTCTCTTTAATCTGGGAGACCCAATGCTTCAGTAGATTTCTGTAGATTAGTGATTAGTTCCAGAAGTAGCCACGCAAGCCCAGGCAAAGACACTACCTTCACAGTGCTTGACTAATGAGCCTTTATTTTTCAGATAAAGAGCAGATCCGTTGTTTCTCCACACTTCGGCCTTTTCACTTTCATGGAGGTTAACCTTGGTTCTGGAACGTCTGTGGCTCACCTCTGTATTTCTTTCCCATTCCCATCTGGCCTTCAGATTCTTACTACTGATTAATGGTTTGAATCTTGTGCTATGACTTCTGTATTTCAAAGTCTTCTTTGAACAATGGATTGTGAAACCTTGGTCGCTGATCTGTGGATATTGTTGATGAGGTCACTGACTGTTCTGTCATCAGCTGCTGTTGTTTTTGCCTGCCGACCTGTTTGATATCTGGTTGTTAGTACACCAGTAGTTTGTTTCTGTTTCAGAACATTCCAAAACGTGGTACTGGCTACGCCTAACGCTTATGCAATGGCTACCAATTTTCCCTCTTCAATCAGCTCCAAAATGGTTTATTTTCTCTCAGACAGCTCTCTGGTCTTTATGCTGGTTTATCATTTTTAACAGCAAATACAGCCTTCCCAGTCAAAACCCAGGACTCAAACCATGAGTAAACAGTCAGAGCTATTAAATGCTTATACTATCTATCTGACAGGGCACACCTTGGCAACGACACCTGTCAGTTACGTGTTCCAATATTTTTATATCGCTTGAAAAATGGGTGGGTTTCTAAACAAAAGGTACAATGTTTTATGCGGTTTAACACATCTAGATGTAAATATCAGGACATTAGGCATATATTCTGATTCGTCGTCAGTCATCTTTTGATCTCAAACCCAAATGTCTTCAGTGTACAGCAAAAAGAATAGAATTGGCCTTGCCACTTCAATACTTTAATAGAAGACTGTACATATATTTGGGTCACATTGTTGGCATGCTGTCCTTTTCAAATTAGCAATCTGACCAGTGACAGACACAAATAGGCATCTAAAAACCCATCCAGTACAAATGTTAATGATAGTTAAACAAATGGCCTGGGGATTGAAACGAGCCTAAAATGGCTAATGCTAAATATCTAAATATTAAACAGCATGTGAAACTAAGATCCCTGAAAGCACTGACCAAATGGCTCCAGATAAGGTTGCGTTATGCCCAAGTTGGAGGGTTAGCTTAGAGCTCCTGGCTCATCTGCAGCACTAGTGAAAATTTTGAAGGCAGGCTTTTGGGCTGAAAGAGGAACTCTGGTGTGAGCTCACAGTCAAGCAGAAATGTGAAAACTTTCAACAGTGTATAGTTCTGTTTCTAGATAGATTAAACTAACAGAGGAGGATTACTGTCAGAGACTATAAAATAATAAGTTTAAATTGGTTCTATCACACATCCATTAATCCATGAAATAAAGCGCATACAACAGTAGAGGCAATAGCCTCGTGTCAACGTCTATCAACAGGATACTGTTAGGGCAGGATGCAGTAGCATTGACTCATTTCCTCTCACTACATCAGATGACATCAATGGTGAATATTCAAACATGTCTTCACAACTTAAAGTAAAGATGTAGTGAGGGGGGAAAAAGTCACACTACTCAATGTGAGGATTTACAGCGAATCAATAGGAAGCACATCAGACTGTGTTTTAAATCCTTGGAGTATTACAGACTGTGAATATAGTCTGATGCAGCTTTCATTGATCGGGAACATCAATTAGTCAGCCCATAAGAACATCTTCAAGTTAATAAGTTTGTCTTGTTTGAGCTAATAGAGACATGGCTTATTAACTTAAAAAAAAAGCTGCTCATTACTAAAACGTAGGAAAATTCAAGACCAAACTGCATTCATTTCAAGTGTAACATAAATGTGTTTTTCACACCACAAGACAACTTGTGACACACAGACAGATAACCAATTAAAGGAGAAGAAAGGAAAATAAATAAACTAATAATCGACACAGTGTCTGGTCCTGAGCCAACAAAACAACTTCAGTGCATCTGGCCATACAGGCTCTGGGCCGGTCCACAGCAATGAACACCTTGCTTCTACAAGACATTCTCTTAGTTGAAGTGATGCATGATATGCTTCAACACAGAAGTACAAGCAGGTCTTAAAGCTTCAAAACAGTTTATTTAAGCAGATCCACACTGGCACTGATTTCCTTTAAGATCTACAAACACACACACACGTACCATGAACAGCTTTTCCTTGAGCACTGTAGCATCACAACAGCACAGAGCAGAAATCCTGTCATTTAATTAATAGCCGATTTGGGTCTGAATGGATTTGCCATCACAACCCACAATCATCCTTCTGACAAATCTCACCGATTAAAAGTCCTACACACCCTAAACCCTAGCATGGTGTAAATGTCTACTACACCAGCATGAGCAGAGACGGGAAAAATCCCTCTCTATACATTTTATTTACTAACACTTTCAAGGCCACATGTGACGTCTTTAACTCTGCTGGCTTCAGTCCAGATCTCACACTTCTACAGTTAAACGCCACCTCCTACAAGCGGTTTTAATTCACAGGCATGGAGAAATGACATTTTTGGAGTAACTAATATCATGTACAATTGACCAGTCCCTTGTTTTGGTTACCAAAAAACCTACTTAATATGCCTGAATGTGGGGGCTAACTTTGTATAATGTACTGCTGTTCCTCCACACCTGATCATGTTCTTGCATGCCATTTTTGGACACAAAACATGAACAGGAAGTCAATGGCTAACATTTGAGCTAGAGGTGTTCTCTACTTGCCTCACATTTAAAAAGGCATTATTCTAGTCTGGTGTGTTTAGTTTAATCACAATAGTTTTGAACACAAAAATTGTAAATTATCCATCTAAGTTATTTGATTAGTACAGCTGATGAGCAGACCAAATCAACAGGTGACCAGATTGAGGAATAAATATTCTGCACTGCAGTATAGTTACAGCACCAATCTGCTTCACATCACTCACAAACATATGAACAAACTACAGCTTGTTACACTTAAACATTACATAAATTTAGGGGAATAAAAAACCCTGCACACTGTGCGACATGCCTGTTAAGCCTACCTGTAAGTTGGGCAACTACAAATTAGAAAGCAATGGCTGAACATGTGATCTGCGTGTCCTGGGTGAACAGGGAAGTGATTTCCTTGTGAAACAATGTCTTTACAAACTGTTAGATAAACTGCATGCTTTGAGATGCGTCTTTGATCGCCACGGTCTCTGCAATCTGTAAAAATAGTAACAGCTGCAGCTGTATAGTGAATTAAGAAGCAAGTAGACCTTTTTATCAAGCCTATTTCATGTGCACTGCCTTAGCACACAAGAGCAAGCTGCACATGAACAGGAAGTGCTAACATAATAAAGTAGGAGATTAGCATGCTGGTGGTATTCATCTTATGAAAGCAATGATGGAGAATGCTTATGTTTACCTAGAGCTCTGGTTTTAGAACAGCCGAGTTTATCCCTAGATAGACATATACAGCATGAGCCACTCAATTAAATACTAATGGTAAATAGTCCCAAAAGCAGAGATATTAGGACCTGGAAGGGGGATTTATTTTATAGTAAACTCTTGAATGGAGTCAGGTTTCCACATACTGATATTAGTACTAGTGGGAATTCGGCTTCAGCTCTACCTAAAGGGAACAGAAACTTTTCATCTGTTATTTTATTCTACTCTTTCACCTACTCATCTGTACACTCTGTTCCAAAACTAACTTCCATGCTAATACCACCATCCTGGTCATCTCGATCTCTAACACTAGCAGCGCTGGATTCTGACCACACCCATAACTCTGCTCAAGGGAACATGACTCCATTAAATCACAAATTAGCAACAGAATTTCAAAGTACATCACAAATAGAGCATTGCAATATCAACATATTTGCTTTTTAATTTTATTTACTTTTAAGATTACTTTTTATTATTTCTTTTAAGATGACAAACAGAAGCGGTCAACAGTAAAGAGTTGATCTCTCTCATCAACAAGGTGTTTCAGCATGCAGATGGTTTTTTGCTTTCCACCACACAGTTGTGTGTGAAAATCCCAGGAGATCAGCAGTTACAGAAATACACAAAGCAGCCCATCTGGCACCAACGTCCATGCCACAATCAAAATCACAGCGAAGACAATGTTTACATCAGAGTGAAGAAACATTAAGTGAAGCTCTTGACCTGCGTAGGTCAAGAATAGGCAGGTATACAGGTCTTCCTAATAAAGTGATCAGTGAGTGTATAGTATTGTGGAAGTAGGCTATTACAAAAATTCATTTTACATGTCAAAATACTGTTCACAATCTGCAAACATTCAAACAATATCTCACTTTCGAAATGACAGACCAGGTTTCCTGAAATGCAACTGCTGTCACCCCTGATTAGTTTAACATTCCCACTGGATATATTCAATTATAATGCGCCAAATGTTCTGCAAGACCAAAAATGAAATGCACAAATATATATATATATGCATCTGCTGCTTCTGTCTCAGAATTGTAAGCACTGCTTTATGAAATGCTCTTATTTGGGATGACTCACTTGGCAGGAGTCACACATCATGTGGCAGGCAGCATGACTCACTCAGAACAGAGGATCGCTGGTGCAAACTGCTGACCTGCCATTATCATCCAGCAGGAGCCTTATATTAGCACTGATCACTATCCAAGCTTGAAGCACTTCAAAAGGAGAAGAACGGCAAGCTACATTTTAAGAGATAAGAAAACCCAAAGACAGAGTGCTCTAAAAACACATCATGTAAGACATTTCTGATATATTCAATTCAGTTTTATTTGTATATTGCGTTTAACAATTGAACTGTCAAAGTAGCTTCACAGAAATATAGCAACAAGAGAACGACTGCGAGCACCACCAATGCATTTAACATTTGTTACACACCAAACAGTGTTTTTATAACCAACTGTTTCTGTAATGCATAGCAGAAACTCGCTGTGCTGTTGTGACCTCGTCCACAACCATCTCTTCTAATGGCTTTCCACTGCATGCCAACAGGCCTGCCAGTAAAAACACGGGAGTAAGGCATGTCAGGCAGCTATCCAACCTGACATCACAGGAGTCTGAGAATGTCCAGGTGCAAGTGGGAGGCAACAAGGACATCATAGAGCAGAGGTGCCAACATTTACAGTGTGCGTTTTTGGCTTTTTCAAATAAAGTTGTGGTCAGAGCAAACACGAAGAAAATGCACCACAAATAAAAAAAAATATATAGTGAGGGGGAAATGATTCAAGATATGAAAAACATCTCGGTTTCACTTCACAAAAATTTCATCTTGACGAACTCCGGCCTGTGAATGGCTCGGTCTTCTGAGCCAATAGCAAAGAGGAAAGCAGGACTGTGGTCTCACTGGCCACAATTAAGGGTCACTCCAGACTTTTGCTGTTCTATTTTATTACTGTTTGTTGCACAGGGTGGATACAAACAAATTAGCTAGCTAACTTTCAATCTCCAAACTCACATTAACAGTTGTTGACCATTTATGTGCAACATACCCTGAATGGGACATGTACTCATGTTAATTTTGCAATAACTGTGTAAAGAAAACTGAGCCAGTTGCTTCTGCAGATTGCAGTTAAAGATCAATTTAATACAAGAACTGAGTGTATAAGTATCATGTTACGACAGACAATAAAATAAAACCTTCAGTCACGTAATGGCACGGATGAGCACAAGATGTATTGTACTTGCCCATGGCCAAGTTTTTGGTCAAGAGGCCATAAAGACAGCACTCTCTACCGATATAGCCTTGTACCTGAACTGAGGTGCAAGTCATCAGCTTGTTCAAAGCCTGCAGACTGAAACACACCTGCTGCAATGGCTAACGAGAGAACAACTTTCTTGTGTGTTATGTATTTTGTGACATACAAACAAATACAAATACAAATATTATGTATTTATATAGCCTATAACCAGAATAAAATTCATGTGCCTGTACCTTTGGTATACCACCACAGTTGGAGAAACTGGGCTTCCTCAATGGAAAACATTTTTGATTAAAGCCATTAATGCAACTATGAACTAATAAATAGTAAACAAAGATCTACCAAGTCGAAGGTAATAATGCCATGGTTGCATTTAAACTGGCAAGAAGTCACATGAAAATGTCTGTAAAATGGCCTTTGTTTAAAAAGAAAAGAAAAAGAAATGCTGTGCAATACAAACAGCTATAGCCACAAGGATCAGCAGCTATTTAAAGCATCCATGAAAATGGTCCACTACCCCCTACTGAACCCTGGCTTTACGGGCAACTTTCTATTTTACATATTAATGAGAAGGATGAACCAAGGCAGGAAAGAGACAATATCAAATGTCTTTTTAACACTGGAGTCTCAATGCTTGCACATCCTAAAGCGAGGCTTTCCAGGGAACTGGTCTGCTCACAGTCTGTCATTAGAGTAACACGTCGCAGCTCACAGCCTTGTAAGAGAGCAACAAAACGAGCAAGGAGACACATTCAGTTTTAATTTGTCTCCACTTAGGTGAACGACAACAAACACCTCAGCTGTTAGCTGTTAGTCCTCAAGTGTAGTTTAGTCTCTCACAAACACTCTACAGGTTTCATGATTCCTGTTCACACCCAGCTGAAAAGTGGAACCCAAATATTTATAGAATATTCACTGTATGTTCATGTTGTGGAAACAGCTATATAAACTAGCAGAATAATCTATTAATACACTATATACTAAAAGATAATATACTAATAAACTGATTTGGTTTGGATTAATTCATTAGTTGGATTATTTAAAATATTTATTAAATAATTCACAAAAATTCCTTTTCAAATCAACCACATTACAAAATGTTAACTAGGTTTAATGAAAGAACAGATCACTCAGAGCGACCCAACATGACTGACGTTTACATCACAATCGGTCACAGCATGAGAATATCACCATGTGCTTAGGTCAACCAAATGAGATGCCTAAAGTAACTCTTCACTGATTCTGCACTCTTTTGCAACTATATATCCTATCTGCAATTTAATTAATCATTTCTGACCAGACAATTCAAAATAAACACAAAATAAATATTTATAAGCCTCATGTTTAATCATTTTACACCCTATCAAGTTGTCATACAAACTAAGTAGCACAAGATAATATTTTCTTATAGGGCAGAAGACAGACAAGTATGACTATAAATGAGCAAAACGGGACTAGGCAGGATAACTCATAATGACATGGCAGTGAATAAACATGATCCAAGCAGTTACATTGTGCTTCCAATGTTTCCCCACATTCCCACAAACTGATTACACTGAAACATATTTCACTTGATTTCTCTTAAACAATAGAATTCCTAAGGTGATAAGCATGCTGGAATTGTCAATCCAAAATGAGTCCCAGACTCTTATTTATCTGCTGTATCATTCCTGGAAAAAAACTCTGGCACCGTTAAAAGACTTAAAAAATAAAAATAGGTCACTGATTCTCCCGTGACTCACTAATGCTGGCAAGAAACCAAATGAAGCAGGTAACGGAAAGGCAAGAGGTTTACTAACTACAGCTCACTATGTAAGGGAAATAGTTTAGACATTTTAAATGTCTTTTCTTTAATTTTGGAACTGTGTCATGAAAAGGAAAACACTACATACTTGTTTGATACTGTGATGCACGTAATATGTGAATAATGTATCTAGCATTTGGGCATAAATCAAAGAGAGGTAGGTTTACTTGCATTTAGGCTTTCGTTCTGTGCAGGTAAGAGCTCGCTGAGGGATCCAACCTCCTCGTGCAAGCACAGGCTCTGGCAGCGTAACTGCGAGGGTTGGGATTCCAACCAGTCTATTTACGATGGGTGACTCAGCCGGTCCAGCCCAGCGTCAGACACCCTGGCATCTGCCATTCTAAAGCTCCATTGACCAACATGTCTCTCATCCCATTACCAACAGAGTAATGCTTTCTTAATACCAGCATGGGCCACTTGAAGTGACCAGCTCTTCGCAGCAGCAGAATCGGGTGGGATGAGTCAGCCCCTCCCCCCCTTCGGCATGCAGGCAGCAGGGCTCAGTCCAAAGGAAATATGACTCATTTGAGTAACACGAGGCATTCATCAGAAACCTCCACACAGTGACTGTGAATGCAGAACTGTAAAGCAGATAAAAAAAAAAAAAAGATGTAGAGAGGGGTGGGCTGGTGGAGCGAGACTGAGAGGGAGCGCGCCAACCTGCTGGGGGTAAAAGGGTACTCATCACTTAGTTTCAGTACGAACGGTTTAGAGATCTGCTCCTCCAGTTCTGCAGAATGCGTTCTTGGCTGCATTCTGGGGATTTCTGAATCACACTCACAGAAAATCCCACAAGAAGAAAAGTTTATAACAATTTACCAAGTAATAAAATGAGAAACGTTCTTCAGATGTGTTGTGAAATGGAAGCTACAAAGTGTGTAGGAGACAGTAGTTACATACGGCGTCGAAGTTAACAGCACTCTGCTACACTTCAGGTTTACATGTTCAATGCAAATGAAGTCTTTGTGTTTGCCAGCCTCACAAGCGCATGGTCAAAGAGCATGTCATGTGGAGTGAGAACAAAAACAAATGTCAATCAATGGGTTCCAGGCTAACTTTATCCACTAGAAGCACTGGTGCTCCTTACTGAAAACCAGCTTATATTTTAGGTGCAAAACATTTTCATGTGAAATGCAGCCTTTAGCCTCTGCAATCTTGGTATGCCTTTTTTTGTTACCCACCTCAGAGAAGGCCACGTACCAAACATATCACATATCACTGACTGGTTTCCACAGGGTTCTCATTTGCATGAAGTTGAGAATTCACCAGATCAGTTTCACTTGCCTTGGTGAATTCGCTCCTACTGATCTGGTCAGTGTGATGTCATTTGGCAGTGGCTTGACAACTCGGTAAAAACAACCTGGAGGAGACATTGACTGTATAAATAATTTATGTAGTCGATGGGTGGCGATAACTGAACATGTTGGATGTGGAATGCCGAGATCACGTTTTTGTTCTTTTGCATATGATAAAACAACACTTTAATCAGTGTGTTAATTAGTTGATAACTATTAAATGAGAGACAGAATTGCTGAACTTAAAGGAGCATTTAACACTACGGTCTGTGTTGCATGTAAGTAGATATGCACTGTCTGCAGTAGACATCTGTTTAAAATAAAATCTATCATCTTTATAAACGTCCACAGCCAATAAAAAATTTACTTTGTTGAACGTAGCCATTACAGGATTTATGGAAATTAGATGGAGGCAGTGAAATCAACATGAAACCAGTCTTTTGTGTTATTTGTAGCTCTCTAACTAACTGGCTTCATGTGCTATGGCTAGCATGACGGTGGTAATGATATCAAAATTTCACTGTCAACGCCATCACACCGTCACTTCCAGTTATTCAGTGGAAGAGGAATTTCAGATCCATACAACCGGAGTGAGAGCAAAGCAAAAACATACCGTTAGCTCTCCACTCCAATCACACACAAACACACCAATTCACACTCTCTCCTGGTGTTTCACAGGACATAAGATGATTTAAAAAAAAAAAAAAAAAAATGAAGACAAATTGAGGGCATATCTGCAAGTGCATAAATACAGAATTTAGTCGCACTGGTTCAAAGATTGGTCACGTTTTGCAACTAAATGTTTGCAGTCTGGAGCCCTGATCATGTCCAATTCCCACTCACTGATGATTTCTTTGAAACCACAGTATAAAATGACAAACTTGTATGTCTGTCTTTTCTTACAAGGTATAAATAAGATTCCCGATTCCCAGGCTCCCTTGCACAAACAATAGGCAAGACTTCCAGTTAACACTGGCAAAATTAGCAGTTATGCTAAAGGTATTGATCATTTGGCATTAAGGAAAATAACATCGCGATGAATGAAAATCATTTTAAAAGGTCACGCTGGATAACATGATCATCTCCCTGCTTTCATTTACTGAAGAATGAGAGGACGATGTAAAGACGTGACCTCAAATAACCTACTGTAACCTGATCGGCTACTTCATTTAGTCTGCTTCAAACATTAAAAATGATATTAAATATTATCGGTATGTAGTACACACATACACACACCTGGTATATACATTTATTTTACCAGTAGATGAAATAGCACTAGAAAAATACTTCCTTATAAGTACAGAAAATAAAACCTTAAGCAAAAATCACAAAAACAATCTCTTTTTATGGAGGATGAAAACTTGGTTAAGTTCATCGCTGATAGATTCACCAAGTGTGCTTGTGTTCATAACACCTGTTTCAGCTGAGAACAGCGCAAGTTCTCTCAGAGCTCTGTAACGACACGTTCCAAATCCACACTGTTATGCTAGAAGATGTAGTAAAAATTAACAAGGGAAAAAAAAAACAAAGTAAAAAATAGTAATTTAATAAAAGCACTGCAAAACACACTCCGTCCAACAACGGCTATTACGGTCACTCCCGCTAGATCCTGGAAGTTCCGTGCAGAAAATTTTCCAGTGTTGGCTTCAGGTGTACACACACACACACACACATACATACATACACACATACATACACACATATACATATACATATA
>JAQQZR010000016.1:10574492-10592455 GCA_030068235.1 Notoglanidium macrostoma | reverse complement strand
ATATACACACACATACACATACACACACATATATATATATACATACACACACACACACAGCCACCAAGACAGTTCCTGTAGGATGTGATGCTATGGTAATATGTAATGTGTGCACAGGATTACGTTCTGTAATCCATCACAAGTCAAGTGTCTTGGCTTTTGCATAATGCGTAACTGTTGCACTTCATTTTAAACTGTGCAATAAACATACCCCATAAAGACAATTAATGTTCCATTACTAGCATATTTTAAGAAATATTTATGGATGGGCCCGAAACAGAAATCGAAGGCTGTGATGTCACCTTAATTTATTCCCACACTAACAAAACACAACTCTGTGGCGGCCCATCAGACACAAACACGTTCACATTCAAACATGCGCTCCAACATGACTGAGATCACAGAAAATCAGGCCTCGTTAATGCGCAGGTTAGAAGTGAAGTATGATAACAGTTGATTTATAACAGTTGGCAATAAAATTAGAGACTGGTGAAAACAGCGCAGATTTTTAAACCTTGTTTCTGCCATGGTAGCAAAAAACTACAAAAATAACTCCTTTATCTGTTTCAATGCACATATTCAAGGCAAAGCTGATGCACATGGACTTGGAACCTCTTTTTTCCTTTAGATACTGCTTTGCTTGATGAAATGAGCTTAGTGTACACAAAGCAATGTTTCATGGGTTTAAAATAAGTACTTATTAAAGCGATTCTGGTTAATAACAGTTCATTAAACTTTAAATTCAGGTAGTACAGCGCACAACTGCCCCTATTTAAATGTACACAGTAAAAACTGACACGAGAGAGAGAGACAGTCTGTTACACAGAACATTCATTCTTTTAAGTTTAGTTCAAGCGCAAACGCATCAGGATTTAAAAAAAGATGTGATCAGCGCAGATCAACACCTGCCTACAGTCCCAGTTTTTGTGACTGATTTTTTTTTTGTGCAATTAAATTAATATAACTGATAAACATGGCAAAATTGGTATATCTGGTTATTAAAGGGCCATGTACCTGCACATCTGTCAGAAACACTCAGACCAGCGAAGCAGCTGGATTGTACAGAGCTATACAAGAGCGTCGTGCTACCGTGTAAACTACTTCAGACAACAAACTGAGTAACATATTCTGAAAATCTATCAAATCATCTAATTTTTTTCTCCCCCATCAGAAATGAATGTCTTTCATTTGCACAGCTTTATTATTAGGCTGTTCAGCATTATTGATTAGTTCAGCTCTGAGTGATTAGGTTTACTAATCAGAGGAATAACGTTTATAAGGAAAGAGGCAACTGCACAACATTGCTGTTCACAGCATGGTGATTACCGAACCTTCAGTCAGTTAAGACGGCAACTCTTTAGAGGTGTATTTTGAGTGGCGTGTTCAAGAAGTTACCCCAAGTAAATTGACATCAAATGGCATTAGGAAATCCTAATCATCCCTATTTAAACTGAGCAAAACTCTGCACACAGCTAGCAAGTCTCTACTTAATAGAAGCACACATCTCTTGCTGAAAGGACGGAGAGCAAAACATGAGGTTATTTTACCAGACAGCTGTGGTCTTTCAAAACCAGTCACTTGAAAGCAGCGAACAAACTGACAAAACTGATCACAGAAGTTTTACAACACTGGAAAATTAGCTGTTTAAAACTGAAACTAACACATAAATATTGCATAAAACACCAAATACTAAAGTGGAAAACCAATCCTCCCACATTGGCTTTGATTCTGTTAGCCAACTACTAATATTGCAGACAATCTTCAGTTTTACCTACAGACAGAGAAAAGGCAGTGGCGGCAAAAAAAATTCCAGTTGTCAAAACAAGATCAATGATGGTGTAATATGGTGTATCCCCAGAGCATTCTGGGAAAGTTCGTGGTAAAATGTGTTATGCCTAATCAAAGTGGTAATGTAGTAATGAAAATGTGACAGTGCATGGTGTATTCAAAACCACATAGAGAGCAACTTCAGAAGGATTAGGGTTTTCACAATACCAAAACTTTGACTTTTAGTGTAATATTGTGAGTAGCAATACCAAAAAGTTACACTGATCAAAAATGGCCTAAATAAATCAAAACTGGGAAGAAGCACCATTACACGGTCATTCTGATAGTAGCATTAAATTACAGCCTCTTCCATTATTTATGAATAACATGTTCAGAAATCATGTGCTAGAGTTAATTATAAGGGGTGGAAATCTTTACGCCCCCTATGATTTAATGATTTCGATTCACGGTGCCATGATGCAATTATAAAACTCTCAATTCTACACATGATGACTTTGTAGAACTGAGCGACCACTATTAACTTTAAAGCTGTGCCCTGGCTCCAGCAGGTGTAAAAGCCTGGGTAGCAAAGGGACACAAATCTTCTGCAATGTAACCTGCAACCGACCTGCTACTTCGCTTTGCCCTTTCTGAATGATCTTGAAGCTTTACAGCTTGCTTGTGTGATCTCCACTGAGCAGGAATAGTGTTTTCCCTCCAGCTTCAGGTGGAAAATGTCATGCAATTTTAGATGTTCATTGTATTCTCAAAAAATAATATCTTGGTATGACTGTGCTTGAACACAGCATGCCTCTTGTTCGTACTTTTAGACCCTTCAATTAATAAAAATCGGCAGTGGGCCCATACCAGCACTATAACAGTGGAGGCTGCGGGCCCGAATTTGAATGTCTTCAGTTAAATCAGTTAACACTCTTGCTAACCTATGCCTTTACATTTCACCTTATTGGTGCAGACTTGCAGATAAAAATATAGCTTAAATATCAAAAATATCTTTTTTGATTCATCAGTGTTGAATTATTTAAAGGGAAATCTGAGATGCATCCAATAACTGATTTTCATTCTCACACTTATTATTATTATATGGAAGGGGGGTTGCGGCACTTGGTCCGGGAAGGACTCAGCCAGACATTTCTCATAGCACTTCAACATGTGCCTTTCAGATTTAATTAAAGATGTTCCTCACATCCATCCATCCATCCATCCATTATGTATACCGCTTATCTGTCAGGGTCACAGGGAGGCTGGAGTCCATCCCAACTGACTAGTGGGGAGAGGCGGGGTATACCCTGGACAGGTCACCAATCTACCACAGGGCTAACACAGAAACGAACAACTATTCACACTCACGTTCACACCTACGAGCAGTTTAGAGAAGCCAGTTAATCTAATCTGTATGTCTTTGGGCTGTGGGAGCAAACCGGAGCGCCCTGAGGAATCCCCTTTACTCTGTTTATTTTATTTTAACTATTTGGATCAGCTGCAACTATTTTCCAAGCAAAGGAAGTGCATGTTTTTATTATGTGTAACATTACTGTTTAAATGGCGGATCAAAGCAGCTACATCATGGCAACAGGACATGGTCTCAGGTTTGTGTACATTGTATAACTACAACAGTAGCCTAGTACTTACAGCACAGGAGGCCATTTTTAAATTGCATATTTCGGCACACTGCCTTCATCTGTCCTCATTCAATTTAAAGTGATCCTACACAACTGAAGTCTTCGGCATTTTGTCAAAGATGAACTGAAGAGTGAACTGTGAGTGAGAGGACCGCCTGAAGCGGAGATGGTGTGCGTGTGTGTATATATATTATATTATATCCATCCACATTTTAAAGAGGCTAAGTGTAAGATAAGATCTACAGAATGTGAAGAAATAATAGTTTTGAAATTACATCAAAGACATCGGTGTGTTGTAGACATATCTACTGAGGATACCACGCTAACCATCTTGCCCAGAAACAGGATGCCCAGCCCATCTTGCAATTCCAATCTGTATCTCAAGAGGCGACAGTGAGTCACTGTAGCTTACAGTCTGCCCTCAGTTCAATAAGAGAGGAGATGAGGTCATGTGCGCACGTGACGTCATCGTAGGCAGTTGCCAACATCGCAATCAAACACAGTAGCAGAAAGAACTTACTTAGGCACGGCATTAGTACTCAGTTCAAATGCCATGATACATGCACAAAGAAAAAAAAGAAACATCTAAAATGGAAAAGAGCTGCTGTTCGATTGCCTGTACAAATAGATTCAAGAAGAAATCTGAGCTATTATTTACAGACTGCTGAAAGAAAAAGAATAAAAAGTGAACAAACTGCTTTCATTCACAGAAACACCTGGAATCCAGGCACCGAAAAATGGCTTTGCGGTTACCATTTTGTGATGGCTATGTTGTAGTTTTTGGAGAAAGGGAAAAAGAACAAAAAGGGACCCCATCATGAGAAACTGAATCCCAACTCCAAGTAATTTTTAATTTGGACAAACTAAGCACAATAAACAACAGCCCGAGACTGGATTACAGACACAATGCATTACCTCCACTCATTTACCCGGACACTGCAAACTGGCTTGTTATTGGACTGAGGGCATAAACTTTGTGTGAGTGTAAAAGCTACAAATCCCAATAAACTCCAACAGTTTTCAGTGGCTGGGTGATGTGCTAATGCTAATTCACAGGCCCAGTTATACTCGCAAAGACAAGGAGGCAGTCCTCTTTTTGACCCAATTATTAACTAAACAAAACATAAAACAATCAGCTATGTGATCATTTATTGAGTCACAGACAAGGGGGTTGACCAGTATTAAAAAGGTTACATATCTGCCATGTCATGAGCCGTAGCAGTTGCTGTAGCATTTTTCTTGCTAATAACTGAGCTACGCAAGCTATAAGATTAGAAGACACAGGTTTGTCTTTACTTGCTCTCGGAGGTTCAGCAGTTCTGTGGAATTTTGCATATTCTGGCCCTGGTGTTAATTAGCAGTCGGCTTATATATGTGACTAAAAACGGCTCCACGCCATATCGGTTACTCAAAAATCAGTTAATCATATGCCTGAATTAAACTTCAACTAAAAAAATTTTTTTTTTTTTTTTTTTAAACTACTTTAGTCTAACCGGTCAAATTATAGTCAAGGGAGGGATGCTTTTCAGCTCCACATATTGCCAGGCTGCTTCTATTGGCTGTTTCAGTGAACAGATTTATAATGCAGAGGTATAGAATAGAGAGCTTGCTGACTGGCTGCGTTACAGTATGGTATGGGAGCTCCTCTGCCCACAGCCGGAAATCACTACAGAGAGCAGTGGAGGCAGCACAGCACATCACTGGCAACAGCCTCCCTACCATTCAGAACATCTACCTACAACGATGCCTGAGAAAGGCACACAGCATCATTAAGGACCACAGACATCCAGCACGCCAACTGTTCTCTTTCTTACCTTCTGGAAGGCGATACAGAAGCATGGCTGCACGGACTACCAGACGTAAGGAGTCTGATGACCTGATCATAAAAACGGTTCTTAACTCCAGCAGCTAAACATCCGACAGTGTACTGGTTACCAACATACCACTAAACTGCGTTTGCTGTCTGCAATGTCAAGAAGTACTTAATTTGTCACTTACTACTTAACTCGACACTTTACCCCAACGTGCAATTATTATTACACGTCACCTTATTCAACGTGCAACTACTGTTACTTGCATTCGTCACGTTCTCTAATGTACAATACTGGCACTACACCCCTTATTTATGACTTTGTACCCCCCCACCCCTTTTCTCCTCATCTTCCAAGTTTAAGTTAATTTCAATTGTATTCCATTGATGAGACGTGATTCATGTTTGTATTCTGGTCCAACACATTTCATGGTAATGTTGACACTGTGTTAGCATATATATGACAAATAAACAAAACTAAAAAACTAAACTAAACTATAGCAGTGCTGGGTGATATGACCAGAAATGTCTATCAGCATTTATAAATTTGATGGTTTGACTGTATATCATGGTATTTGTTTATTTATAAATTTTTGCATGACTAGCCCTTTATATAGGTTTGTGCCTAATTCTACAGTCAGGAGTAAAGAGAATAATCATTTTGTCATGTATATAAGGCATAAAAAAAAAAAACTGTTTGGTTCCGGTTTTCGACCGACCCTGTCAATTTATGTGCGACCCAGATTTATTTTATGAGCTTGAGGAATCGTCCCGAAAATCTTAGCCACTTAGCAATGCTGCACGGTCAATCGTTCACAAAGACAATCGTTGTCATCACTTACAAAGGCACTGATAACTTTGTATTTGTTGTGTTCCGAATACTCACTAGCGTGCAAACCAAAATTGTTAGGTTGGGTTTCAAAACATTTGAAAATGTGCTTCAAGAGGTCAAAAACTGCCCTTGTACGTTTGTAGCAGTAGCTGGAAAAGCTGAAGGAGCTACCAACTGGACAAACCAGCGATGTGGTTTCCACCGCCGATCAGCAGCTTGGTTCGCTTGTCAGTGGCGTCATGTCTTTATTTCCGTTTAAATATTTAGCTTTTACGTGCGCCCCAGAGCCAGAATCTGTGCCCTCCACGGCTCAAAGTAAGCGGCCTCCGTCTCAAGGGAGAGGGGATAAATAAATAAATAATCCCTACCGAC
Organism: Notoglanidium macrostoma; assembly: GCA_030068235.1. NCBI lineage: Eukaryota > Metazoa > Chordata > Actinopteri > Siluriformes > Auchenoglanididae > Notoglanidium > Notoglanidium macrostoma. The sequence goes on along the minus strand of JAQQZR010000016.1, from coordinate 10,586,034 downwards.
CCATGACCTCAACTGTCAACCAACAGGAACAAAACCTTTTTTTTTACGCCTAATGAAGGCAAGCTGCACCCACCACCCAACATGACATTTGGTGGTGTAATTTTCTAGACATACTCACACTGCAGTAAACGAGCCGTTCCTGGGGGCACTCATGTCATCACAAAGCAATTTTTTTTTTCAATGAGAGCGCAAATACAATGTTAAACCGAGCAAAACGGACACTACAAGCGTGCAGAAACAAGGAAACTGAGCAAAAACAGCGACAACATAGAAAATACCCTGCATCATAGAAATGCAGCACATCAGCGATAAATGCGCTTGCTTCTCGCAGAGAGCAGGGCAGAGAGCAAGGCTGCGAGAAGCGAGCACATCTCTGGTGTGCTGCGTTTCAAAGGCCCAGTGAATTTTCTGTGCTCTTGTCGCCACTGTTTATCATCAGTTTAACCTCGTATCTGCACTCTCATATAAAAGATGGTGATCACACTCCATAGTTTTAACACTGTGGTTTGGGTGCGGTGACATATGGCCCTCTCACATTTCATACAGATTTATTAATTATGAAACGCAGCGATTTTCAGTAAATCGTGTTTCATGCATACGAAGATTTTTACAGAAGCAACTGATATTGCAGGAGGAATTTGCAGCTTAACTCGCCAATTACAATCCAGGTTCATCAGTAAGGTGAGAATCAGACCGGTTAAGAACCCTGATACCCTAATGTCCTCCAATGAATTGAAAAGTGCTCGTGATCGGAGCGGTCAGATGTGGGAGCCTTGGTGCGGTTAACTGCGCATGAACTCCACTGATCCTCTCCCAGAGCAGTGCGGAGCGATCACACAGGTCAATCGATCCAGTCCTTAGGTGTCAAACGCTCCCAGGAGTGGTTTGGATTACTTCGTGTGAGTACACCCTTACTCTCTGTTAAACAGAGTAAGTTTTGGGTACGTTTTGTGTTAAATTATGTAGGCCTATGACTACCATCAGTAAGAAGGGTAGGCGCACTAATCCAGTCCCCTCAGCATGGTTTTAACAGTCCAGGTCATACTAGCCGCATAAATTAGCTGAATAGCATCTGTATCTGATGAAGACTTTGTTATAATGTAATAACACTATGCCGGTATGCAAAATTCAAATACTGGTACACACCATACACAGCAGGAGAACCGGCATAACACCCAGCACTATCCTATAGCATATTGTAGTTGTATGCTGCACATCCTCATAAGTAAGTTTAGAAAAATAGGACCAAATCCTGTTCTTTGAGCTCGTCCTTTTCCCCCTAAGCCGAGGATTTAAACTCTTCGTTTACATGTCTCACCCACACATTTTGATTCATCTATAGGCAAAACAGGTTAAATCAATGTTGCCACATTTACATTAAAAGTATCAAATGTTAAAGAATAAAACCTTTTACAAGATTGTTGCATTGAAAAGCTATCAAACTTAATATAGCTCATGCAATCATGCTCTAATAAGGATTAAGGCAATAAGCAAGTGTAACAAACAAAACTTGTCTATATGGACTGAACACACATTAAGGTTTCTGTACAAACTTGCTCGGGAGAGTAAAGCTGCCTTCAGGTATGATCAATTGAATATCTGAATATTCAAATGGATGTTGATGCTATTTATCTTTGGGAATCCATGGGTATTTGAGGGGGGAAAATGATATAAAATATTTGTCATGACGCATTTTGTAGTCGTGATACGATTTGGTTTTAAAATGTGTCGTGTAAGAGTGAGCTATAACGTGTAAAAATGCCAAGGCATGAACTATTAAGGTTTGGTTTCAGGCTCTGAATGCTTCATTAGTGTTATTCATACACTCTGAACAGCATTACTGCACACCAAAGACAGTTTCAGATGGGAGGGGCATAACTGGGCGAGTAAACACATCCGACTGGTTTAGGGGGGAGGTTTGTTTTAGCGGGTTTTTTTTGTTGTTGTTTTTTGAGAGGACACAATTTAAAATAACTAACAAATGAAGACAAGCAGCATGACCAAACAACTTACAGTAGTAAAGCAATCTAGCTGAAAGTTAAGCTTTTTTTAGGATTAAATTACTAAATCACAACTGTTTAAAGCATAAAGTTTTTCTTAGAACCTCTTAAATCAGCTTTTAAATTGCACCAGATTAATACCAATTAACATTAAAATATATAATATTTTCTTACAGGGAGTGAGGTCTACCTACCATAGTCTTGTGGCAAACACGAGCGATATCATCTCTTCGAGTTTCGCTGGCCAAATTCTCATAACTAAGCTTTGGACATGTTTTCAAGGACCCAAAGCTTTTCTTCTTTTAAAGGCTAGCTAACCAATGTAACAGTGCAAATAAAAAGAAAATCTCAACAAGTAGCAAATATGTATTTAGAGTTTAGTAGTATAATGTTTTGAAAGATGACCCTGCCATGCGAGCACAAATCTGAAAGAATGATCAGCATGAGCCTACATGTTTTGGGAGATCCCTTAGAAGGCCAGCAGCCCTTTATAATCTATGTAATCTAATGCAATCTATGTACTGCAAAATGTAATCAGCTGACTCTGTACCTTGAGGAGGCGAGCACGCCATAGTGATCTACACATTAAGCATCAAACATTATCAAAATGGATTAGTGAGGCTGTACATCTGCTTTTCGAGCCGTAAAGTAGAAAAGGTTTAATATTTACACCAGGTCATGCTAAAGTTTGTGAAGCTTTTGAACAGTCCAAAATTGAACAAAGTTTTAGTATACCAAGCCTGATGGAGATATGGCAATGTATTTCAGCATTAATAAAAAATGAAAGTATAGTGCTTCAGTGGATGTGTACTCCCTTCCCGAGGGAAGAACAGTGAAATTCTCTAAACCGATGCAGCATTCCTACATTCATCCATATATGGTGAGGGGCTCTTTAAAAATTCATTAATTTACAGCAAAAATAGATTAAAGCACCCAGCTGAGCAAAACTAAAAATTTGGCTTCTGAATATCATTAATAATAAAAGCAGCAGAAGGCTTGGGGGAATTCGCCTGAAGAAACCTTGCTGGTTTGGTTTCACTTAGATCACCATGGGAAAAATTTATTTTTAATCATTTCAAAAACAATAATTTAAAATGTCACTTATGACTAGTTGCAAAATGAAATGCAAAAAAGACTGTTTTGCCTATGAAGCGTTACTGCGGCTGCAGGAGCACAGAACTGCACTTACCGTAAATACTCCAATTAAATCAAGTCTACGTCAGAGTGATTATCGCCGGAGATCTTTGAAAAAGAGGCTTGCATACTCAAAGAGCGCTCACAATATACTTGCAAGCATGATTCAAATTGGAACTAGGACACCATTTCCAGGAGATGAAGTTCATAGCTTATCTGCATTCCAGTGATACACAGCATTGCTAATGAAGCACGGGCTACTCCAGTCTCCCCATCCCGACACGGGATGCAGCAACTCCGTGTAGAAGATGGAGCAAATGTTCCCACTCAGCCATGTACTGAAATCTTTGTCTCTCTGTGCAATTTGTTCAACAGCTTAGGATTACTTCTTTTTACATTGCTACCAACTCCGTAAATGCTCTGAAGGGGAACTGGTACAGTGTGAAATTTTCACAATATAACCTAGTCTAAATATATTACAGTTCTCATGGTATTAAGTGATCATTTAAAAACGCACAAGCCAGTAGGGAAAATTAAAGGAATTGCCTACATGTAACAAAAACAGGAAACACTCACTGATTATATAAGGCTGTAAAGCAAACGGCAAACTGAAGATGGATTGAATATGTATTGTGTAAAAGTCAGTGGAAAGGCAACTGTCTGATCATACAACACGACTTGCCATGAAACTGGAAGATCAGAACAACCCTACTCCGTAGAAAATGATGCTGTGTCTCTTTGACTGTCCAAGGCTCTAGAAAGCTGCCAGTTTAAGATCTCCACAATAGGAGGCGAGTATCCACTGCAGCGCTATTATGATCTAATCTGTCAAATTTTCCACTTTTTGCTAAAAACAAGCAAACCTTGCTCACATTTCTTATTTAGGCGGTCATTACTGATGTGCCACATATTAGGTACGCTGTATGCTCAGTTAGATTTTGTTGACAATGTATACGGGTGTTGTCCTGGTGGTAGCCTACTGGTGAAAGGACTTTAGTAAACCTATCTTTATTATGTCAAGACCGTTATTTATTTATTTTTAAAGAATGGATTTTCTATCAAGATGATGCATTTTAGATTTCCATTCTCAGGATCAGTGTTTTGTAACCAAAATTGATTTCCACCAACCCTACATGTTAACCAGCAGCACAGGGAGGCATCGCTTCATGCCTGTCAATCATTGGGCATGTGGTTCTCAGTGGGCAGGAAACAAGAACACAGTGAAGTCAGGGGTGGGCTAATGAGGAAAATGAGTAGCGTGAAAATGTGAAAAAAATTACAAAATGTTTTGTCAATTCTGCCAAATGAAAGAGAGAATTACAGTAAACAGGAAAAATTATTCATTCAAAGAACAGATAGTAAAGCAGGATAAACAATAGTGTGACTTTCAGTGCTGAGAGCAGAGCGGACTCTGGGTTGGAGTCAGATGTGGAGCTAGCTACACTCACTGCGCCTGGCTAACTACTCTGCTTGGCACACCAAGATTTCTAGAGGAATTTAATATCACGCCAAAGATATTCCATCATTGATTTTGCAGGCTTTATGCTCTCTATAGCACCACTATTCTCTCTTATCTGATGTGACCAATGACTAGAGAGACATTACCACATGACCTCTCGCACTACGAGTCTACCAAAGGGAAAAGAGAGAAACAACACACAATGGAAGAGATTTTAAGATTTTGGATCACTAAGATCCAAAAGTCCACCTGCAATAAAAAGAAACAAATAGATTTGTTCTGTGCTACAAATATTTTATCGTGGATATAAAACTTCCAATTGCTAAACATACAACTAAATGAATGAAATGGATGAATGAATGGACACAGTGAGACTCTGAACTCAGCACATTAAGTGTAGTGCGAGTTAATCAAAACTGATTTTTGCTCCCACAAGTGGCTCATGAGTTGCTATCGGCAGAAGAACAGAAACGACCAAATATTTACCCAGCCGTTAATTTTGCTGCGTTCCTATTATCTTTGGAAGGACACATTGTGCTCATAGCACCCTTATATGATTATGAGTATTAGGTTTTAGACTAAATGGCAGTTATTTTTGCTCAGGAGTTAGACTGTTGCAGCACAAACCTGCCATTAAAACAGTCATGAACATTCAGTAGGAAACTGGAGCTAGCACAACTCTGACACTCTAATGGATTAATACACATACATGTCACTTCTTACAAAACTGCCGTGTCAGCGAATGATGAATGGAAATCATATTAAGACAAAATTATCAAATACTCCCAACTAAAAAAATCTGTGATTCCCATTTAATCAAGTCACGCAGCCCCGAGAGCCATCTGTAACATCACCTAACACTTGGCTGTCTAATCATTTCCCCTCATTTCATTACATTTTACTAGCTGATGTTGATATTGACCATCACGTGTTAGAAACAGCTCTTATGAAGGCAGGCACTCTGCTAATGACAAAGTTGAATCTTCAATTTCGTGAAGGTCAAGAAACAAAAATGAAAATTTACTTCATAATATTTTTTTTATTTGGTTGATGAACTTTATTGGAATTATTAAAATCACCAATGACCTAGGGAATTTTAATTATTGCTTTTATCGGACATGATTTATTTAAAATTTTCAGTCATCTCTGACTGTCGGAAAAATCCCTCAGACGAAAAAATCTAAAATATCAGTGATGTGCACCTTGAAAATGCTCAAGCTCCAATTGTATCTCCGGCTCCTGTAAGATTAGCCCTTCATATGGCTATTTAAAAGAGCATTAGTCCTATAGAACACTGCAATTATATGTGCACAATAATCACTATTGTTTGAATGATCTATACAAAACTGATAGCGTAGAATACCACAGTGTGATCGAACAAACTGATTTCCGCGGTTGCAGATAATGTGTGGAAGCGTGTTTTACTAAATCATGGCATTGTCAATGATCATAATAAAACTGAACAATCTTCATCTGTTTGACATTACAGATTAATTTTATACTGCAAGGCATATCACAATAGCAGCAACAATATACTGTACAGCAACAATAGAAACAAAATCACAGTATACTGCTGGCCCACACTGTAAAGCCCTGCATTGTGTATCATGTATTGTCTTATATGAGATTGTAATTGCAGGGAATAGTGAAATTTTCCATCATGAACAGATTCACTAGGCTAATTAATCATCTAACTGAACTTTGCATGTGACAAACCAATAATCTGAATAAAAACACACATTTATATTAAAAACCAAGCATGACCAATTAGTTATAGTCAAACAAATGTACTTCTCATTTATACAGCATGAATTACAAACAAACCACAGAAATCTGTAAACAGGAATATCATTTGATCGCTTCAAAACCACACATGTGGAGAACTGACGAGTGACATTCAAGCAGAGAGAACAGTGTTTTCAGCTAGTGTGAAAGCCATTTACTGACGGGGGTCTGGAAAATCTCTCTTATGGACAGCCATTCAAATAACAGCTTAAATAAAGAACCTGAACTCCAGCTCAGTGAGACAGGACAGAAAATCCTGCACTGCTGATTCACAAATAAACAGGTGGGATGCAAACGGGAAAGTGTGCGTGTCTCTTATTGTTCATTACTGTACAGGCAATGTTGTGCCCTCTACACAGAACCTCATGAGCTGGCTCACTGCAGGTTAAAATATGCACGCACGTGCGCACACACACACACTAAATAAATAAATAAATGTAAGTAAGTGTGCAAGTATGCAAGTATGTAAGTAAGTAAGTATGTACGTATGCATGCATCACTTAACATAAATGTACGCAAAAAGATGCTAACGGAGCCCAAGGCTTAACGTTCTAAATGTAGAAAAATCTCATTATTCAACTTATTAAAAGATAATGTGAAGGGGTAGGGGGATTTGTGCCGAAACCCTAGATAACACTGCAAACTGTGTCTAACATCTGAAAAACATCATTAAACACAATATGCACAATTCGCCAAAAACTCAATGACGAAGCATCAGGGGAAGAGGCAGTAGACAATCTAGCTATATGAAACCATCCCATCTGGTGTCTAGCCTATGGCGTCGTTTAGTGAAGATGGAGTGGGAGGAATGCAAAATGCCAGCAGTATCCTGGTATGTTTAGGCTAAGAGGCAGAATACCCACTGTGAACCCTTTGGGCATAAGGGAAATCAGACTGTACACGATGCTGCAACAAAGCCTGTCTCACATCCTGACATGTAATGATTACCTTATGCCTTACAGCTCCCATTCTGAACCATTTAACAGTATAGCTATAAAGTAGACTGGAAGATGCTCCAAGAGTACTTCTTGCTCATGCATCTCAAACAACTTTTCATATAGCAAAAATTCCCCTTTATTCCTTAATAAAACAGGTTGAGTACAATATTCACTTCAGTCATTGGAGCATATTTCAGTTAAGGATGCATCAATACAGAATTTTGTGTACTCTTATTTTGGTACTCTTTGATCCCAATACCAATTAAATTAGTGATCTACTTGAACAAATAGGACCTGTTCACAGCATGTGTCCTAGGTGATCAGAGTAGTGGTCAGTGCTATGTACAGATGTGAACACACCTACGCTACATCACATTCGTAATCAATCAAATGAGTAATCATTGCAAGAAATCTCGCTGAAGGGTAGAGCTCTCTGCCACTAGACTAATGGGGCAAAACGATGTTATAACTGCTGAGATGAAAGCAGCTGATTTCCATAGTTTCAGTCTTTGTTTCTTCTCTCATTCATGTACAGGTTTTATTAGCAGACCATGCAATTAAAATGTTTGAAACAGCTTGTATGGGTATGAGAGAGGGTATATGGGTTATTTCTGCCTGAAAATAAAAGCAGCGGAAGACTAGCACATTTATTATCTATCTTTCGCCAGCAGAGATGTATGAAATCCGATTAAAAATGGTCAGTGGAGACACATTCATAATGCCAGGTGTGAAGGGCTATGAGTCCCGGCTGTCCACTTGTGATCCGAGGACCCAGAACGCATGTCAATGCCAGGTGTTAGCTGAGAGGGTGTGAACACCTTATACTCGTCTACTAATGCACCCTTATCCCAATAGAAGACAGCTATTTCAATCTACCAGACATGTTCAGACAAGTAAACCATGGGTCGATCATTTTCTGTTTTCAGAGTGTCTAGAAACCCAAAGACAAACAGGTCTGAAATATTCAGTCACACACTCATGACTGCGTTGCTATTCTGATTAAGGAACCAGCTCTCATCTCACTTTATCTTATATAAGACTGCAAGCGCAGTAGTGCAGGTGCAATGGTCAATCAGGAAAAAAAAAAAAAAACAAATGAGGCAGTTAATCACAAAATGTTATTTTCAATAATCAATTAATCATTTCATGGCACAATTCATAGCCATTTGTGTAGCGTGCACTTTGACATTCATACATCACTGTTACCTACAATTAATCATCTGTATCAGTACAAATAAACACAGCCACAAGTAACACACATCACTAGCAATTACTAGCCATTTAGTACATTTAGCTCATAGTTACTTACATTAATACCGGAAACGTTGAACAGAATCCGGTTAAAATGGACTGTTAAAAAGAAATTCAGAACATCCACTACACCAGCGGTTCTCAAAGTGTGCTCCACGGACAACTGATTTTTTTGGTGGAAATCCCAACGTGCCATTAATAAAGTCCATTATAGGTATTATTGAGTTCTTATAGTTATTAGCCTCTTTGACTGCTCACTTGAACTGAACGGCCTTCCTATAAATAATGTCAACTTAGACATGATGGGTTCATGATGGAAAGTTAGTTAGTCTAATGTATATGTATAATAAAAAAATAAAAAAAAAGATGACCCTGACGTATAAACAGTTGGATTATGGTCATAAAATAAAACTGTGCTGAGGGGAGAATCAGTGGATTTCTTTTACTGGGCTCGCGCCACAACACCACACCATCTTCCCCGTAGTGAGAGTAACTCTGTACGTGGGTTAGGGGAAATCCCATCTCTGACGGATGGCGGGCATTTTACAGCACATTCTAGCAAGAAAGTGTCTACACACAGATACAGTAAGCAACAGATCAGAGAGGAAAAACGCAGGAGACAGTAAAAGTGATAGAGATGACTCAAATTTAGAGCAAACGCCAGTAATAACGCGCTGCAGTTTCGTCACTTTTGAATAAAATCTATTGATCGGAAAGTCAGAGAAGGGAAAAAGTTAGCAGAAAAGCAGGCAAGCAGCCAGCATTCAACAGATGCCTAATGGCTTTGCTCTGACAGACACTTGTATTTTAAGACAATTTTTCCGGTTCAAACTATTCAAGCGCCAAACCTGGTTCAGCATATTGGTGCCATTTCTGCCTGTCAAAGAGACAAAACACAACAATGTGGCACCTCATTACACCAAGCAGGTCTGCGCTTCGGGTCAACTAGTACTGTCGAGAAATTGGTTTTTAAATGTACTCCTGGTTAAGAATATTTCGTAAGATTGGGAAGGCAATGCATTTAGCGCGTTAGCCATGTGGCTAGGTTAGTACGCCATCAGCAAAGTGCAGTCACGCAACTGCTTCGTGACAGAGTACAGCTAATAAAGGTTACAACGTTATCCAAAATAGTTGCTGATACGGCCTTTAACCTTGTACCCAACGCTAGCAGTGCTGTACGACGAGATACAACACTTCTCCATGCAAACATTTTTTCACAAAATGGCACACTGTCAGGCTTGACAGCTATCCGTACAAGTTTGGGGAGCGAGTCAGCTCGCTTCACGTATGAAAGTTAGCTGAAGCTCGCCTGGACTTTAGCGTTAGCGCGCTAGTTCCCGAGCCGCCTGCCAGCTAGTTGACATCTGGTTTATTGCTAACTAGCTAGTTCCCAACCCAAGTTCTGCACAACTGACTAGTTCTTGCGGCTGTCTCCGTCTGCCCTAATCCACATCATGACATGGGTTAGCAAAGCAGGCCTGTGTGCTCAGTGAATCCCCACAGCCTCGCTGCAACACGCCCCCAAGTGAAAGTCGTCCATTTCACGGGCCTCACTTCAACTTGAACCCGCGGTAGCTAACGTTAGCTAGCTCGCACTTACCCGGGGATTTCAGAGGCGGGTGTCCTGTTGAGCAAAGCAGTCCAGATTAGTCAAAGTTAGCTGTTCCTTCCCCTTCCTTTTCGGTAAGAAAAAAAGCCTCCTCTCCGTCAAAAAGTGACTGGGCTCTGTAGGAGTATCGCAGGTTACAGACTAGCTGTCCCTCTACCGGTTTGTCCGTGGCTCCCCCTTCGCCTCTCCGCCTCTCCCGTGTCTTTCCCGTTCGTCTTTCTCTGGACAGCTAACATCCGGGCACTTGCGCGTGCTCCGCTCTCAAAAATCTGGAACTACTTTTTGGGCTTTAGCCGCAGAACGGAGCACTGTACCACGGCGCAAGAAAATTAGTTCCAAATTAGTTCAGACTGACGGCGCGCAAAAATGTTTTAACTCAATGCGGACAAGAATACTGTAATTTTTAACAATGTGATTGCATTGTATGCATCAGGGCATAAAGAAATTCATTGTCCATTTGACATTTTTTCTTGTACTACAGCATATGAAAGTAACAGCATTGTGTGCATTAGGACTATTAGTGATACTCTACCGGGGTCCCTGATCTTTTTTACAGAGTTGTCACAATTATCAAAGTGATGTTCATTATAGAATTCATAAAGTTATTTGTTATTTGAATAGTCATTTGAATTGAGTTGGCTTAATCCAAGCTGTACTATTCAATGAGCTTTATTGGCATGACAATTACAGCAGTTTCAATTCCTAATGTGCTCTGGCAGTGGAGAGTTCGACAATAAAAAAAGCTCTAAACTCCAAATAGCCAAAATATCATTTTAAACATTTGAATAAGGAGCCTAATATTTGGATATTTGATAAAATAATACATATAGTTGTTTTATTTTCTTGTACCATTTGAAATTAATTTTATTTGATAAGATGTTTGCTGTTTATCACCTGAATGGAATATATAACATTGATGTATGTGTACACTCAGTGGACATTTCATTTGCTACTTTTTATCTGTATACACACTGACTATAACCCATCAGCTTCTATACATAATTTTTCAGCCCTCCCCTATCTAACAAGTTAAAGGAAATGGATCACCCTAAGCCCTTCTGACCTTTGCAACATCTCAGTATGTTACTTTGGGATGGGGCGCAAATTCCTCTTGGGCCCATGGTATATATTTGTTAAAAACCCAAGCAATACTGCTGCACCTGATACTTGCAACAGTGCAACACATATTGCATGCTGATCATCTGGTGGTGGTCCTATTGGCCCTATAATGCTCATTGTACTTTATAATGTGTGGGCTGGATATAGGCTGACCTATACATAGCCATATCATAATAATAATAATAATAATAATAATAATAATAATAATTATTATTATTATTATTATTATTATTATTATTATTATTAT
>JAQQZR010000016.1:10494561-10569778 GCA_030068235.1 Notoglanidium macrostoma | reverse complement strand
TGCTGGGTCTTGTTTGTTGTCTGAGAATCTACTCTACCTACTGGTAACTTGTTTGCCATGTAGCAATAAAAAATATACTAAAAACCTGGATTATTCTGGTTATTCACATTGCACTGCTATTATTTTGAACAATACTGTATGTGGCACCGAGACATGAGCAGCAGGTCCTTTAAGTCCTGTAAGTTGCGATATGGGGCCCCCATGAATCGGACCTGTTTGTCCAGCACATCCCACAAATTGAGATCTGGGAATTCAGAAGCCAAGTCAACACCTTGAACTTCTTTGTCATGTTCCTCAAACCATTCTTGAACAATTTAGGCAGTGTGGCATCCTGCTGAAAGAGGCCACTGCCATGAAGCCGTGTACTTGGTCTGCAAGAATGTTTAGGTAGGTGGTACGTGTCAATGGAACATCACCATGAATGCCAGGACCCAAGGTTTCCCAGCAGAACATTGCCAAGAGTATCATCACAGCATAGTGCATCCTGGTGTCATCTCTTCCCCAGGGAAGTGATGCAGACACACCCGGTTATCCATGTGAGGTAAAAGAAAATATGATTGATCAGGCCAGGCCACCTTCTTCCATTGCTCCCTGATCCAGTTCTGAAGTGCCTATTGTAGATGCTTTCAATGATGGACAGGGGTCAGAATTCTATCATGGCAAGCATTAACTTTTTCAGCAGTTTGTGCTACAGTAGCTCTTTTGTGGGATAGGACCAGAGAGGCTAGCATTTGCTCCCCCTGTGAAATAATGAGCCATAGGTGCGCAAGACCATGTCACCAATTTTCTGGTTGTCCTTCCCTGGACCAGTTTTGGTAGGTACTAACCACTCCATACTGGGAACACCCCACAAAACCTGCTGTTCTGGAGATGCTCTGACCCAGTCAGCTAGCCATCACAATGTGGCCCTGTCAAAGTTGCTCAGATCAACTCAGAGAGCTGACTGTTCACTTGTTACCTAATACAATATTGTCTAATGCTTGATATAGTATATCCCACTCATTGATTATCTCATTACAATGGGATCTCTCAATGTTATGGCTGATCAGTGTGTATACATTCCCAGGTGATGGATAGATATTATAGGAATAGATAAGTGTAACCCATGGACAAGGAAAAATATACAATACCAGTCAAAACTTTGGACACCTACTAATTCAATGGTTTTCTTTCTTTTTATTATTTAAAAGACAAGTCATGTCAAAGTAATGATGGACTGTCATTTCTCTTTACTTAATTGATCAGTTCTTGAAATAATACAGACTACTACAGTTGTGGAATAAGGCTGCAATTAAATGTATACCAACACACTCAACACAACACAACTGATGGCCTCAACGTATTAAGAAATTCCACTAGTTGACTTTAGACAAGGCACACCTGTTAATTGAAGGCATTCCAGGTGACTACCTCATGACGCTGGTTAAAATAATGCCAACAATGTCATTATGGTAAACGGTGACTACTTTGCTTGAAGAAGCTAAAATACGGAACCCATTTTGTTTTTGTACATTTGTTTATTTCATAGTTTCTTGTGTTATCAGTTTTGATGTTTTCAGTATTGCTCTATAATGTAGAGAATAGTCAAAATAAATAAATAGGTGCGTCCAAACTTTACACTTTAAAAAAAAAAATGAAAAAAATACTACAGTACAAGTGAAATGTTCAAAATTGCAGTTAAAATAAACTCCATTTATATATTGCAGGTTCCAAAGCCATGTTTTATTTGGCTGCGGCAGTTTCTGATTTTTATATCCCAGCTTCTGAAATGCCAGAGCACAAAATACAGTCCTCCAATGGCCCTCTACAGGTACAGAATTGCATAAAAATGTTTTTTGTTGTCACATCTTATAATCTATACACTTCTAACCAGAGATTGTGGCTTTTCAGATAAGCATGAAAATGGTACCCAAAATCCTTAAACCACTGGTGAAGGACTGGGCCCCAAAAGCATTTGTCATTTCCTTCAAGCTGGAAACGGATCCATCCATCCTGTTGGAGCGAGCTCGGTCCGCCTTGGACACATACAAGCACCAGGCAGTTGTGGCCAACGTCCTGGACACACGGCATGGTTATGTTGTCATTGTGACTAAAGACTCCCAGAAAGAACTGATCCTTACAGATGAGGAAGCTCACAGAGAAGTTGAAATTGAAGAAAAGATTGTCAAGAATTTGTCACATGCCCACACTCAGTTCATAAAGCAAAACGTTTAGAAGTGTGTTAACCCTCTCATAACTCCCTATACTTTATGTCACTTAAATAGTTAGTAATAAATATAGTAGTTAAGCCGTACTTGTCTTAATGCAGATTCTAGATCAGACTCATGAAAAATGCAAACTCCTACATCTTTTAATTCACAGTAAAACTAGAATAAACTCATCCAAAGCTGGTGGGGGTTCTGGATGGAGTAACAAAATCTGACTTGCCACCAGCTACATGGGAAAAAAACCCAAAACATTCTTATGCATGAATATTCCCCATGCACCCATTTACTGATCTTTGCAGTTCTTATTAATGTGAAGGGTTACAATAGAAGTTTGTTGGTGTAAAAAGTTTAATTCCTAGTGTGTATACATCAAGTAATATCAGTTTTAGTTTTTCCAGGCATTACCAACAGAAAACTGGAATGTAATCAGTCCTCAAGTTATTAAAGTGGCACTAAAATCACTAATGCATAAATCAGAGAATTGATTTTGATTTTTTTTATTTCATGGATGTGCACATCATAACAAAAGGGTCGCAAATAAACATCTGGCTTTACCCAAACTGAATGGTCTTGACTTTTTAGTCGCTTGATATAACTGGATAGATCACTTGAGCTTGATGCTCTTTTTAATTCCCGCACGGATTCCAGAGAGTTCTCCGCTGTATCTCGTCTCCTCACGGCGAACCTCAAGAACCTGAAACCAATGCACAGGTCATCTCATTTTCAGAATAAGACAATTATGTTGTACACTTTAATGTGATTTTGTGTCTTTAACCCGTACCTGACCCTTCCTGCGAATCTTGGCACGTCTGAATTTCTCTCTGTGTTTGACTCTGGGATTGCGGTCAATTTTCTTCCTCTTTGGAGTGAGTCCTTTGTTCTTGGCCATCTTTGCAAGCAAAAAAGATTACATAAATACTTGAAAAGAAAGTGTACATTTACAGTTTATTAGAATAAGAAACTGCAGTACAGGATGTCTATACCCGGTAGTAGCACATCAGTTTAAGGTCTGAGTGTTAAGCTTCTGTACAGTTTATAAACTCGGTACCAAATTCCAGCACTTATGAGGAAGCCATTGACCAAGCAGAGATAAACAGAGGGTCTAAATCTATTTTAACAGGAAGCTTCACTCATCACTACTGTATTTCATGATGTCAGGAAGTGGATTTGTATGGCCCAGCCTGTTCTCAGGAACCCCCATATAAGGTTCTGGTTCTCCTCCACAATCAGTTTCACTGTACCTGGTATGTAATGCCCCTTTTAGCCTCTCCGTCCATCTCGATTTCTTCTTCCGCCTCCTCCTGCTCCATCATTAACCTACACACAATTAGAGATCCATTGTATCTGTCAGTGAAGTCTTTGACCCTGTTTAGTCTTTCCATAACACACTGATGATCATTCTCTCACCCGTCCTCCGGCTGCCTCTTGCTCTTTCGCTTTAGCTTCATTCGCTCCTCGATGCCTTTGTAGAAGAGCAGGGCTGCCTCGCCGTCCAAATCCGAATCTTCAGCCTCCTGCATATCTGCCACCTTTGATGCCTATGAAAACATACGAAACTCAAGTAGGCATTTATAGGGACACTTCAATACTGACCCTATATGTGAAAAGAAAATTCTTACGTCACGCTTGTCTTTTTTGCTGCTCTGTGTTTTTTTAGCTGCTCTCTCTTCCTGGTTTTCAGAAAGCAGCTGGCGCAGTTGAGGGGAGAGTTTGGCATCAATAGCTCCTAGTTCATTGATTAACTATGAAAGCAAATAGACATATTTTAAGCAAACAAATCATGGCCACTGACAAAAAAATAAAACATGATTAGATAAATAACATGTGTACTTACATTTCTGTAGGTCACCAACCGCTCAATCACTGGGTGGTTATGTGCTGGAATTCTCTTGGCTTTTAAAACCAGGTAAAAGCTGATGTTCGTGCAATAGCTGGGGGAAAAAGAGCAAATTATGATTGTGTGAAAATATTTTGTAAATTCTTAAAACTTAAAAAAAAAAAAAAAAAATCCTACTTACTTAAGATAAAGTTGCTGCTTGGCCATGAGGTAATTTGCCCCCTGGGAAAGAAAAGAAAAACAATTTACAGGCATTACAGCAAACAAGGACTGTAAAAAAGAAAGTTTATTTATAAAAAAAAAAAAGAAAGAAAAAAAGGTATGCTCCTTTAAAGGGCCTTTGGTGCTGATATGAAAATCTACCGTAGCTGCCTATCCATATCATTTATCAATACTAATAATAAAGATTCCCCGTGCATGCATGGGTTTCCTCCGGGTGCTCATTTTTCCTCCCAAAGTCCAAAGACATGCAGATTAGGTCAACTGGCTACTCTAAATTGCACATAGATGTGAATGCGAGCGTGTGTGGTTGTTTGTCTGTGTTGGCCCTGTGGTGGACTGGCGACCTGCCCATGGTGTACCCCGCCTCTCACCCGAAGATGCTGGGATTGGCTCCAGCTTCCCCGCGACCCAGACAGATAAAGCGGTATAATGGATGGATGGATGGATAATCAAGATTACATTTATTTCTCTACAATTAGTTTAACTTTGCCAAGGACAAACTTGCCAGCCTTTAGCTGTTCCCCCAAAGGATCACATGTAAAATGTCCTGATGTTCAGGACAAAATACTCAAAATGATCACAGCCACTGCTTAGGAATTAAAACCTGGACTCAGATGACCATCTCATCAATTTGTGCTTGAGACAACAGCTCACCTTTCCTGGCGGAATCTGTCCATCTTTCACCATCCGCACAATGGGCTGTATCTCATCTCGTAGTTCTGTCAGCTAAACGCAACACAGTAGAACAAATAAGAAAAAGAAAAAAAAACTATGCCATGTTGTATGCATAATAAAATTACAGAAAGTGATCTTTTAATTAATGTAAACTCCTCCAAAGCAAAACCTTAGCCTTGAAATCCTGAATGAGCTCCAGGAGCTCTGGACTCTCCTTCTTCAGCAGTTTGAGCTTCTCTTTCTGTGACATTGTGTTTAGGTCTTTAACGATCCTCTGCTCTTTCTCTGCAGTCTTATCAGTCTTCTCAGCTTCCACTTCTACTGCAAATTCCTGAAAGGCCAGAGATAATATACTAAATTTATATATGCTGATTCAATTTTCTATAACAGCACTGCTCTGACAGTAGTGTCAACCGTAACTCAAATCACAGGTTTATTTAATGTGCTCCTTCTAAAATGTTATTGTTTCTATAGTAACCGCTCACTCTCAGGGACTTGTATGATGGACACTCCATGTAACCTACAATATTATTAAGTCTAATAATAAGTGGATTTTAAAACATGTCATTATTTCACAAAGAAACATGTCTAAATATTAATATGGTGACATTTCCTGTTAAGAGACATTTATTAAACATCTATGGAAGGAGTCAGGGCTTTCTAAATATTAGTATGTTTTCTGCCATAGTAAAGTGTTCTAAACAAAGGCCTTCACACTTTCTGGTTTCTTCTTTGCATGACAAGAATATAGTCTATGATGTAAAAAATTTTATATCAGCAAGTGGAAATGATCTTGAATAAAGTCAAAGTAATACTTAATTCAGCTAACATTTCACATTATGAGATGAAACCAAAAATAAACATATTAGCAAATAATTTTGCTAATTTTGACCATTTAATTATCTGCCAATGGAATAATAATATTTTAAGCTTGAAATTACAGACTCTACAAAGGATAGTGTGGGCAGACGAGCACATCGTCGTCACGCCTCTACCCCCTGGTCCAGACATTTCCCACTCATGCAGCGTCCATAAGGCCTCCAGCACTGTGGACGATCCCTCCCACTACTCCCATAATCTCCAACCTGAAGTCCAGAAAAGTTGAGACGTTCTTTAAAGTTGAAAGTTGAAAACTAAAAGACTTTCAAAATCACATGAGCTTTGACTGCAATCAGCAATCACTGACATTGTCATTGTACAGATTCACTACAGTACTGCACGGTCACTTTAATCATCATTCGGCTCAGGTTTCCTTTACAAGCATTACTGCACTGATACTTTTAAAATGTATTCCAGTTGCAGCTTTGGGGCCTGTGTGTTTACTGTAATGTGTTACGGTCATGTTAAATGTCCTTTTTTGTGGTTGGACAATTTGCGCTTTTCTGCCAGTCTTTGCACCCTGACTAGTTCCTAAAGCCCTCCCTGCTGCGCTTTATGCATGTCCTGGCAACAAAATACATCTTCCAGGAAAAACGTGATTTAATCTCACTGTTTACTGCACACATAGTCACTGCCAAAAGTATTGGAACGGTGGCAATTTGTGATTCTGCCGCTGCACACCACCACAATGGATTTGAAAAGAAGCCATCAGGATGTGACTTAAGTGTAGACATTCAGCATCAATTCAAGGGGTTTATCAAAAATATTGCATTTTGGAGGGGACTTGAACTTGAACCAGTCAATCATCAAATTTTCAGCATTTGAGTAGATCATCTACTGACTATCAACTTGTCCCTAGTCCTCCAATCCATATAAACTATATTTCTGTGTCACATTTTGGTCCTAATGAGTTTATCACACCATCTAGGTCCAAAGTTGAAGCCTGTTGACGACATGCTGCTGAATAACGTCATCTTGAGAATAAAAAAAAGTTAATTTTATTTGTGTAGCACTTTTAACAATAGACATTATCACTGAGAAACTTCCAGAAGGCCAGATGTAGATTTCACAAGCAAGTGGCGACAGTGGCGAGTAAAAACTTCCTGAGACAACATGAGGAAGAAACCTTCATAGGATCCAGACTAAAAACCCATCCTCTTCTGCATGACAACAAATCCGTGTCTAAACCTAAATTCAAGTCACGTCTTAAGTTCCTTGTGATAGGTCATGAAAATGATCAGCAAAGTGCAAGTCCTGGAACTGAGTGCTGCATCCCACATTACACACATCCAACTAGGGCTTCAAATGAAATGTACCTGGAGCAGGTTTAGATCGTAGTCTTCCTCACTCAGGTTAGCTGCTAGTCGTTTTTGTATGTTCTTTGCTTCCTCTTCTTCCTCCTTATCCTCTGCTTCTACCTCCTCCAAATGCTTTCCTTCTACAAACAAATTAATAATTCGTGTTTTTAAATCCTGCTTCGGAAACCAGCGTGTACAGCATGTAGTTTTTCCAAGGAGAGCGTAAAGCATGAACAGTAAAACACACACTTTTAGTGCTATAATCAGAGTCATAGAACATTTTCTTCTTCCTCCCCCAGGCCATGTCATTTGGCAGATCTATTGAAATGAAACAGAAACAAATATTAGTAACCTGTCTGAAAATAATACAAAATTATTATGACTTCAAAAATGAGGGAATGTTACAAATCGACCAACAATTGTGACTTACCATCATCCCCTTTTCCTTCCAGATCACTCTCCATATCCGTCGCTTCTTGTTCCTCATTGCTGCTGTTCTCCTCTTCATCATCTGATTCCTCAAGTGTCAGGGGCATCACCTCTTCCTGAACATACCACAAATTACCACAGAGCACTGCTGCACATCTTAAACTCGGACTCAACACATTCACTGTTTACTGAACAATTATTAATAATCAGCAGAATCAGTGATTCTCACCTCATCGCTCTCATCATCTTGTTCACTGTCCAGTTGCACGCCTCGAGCCAAAAGACTCTTCAAATATAAAGAAAAATGTCAATAATGGTCACATTTCAGACAAGGAACAAGCAACACATCGGTTATCAGCAACTCACTGAGATGTTTGTACTGTGGAAACGTTCTACTTCATCCTGCACACTCCTGGAGGAGTTCTGATGAGAGAAACACGAAGTAGTGTTAAGATGGGTTAAATCCCAATGTGCTACATTACACACAGGGCTACGCAGCTGTCCACACAATCCTCTGAGAGACCTTCACCTTAGCTGGGATTTCCTCATTTTTATAGCAAGCAGGATCATCACTGTCATACTCTTCAACCTTATTTGCTTTGGGCCTTCGCACGACTCTGCTGGAAAAAACACAACGAGTCAAGATTGTGGAAGGTGGAACAGGTGTACGTCCAGAATCATATCCCATCACACTAAACAGAACAGTCCAAAAGCATACTATCCAGTACCATACTAATTAATACCATAGTATACTCTGTTATAGTACACGCTACAATACTAAAAACAAAATAACACACCACCTCATTTCTATGTACTCTTGGAAAAAAAAATTTTTTTTCCAACATATTAAGGAAAAATGAATTCATGTTTTGTATTAGTATGTTTTCAGCCCTATAATGTCCCATAATCAAAAGTTTTGAACTTTAATTATGTGTAGTGTTAAAAATTATTTATTTAGTTTATTTTTTACAACTAAAACTTTTGGGTCTGTGGCACTGAACTGATACTGCAGAGAGGCAAAAAGTAAACACACACACACACACACACACACACACACACACAGGAACAAATATCACAGAAATAAAGTGATCTTTTCTTTTCCACAGACCACTGCAGGCTCAACTTTTCATTGGTTTCAAGAGGTGTTATGTTTTATCAAAACAGCGGAAATTTTCTTGCTGTAGCCTCTCTCACAGCCACTGATACCAGTGCTTGCAACTTCAATTCACACACACGTTCACACCTAGCAGCAATTTAGTCCAGTCATTTCACCTGCCAGTCTGTTTTTGGGAGGTGGGAAGAAACCCAGACATGGGAAGAAAACAGAAGTCTAATATTTGTAGAGTTGCTTTATGGGAATAAAAACAGTTCTGTACTGAGGCAGTCTGTGGATATTTTTTCCCTTCTTGAAAAGAGGTCCCTGGCTGAATCACTGAAGGGAGACATCTCATATGACACTACACTAACCTTAAGCAAAACACCGTGAGACTTCATTACATTTTTGATTTCCTACATAGCTACAGAATGCCACAATTCCAAAAATAGTGCACAGGGTGAAAGTCTGGAAATGGTCAGTCAGCTATTACCTCGTATATCAAACTAGCACACCACTGCATGCTATAGCAGTAAGCAGCCTACACGTGTAGGGTGGTGTGCAGTGTGAGTCACTCCATAGGGCCCCTCGGTGTAAAGGACGGGAGCTCAGGAACTCATGGCTCGCCTTCAGACAGTTTAGTACTATGTTTACAATAAGCTCTCAATCTGATCAGGAACATTTTGTATGGAATGAGTTACTTCTGCTAATGTGATAAAAGCCACATCCCCAGTATTAACAGAGGGGTTTATGACTAACTTTACTTTAACTAATACTTATACTAAAATTAAGCTTATTAACCTTTAACGTTACATACCGTTTTGCCCGAACCATGCTGCTCTCAGGTCCTTACTGCAGGCGTTCGCGCAACAGGATTCAACTAGTGAACTGCTAATTAAATATTTAATTGTTTTAAAAACTAATAACAGAGCGTATTATCACTTTTTAAGCCGAAATAAGAACTACCCACGAGATTTCCAAAGCATGTGTACGCGCTACTGTGTAACTATTTCCGGTTCAGAAATCACACTACAAAATAAAAGTCATTTAAACGCGTGCTGCGCAGACGATTCCCCCGCGTATTTAACAGTTCACTATTTGCAGTGCAGCCATTTTGTAGTGGAGAAATGAATATTACGTTTCCTGTCTGTAACTTTTAGGTTCAAGGCTGGTATTTTTGAGAATTGGAGTGACAGCATCAGTTTTGAGATTCAAAACCTGTATTAAGGGACCTGTTAGAAAAATAGTGGCCAGGCGAGAGATAACCTCTCTGAAGATAATGTCATCTCTTGTACTTCTTTTTATACGTTATTATTCATATATGTATTCTATTTTTATTATCCAATTATTTTTTTCTTTTTCTAAACCTTTATTATGGCACCAGAGATAGATGAATAAATAATTAAACGGACTTATTGCACTAAGACCATTTCTGAATTCTTAGTACTGCTTCTGTATTTCCGGTGCATTCACCTCACTCACAGTGGCATTCACCTTACTCACATGTCATAGGCAGTCTCATCAAGAGCTCCTTTAGTTTCAGTGAACATCCGATATGTATGAATACTTGCAAAGCTTCTTGTAGCAATCTGAAAAAGGCTTCAAACTGTGTTTTGCTTTGCACACATATGAAGGTAATATATTTTATACATAATACATATTAATACCTTATATGAATACAGTAATAGTTAGAGAAACTAGACCTGTCTTACTGTATTGATGAATGTAAATGGTGCTTTTGTTAACACGAGAGCCACCTATGTCAAAACGGAAATGCGTCATATCACTGAATCGAAGGAGTCCATAGACTTGTAAATATTATGTCACGTCTTATGGAGTTTTCACTATTTTTAAAAGGTTGTTCGCATGGCCAGATAGTCAGCCTAGCAAACACTCATATGATGTGAGCATTTGAGTTATTATGAGTCAAAGTTGTTGTTTGCATTTAAATACATTTATGGCATTTGGCATAACTAGGCAGAGTACCTAGAAATTCCCCTGAATGTAATAGGGAATATCTCATCAATATGTGGCATCAGTATTCTCAAAAGGATCACACTGGATCCAGAGCCTATCCTGGGAACACTGAGTACAAGGTAATTATACACCCAGTGAAATTTAGTATAGCAAACCCACCTAGCTGCATGCTTTTGGGAGAATTTTATTTTGTATATATATTTTAATATCTCTCTGTCTTTCTCCCTTAGTTTGCTGCACAACTGTGTTTTTTCAGATGCTTTGTGTGTCTTAATTCACACCACAACATGAGTTATCCATTTCATCAACATTCTATCTTTTCACTTCTTCTTTATTTATTTCTTTATTGATTATTGCATTTTTGCTCATATGTATTCTGTTCATTTTTGTCATGTGATGGCTTCCCCTTATTCTTATTTTTGTTGTTGGTGATGTATGTATTGTTCACTGTGGTTCAGGGAAAAGAAAACAAAGGAAGTCTCATCATAACCTTTCCATGTACGCAACAAGGCACAAGTAGCCGCCTCGACCAATTAGCGTTCTGCTGCAAGCTGGCTGTAAATATGCACGACATGCTGTTGGGCTTTTGTAGGAATGCATGTCAGTCTGTCAGTGAAACTCTGCACACCACATTTACACATTCGTCCATTCTGTGTGCCAAGACATACATGCACTTTAACGTAGAAGTATAAGCTAGTCTTATATGTGGAAAAGTAACAAAACTGAAGTCAATGTAATAATAGCATTAAAGATGAATCCCTTTCATTTTATTTCTATCATGTTTGTACCACTGTAAGTTAACTGATTTCAGTCTACTTATTGCAGCACAGTCAGTGAAGGTGGGACTGGCTGTGTTATGTGTTGTGGAGATGTTGAGGAAATGATGCACACCTTCCCAGGAAACAAATATTGCTGCACATCGGCCTGTGTGTCTGACTTTATACATGTAGCAAAGAGTGCAAAAGGCAAGGCATTGCAACAGTAGAAGGTCAATGTCTGGTTAAAGATAAGCAAGAATTCTCAACAAGAAAAACTTTTAACAAAAATTTGTTCTGTAACAATTTCAGCTCTGTAAATTGTGCACTGCTTGTTTCTAAGGAAGAAAAAAACACTTAGAAAAAGGTAGAACGAGGGCAGTGGTAGCTCAGTAGTTAAGCCGTCGGACTTGTTATTGGAAGGTCGTGAGTTCAAATCCCAGCACTGCCAAGTTATCGCTGATGGGCCCTTGAGCAAGGCCCTTAGCCCTCAACTGCTCAGTTGTATAAATGAGATATATGTAAGTCGCTCTGGATAAGGGTGTCTGCCTAATGATGTAAATGTAAATGTAGAATAATTGACTGGTTTGTGTTAATACTTTAATGCTCAGCCTCAGGAAGATTCGGGTTTTACAGGAACTCGGAACAAACACAAACATAGTCAACAGAGACAGGAAACAAGGCTTTGGTCCACTGGAAGTGTGTAATGATGAATCTGAGCTGACAAGGACTGTTGGAATCACAGACTCAGACATATACAGGTCATTAAATACTCAGCATTAAAGCTTAGATTAAGATCTGCATAATGATCACACAGAGAGGAAGCTGTCAAGTATATTTTGTAAAGTATAACTTAGAAATGAAATTTAAAACTGATGTGCATGTGAGGAAATTGCCCCCGAATTGATCAAGAGGTGATTCAAGTATTATGTTAAAACTATTACTTGCTCTTGAACAGCGTTGATTAGTGGCAGTCACCCGTAAAGTGCAAAGTGCATGCTCGCCACAGCTCATCTTCATTTAGTGACACCCACAAAACTCCAGAAAAGGTAAAGCTCACAGACAACTGGAAGTGCAAAATGTGGGCAAAATGGAGAAAGAAAAGGAATTTCTCAGAGACAGAAGTGGAACTTATTTTGTCTCACATCTACAGTTAATTTAATTAATATTATTTAGTGGCATAACAGAACCTAAAATTGTTAAAAATCTGGAGACATTACAGAAAAGGTGAATTAGCTGTGAATTAATTGAGGTGAGAAGATTTGGTTTGACACAGGGAAACTGCTAAACTGCTGTGTTTCAGTGACTGTCACCCAGAAGTCTCATGTTGACTCTTGCACCCCAATGCACGCTCTTCAATGCCATGTTGGAAAATTAAGAGGGCATGTGTCATAAGCAACCTTACATATTCAGAAAGAAGCCAGTGATGGCATGGAACTTACTAGGGAGTGTATGGCATACTGCGGCCCGATACACACCAGATCACTTATCAGTCATTAGTACTGGCTCTGAAGTGTTGCACAGCATTAAAAGATGATGCCATGGCAAACAGAAACTGAGCCATTGCAGCGCATCTTTCCTTTATATGGTAGCATTTCTCTTGTTTTAATTTTATGACTGGTCTTATTTGTCTTAATTGATGGATTAGTGTTGTTTTGCCAATCCACCTACCTGCACGTTTTTGGACTTTGGGAGGAAACCAGAGAACCCAGAGGAAACCCACACCGACATAGGGAGAAAATGTGACTCCACACAGATAGTAACTTGATCTCTGGATGGAAGCCAGGACCATGAAGCTGTGAGATAGCAAGCCTTTTCCAAAGGTTTTATTACATGTGTGTGTGATTGAAATAAATAAATGATACAAAATTGACAGTGCAATAAAATATGATTTGAAGCTGATCAACTGAGGTTCACATTGGTGAATCTCGTTATATGTAAGTTTACGTTCTTGTAGAATACGATAGTTTTTCCAAACTTACAGGATTTTCATGAATACCAAACTATTAGTGTGAAGCTCCAAGCAAATAACAAATAATTTTCTTTTATCCAGCTTCATAAATAAGGCTCATTTTCTTTTTTTAGTTGGGACCTACATGAATAACTGCACATGTTTATTTTACAACTTAGCACCAATTTAAGTGAGGGCTTTCCCTCAGTGTGTCTTTTGCCAATACTTAAATAAATGAAATAGAATTTGGAGACCAGTGTAAATAGATATTAGGAAATCTTTTCACTTCACTGGAACAGCTGAACAGAGAACTGCTTTGATATGCGGAGAAGTCGGTTATGGGAAAGTGATGGGCAGATTTAGAATGAGGGTGGAACAGCTAGGGTTGCTGCTTCAGCTGTTCAATATGAAGATTTTCTATATAGACTAGGTTCATCTGGCAGTTAGAAAATCCACTAGTGCTGCTTTTTTTCAGTGATTTTAGTGATTTCGACCAAGTCCAGTATTCGCTGCTCATGCTGTGTGCTTCCTTTTTGTTTATATTTCTACCATGTGGATTTGTTGGAATAATGAGACTGGCAGTACACACACATTTCTGTTTAAATGCAGCTCTTATAGCCTATTTGTTTTAGATTTTTTTAGTTTGCCAATTACTCAGGGTAACTTTGGGTGCCCAAGGCAAAAGGGACTTGGAGGGCATGAAACCAAACTGCCTCCTCCCTTTGAGGAACCACATCTTGGACACATCATTCCAATCTTCAAACGTTTTTATCGATTTTTTTAGAAAATGCATACATTATATTAACATTTGAATGCAAATCCCCTACTTCCTCCAACAGTTCATCCATCCATTATCTATTCCGCTTTATCCATTTGGGTCGCTGGGGAAGCTGGAGCCAATCTCAGCAGACACTGGGCGAGAGGTGGGGTACACCCTGGGCATGTCGCCAGTCCAACACAGAGTCAACACAGACAAACAACCATACATGCTCAAGTTGCAAAGTTGTCCTAGTCTGCATGTCTTTGGACTGTGGGAAGAAACCCACGCATGCACGAGGAGAACTTGCAAACTCCACACAGAAAGGCACCTTGGGTGACCTGGGGATCAAGGACCAAGACCTTCTTGCTGAGAGGCAACAGTGCTAACCACCACACATCGTGCCGCCCCAACAGTTCTAAGAACTATGTAAAGTCCGAAGGCGCCTCATGTCTTCTTGGACCTCGCTTTGTGCAGAGGTTTAGAGTGAGCAAAGGAATTTTTACAGGAACCGGTAGAGGGCGCTGAGCGGAAAGGCGTGGTTTCAGAGCCACGCCCCCGGCGCAGGCTGCTCATTGGTCTTTGTAGTCGGTGTGTACGCCATCGCTGAATGCTTTCATACAATGATGATTCTGCAGGCGGCGAGAGTGTGCACACGCAGAGGAGACGGCGTTTTATAGTGACAAATCCCCATCAACTAAAACAAATCTGTTAAAGCAGATAATTTCGGTAAGGATGTTCAGAGGACAGCAATTCACAGAAATCTTTCACTGTAGCTGAACACAACGTTGACGCCATTTGCAGACTGAAGTGAATCTAAGCATGTCCGGCGTTGGTAGGTCAGACTGTTAGAAAAACAGAAGCCTAGGGTTTTGCATGATGAAACCAGCTTGAACCACCTTCGCTGTTTGGTAAAGTTGTCTGTGATCCTGCGTTTTTGTGCAGAATGAACTCAAGCTGTAGTTGTCTTGGTGGCAGTAGCATTAGCTGTTGTTGAGTAAACTGACTGCTGCGCCATTTTGTCGTCCTCGGTGTTGTACTCCGCTCTGACTGGCCGCTCGCGGTGCCATGTGATTTTTAAATATGAAATTGTTCTGCATATATCAGTATTTCTGCACACCAAGCTGTGTCTTGATATTGTTTTCCCCTTCCAAGCAGGTATGAGTACTGTTTCTCGCCTCATCTCCATTTTGTGTGTTTCTGGCTTTGTTGTTGCAGGGCTCAGCGAGTCCGCTGCTCTGCTCCTGAGTGCTGGCTTTGTCGTTGATTCCGCTCTGCTTTCAGCTTTTAAAACAGATTTGTGTGGTCAGTCTTTTTGTTGTAACTTTTTTTTTTTTTTAATGTTAAAAAAAATAAATCCACAAAGGTTATTTGATAGCTCTGCAAATATTTTCCTGCTGCCGACATCGTGTCAAACAGTATAATCCTGTAGATGACCCTGATATTCTGCCTTATGCGGACTGGGGCTTTTCTTGTGATGGTGATTTCCGGTGTGATGGTCAGAAATTTGTTAGGGGTATTTTGTGTCCAACTATGAAGCTAATCTTGTTCCAAAACAGTAAACAAAATGGCAAGGTACAAGGTAGGCACACTGGTCAAAATATGCACATCCATGCAGTATTTCTAATTAAATGAAAGAAAAAAAAGACTCATAAATAGTTTTTTCTCTTCTTGAAATTTGTGGATTAGGGAATATGCAGGTGCACATTTCATTGCTTCTGGGATCATATTTTTTCTTCCTCTCCTTTTGACCTTTTCCTTTTTTTTTTCTTTTTTTCTTTTTTTTTTTTAAACAGTTGAGGGTTTTGTGTATGCTGCCTTCTTAAATGTCGTGGGGATATAAAGTGTGAAGGTGCACATTACCTGATTTTGCTGAACCAAAAAGTAATATCCATGATATATATTTTGTATTGTTTCATATACTTTACTTTATATACTTCCTTTTCTGTGACCGCAGCTCTGACTGTAATTCATATCACAGATGTATTTTGACGTGCTCGGTCCACTAGGTTATCATTTTTTTATTGTACAAACATACACAGGACTGTGTGCGGTGGATGTTCATGTTAACGGATTAAGGAGAAGTTTCCAGTAAGGAGTTTATTTAGCATTTTTGCAGGAGTCTCCAGTACAGTGCTTTTTAGCAGTCAGGGAAATCTGTTCCTTTCATTTGTCTGATATGGGAACGTCTCCAGAACAGAGGCGGTTACACTTACCGGCTTCTGTCTAACATGACAAACCACATAGGAGAGTGCTGTTGCTAGAACATATCATAATCAATACATTCAGTGCAAATAAAAGCAAGAGCGAACTTGTTTGACATTTATGTGTACTTAAACATGTACACGTAAAGAATTGTAATAATTAGTGAATTGATATGGTATAAGAGGGATAAAACATGGACATAATCCTATAAGAGCTTAAATTTCAGGTTGTGTAAAAGACCTCTGCTTTGTCATTGAACTACACCACCCCTTTGCAGATTATTTCCCTATAATAGCATGTCCCTTATGTTTTATTTCTTACTTAACAGCCCTTCTGTGTGAACTACATAGATGGCTAGCTATAGTTTCAGGTTAGTGATTGTTTGCTAATCACTAACAACTGTTTGTCATGTTTAGTTAAATGCCACCGTTATTTGTAGAGGTCACCAGTTGGGCCACGCTACATTCAATTGACAGACAAAATTACTAGCATTTATTCTTCACTTTAATATTTAAAAAAAAAACTTTCTGTATTACTTGCCAACAGTTTTTAGTGTGATTTGTATTCTTAGCTCACGTCCTAATGAGCCAGTATCAGAATATATTTAATGATGGAGACTTCAAAGCACTTATGTAAATCGCTCTGGATAAGGGCGTCTGCAAAATGCTGTAAATGTAAACAAAACAAAGCAAAAATTCCAGAGGCAGAAATGCATTAAAAGATTTGCATACAAATATATAACCTATTCAAATATGAGGAAGAGTATTATTGCGTTTATTTATTTTAGTTTTTTTGCCATTTGTATTTGCAGCATCTGCTTTTAGATTTTGATAATTTAACATGCTGCTTTCGGATCTTGTTATGGAATAGAATAGTATGAAATGAGCATAAATGCAATTGCAGTTTCACCCGCTGGCATCTCCGATACACAGCAGGTTAAAAAATAGTACACAGTGGTACATTGTTGGTGCCGTTGATTTATTTGAAATTTGCATTCACGTGTTTTTGAGATTTAAGGTTCTAGTAAAGCAGTGGTAATCCGTCTGTCTTCCCTGTATACGTGTATAAATTTGTGTTCGATATCACGTAGGACTAATATAGGGGGGCACTGTTATTCACTTTATTTTATTTCACTATATCCATGCATTAGACTCAGATCTCAAAGACACTGAGAAAATACCTGAATAGTGCATTAAAATCTGCTTTTCCTGTGTGTGTGGGTTTTTTTTTTTTTTGTTTTGTTTTTTGTTTTTTGCTTCATTGGGAATCTTCCCATTTGAAAATGTTTTGGTTTTGCTCTTATGCATGATTTTCTGCTGAGTTCATCAAGAAGTATAATAATATGTTTTAGCTTATAAATTTAAAACCTGGCAAGGGCTTTTGCAGCTAGCCAGACCTCTGGTGTGAATGGTGATCTAAATTAATGTATGCTGGATTTAAATTACATTATGCTAAAAGCTTGAAATGGCTGGTGCTGAATGGTGTATTAGAACATGCATACTGGGCGTTATTGGTTACATTGCTGTTTGCATTGATGTTTTTGCCTCCATTTATTCTCTTATTACAGTCAAGAGTTGATTTTAAATGATTGACCACGAGATTGGCTTGGGTTTCATCCACAACTAATAACGAACCACCACTAATTATACAGGTAAGAATTTGTGTAGCCTTTAGTTCATTAGACACATTTATAAAAAAAAAAAAAAACCTTTGTGCACGTTTCTGTTTACTTGGTGAGCTATATTCAAGCTAATGGTTTTAACATTTATTCAGCACAAAATGCAAAGAACAAATGTACAGATAACATTACGCTGCTGTATTCTGATAAATAATTGAATTGGAAGCCCTGTATTAGTGTTTCCTGAGCTGTTTGCTGGATTTTTTTAAAAATGTAATAGCCATGGAATTTCACAATTTTTGATCGCTTTTATCTGAATAAAATTAGTTTTAAGCTCTTATCTGCTATCTATCGTGGACCCTATTTATTTTTGTGAGAAGTTAACCTGGCTTGTGTTTATGCAGACCCATTGGAAAATTTACTGGGCTATTCCACATTCTGATTTTGTTGATATTAGACTTATTTAATACAGATATGACATCGTAAAGAATTGTAGAGGTCTCTATACTTTAGTAAATTGGTAACATTAAAATTTTTATTGTCAATATCCAAGTGAAAAAATGTGGTCACCATATGTAAAAAATTTATTTCAAACTATACCCGTTCTTGGTTGAAATGGGCTTTTTGAACATCGTGGTTATTCTTGTGGGAACTACATGTGGCAGGATTGGAGGGTTTTGGCATTAGCCATGTTATGTTATTTTTTTATGATGTGAGCTCAGTGACAAGAAACCATTGTTTGATTGGCTTTGGCTTTATGGAGAGATAACTGCATCTGTTTTTGCTGTTTTCATTGTGATTGCTCAAATGCTTTGTGTACACCAACTTTCATCCTCCCCATTCTATGGTTTTAGGCTGCTTTGTGTGACTGTCCTACTAACCTTTCCTTCACCCTAGCCTGATGGTCGTTGCCTTCTTTCATCTACAGGTGTGCGTTATAGCACCTCAGCATGGCTGTGGTCATCCGTTTGCAGGGCCTCCCTATTGTGGCGGGCACCATGGACATTCGCCATTTCTTCTCCGGTCTCACAATCCCAGATGGTGGCGTGCATATTGTAGGGGGTGACCATGGTGAAGCTTTTATCGTGTTTGCAACAGATGAAGATGCAAGGCTCGGAATGATGCGCACAGGGGGAACAATAAAAGGTTCCAAAGTATCACTGTTACTTAGCAGTAAAACTGAGATGCAAAACATGATTGAGTTGAGTCGCAGGCGTTTCGAAACTGGTAATGCAGATGGGGGTTCAGGAAATAGTAATAGGCCAGGGCCTCCCAATATTACTGGAGGAACTGAAAGGGGTAGCTTGCCAACCACTGCACAAGGTTTTAGTAATACCACTTCAACTACAGCAACCACAGCTGTTTCTGTTAATGAGCCTGTAAGCAACAAAAGTGCTCCAACCTTTGCCTCTTCGACCATAGGTAACATGCCTCCAAACTTTAATAATTTTAGCAGCCCAAATCTTAGCATGGGGTCCACCATGACTACTGCCATGTCATCCTTAACTAATGTACCTCCTCCAATACCTCCCTTGCCTACTATGCCAACTTTACCACCTATGCCACCCATGCCAGTACCACCACCAGTGTCAACATTACCCCCAGTACCAGCTGTAAACCCTTTAACCTCAGTGCCACCAGTCCCTCCCATGGCTCACATGCCACACCTTTCTGCGCTCCCGCCGTTTAATCCCGGTGTCCCCCCACCAGTTGGACCTGTGGCCGGTGGTCTTGCTGCTTCAGGA
Source organism: Notoglanidium macrostoma (assembly GCA_030068235.1). Classification (NCBI taxonomy): domain Eukaryota; kingdom Metazoa; phylum Chordata; class Actinopteri; order Siluriformes; family Auchenoglanididae; genus Notoglanidium; species Notoglanidium macrostoma. The sequence goes on along the minus strand of JAQQZR010000016.1, from coordinate 10,550,130 downwards.
CCACCTTTGTCTCTTGGAACCCCAAATCCAATGTTTCTGAACCCCTTAAAACCTCTAAATCCTCTCAATCTTCAGGCTCATTTGAAATCAGCACTAATGAACCCTGATGAGTTGTACATACAGGTTCAAGGCCTTCCTTACAGTACATCTGAAATTGAAATGGGTGAGTTTTTCCATGGATTAGGGGTTGACTCTATTCGAATACTTAGAGATGGTCTTGGCAGGAGCAGTGGCAGAGCTTTGGTTAAATTTTTTACACCCCAAGATTCATTTGAAGCTCTTAAACGAAACACTGGTATGATGGGCCAAAGGTATATAGAAATATCTCCTGCTTCAGAAAGGCAATGGAGAGATGCCCAGGGATTATGTACAGAGCAGCTTAAAATGGGTAGTGACTTAGAACAGGGTCGGCATCATCGTGGAAATGCTACGTCTGCTTCCCCTTCTGGTCGAGAACGTGCTAGGTCTCGGTCTCCTCATAAACAAGAGTTCTGTGTGTATTTAAAGGGGCTTCCATATGAAGCGGAAAATAAACAGATATTTGAATTTTTCAAAAACCTGGACATTGTTGAAGACAGCATTTACATTGCATATGGACCCAATGGCAGGGCAACAGGGGAGGGTTTTGTTGAGTTTAGAAATGAAATGGACTACAAAGTTGCTCTTGGTTGTCACATGCAGTACATGGGAAGTCGATTTATACAAGTGCACCCCATTACAAAGAAAAACATGTTTGAAAAGATTGATGCAATTCGCAAAAGAATGCAGGGCTCCCAGGGGGATCATAAAGGCAGCTCGTCAGAGGGTGGAAAGGGTGCTCGAATTTGTGCTCATATAACAAATATTCCCTATAATGTGTCAAAGAAAGATGTACGCCTGTTTTTGGATGGAATTCAGTTGTTTGAAGACAGCCTCAAAGTACTAGTTGATGGCAATGGTAATGGCCTTGGCCAAGCTGTAGTGCAGTTTAAATCTGAGGAGGATGCCCATAAAGCTGAACGATTACATAGACAAAAGTTAAATGGCAGGGATGCTTTTGTCCACTTGGTTACATATGAGCAAATGAAGGAGGTTGAAAGAAACCCTCCCCCACAGTCAAAGCGGGGACAAAAGGCTCAAAACAATTCCCTTGCCCATGCCCATGCCCATGCTCATGCCCAAGCCCAAGCTCAGGCTCAAGTGCAAGCCCAAATCCAAGCTCAAGCACAGCATGCTTTCCCTGGAATGACTGGGGAGGAGTTCAATTTTCTCCGAAATGCAGTGGGGAACCTTGGTAATGGCCCTCCATTCGTCAACCCATTTGCTGCCCCAGGTAATGGCTTAGCAGGCCCACCACCTCTACCTCCACTAGGTACCGCTTTGGGTGATGTTTCACTTCCTGTTCCTCCACCTATTGTTGGGGGACACTTACCAGGGCCTGTTCTGGAGCCCCCTGGTTTCCGACCTGGTGGTAACAATCCACCTCCTGGTTTTGTTGGAGCCCCAGAGAGCTTAAGGAGCATGCCATCATTTGATAATGGATCTTCAAGGAAAGGTGCCAGTCAAAACCGTGGCGCGAATCAAGGTCGTTCAGCAGGCTCTCAATCTGCTTTTGGGCCAGCCTCTGAAAATCCAAGGGCATCAACCACTGGTGGTGCAGGGAACCCACGGCCCACCATTGTCAAAATTCAAAATATGCCTTTTACTGTCACAGTAGATGAAATATTAGATTTCTTCTATGGTTATAAGGTGTTGCCTGGCTCTGTGTGCCTGCAATTTAGTGAGAAGGGACTGCCTACAGGGGAGGCAATGGTTGCATTTGATTCCCATGATGAAGCAATGTCTGCCGTTATGGACCTGAATGATAGGCCTATTGGTGCAAGAAAAGTAAAAATTACTATGGGATGAAGTAACTCGTGATAAAATAAATGGACATGCACTGAGGTGTTTTTATTTTATTTTTTTTTAATTCACAGAACTTAGTGGTGTAACATTGTTTTCTCTTCTCAGATAACATGCTTGATTAACCAGTAAAGTAGATCCAAGAGAAAAAAACCATGTTGACCCTTAAAGTGTGATTGTGAAGGTGGAACTGTTTAAGGGGTGGTTTACTGTTTCTGACTTTGTCTAAAGTGCTTGAGACTGGCCTCTAATCATGTGTGAACTGAGGTTTTGTATTCATGAAGAGGTCTAAGAACACTTGATTGCCGCATTTTGAGAGCGTAGACTGATGGCTATGCTGCAATTGGCAAATGTCTTCTCTTTCTCCAATTCCCTCTCTGTTCATATTTTTACCCAAATTTAGTCTTTGACCATTTGCACTACATGTGCTGTATATTTTGTGGTTTATGCTTTCTTGAATGAGGTGTACACCTAATGCTGCCATGCATGGTGTATATGCCCTTAAATACAACTCTTGCCCTTCTGTTTAGTTTTATTTTCACAGTAGGCAGCAAATGCATGAAAGTGTTTTTGTCAGTTGATGTTCCTCCTTGAGTGCAAGGTCTATAGGATGGGTTTTACCTTGAGAAACACAAGATGATGAATGCGATGACTTTATTCACTGTAAATGGATAAGCAGCATTGTTTAATAAATGCGGCAATGTAATGTTTTGTAAATGAAAGCTTTACACTCTTCCTTTCAACTGCTCTCCACAATGTGTATGTGTATTTTTATTTTATTATTTTTTTTTATTTCCCTCCCCTTTTTTGCTGTGATACATGGTAGCGGTGTTACTTTTTTAGATGTCAGCTTTACACAGTTATTTTGGTGTTAAAATTTATTTGCTATTGTACATATTTTCCCAGCGTAACTATGTTGTCAATAAAATGACATTCCTGAATTTTTGAATTTGCAAGGTATTGTATTTTTTCTCTCCTGTCTCTCTTTCCCTGTTTCACTCTACAAATAAACAATAAAGATTGTTTTTCCTCTGCTGACTTTGATGTTTCACGTGTGTACCCCAAAAATTGTATCAACTGCTCATTTTCATGGTAGGCTTCTTTTTGTGCTAATCTAGGTTTGGATATTGCAAAATTTTGTTCCACCTCAAGAGCAGCGACTTGTTCTGTATTGAAACGTTGTTTCTTGGAGAAAAAAAAAATCTGCCTGGGTTTCTGAGGTAATGTTGTCATGAATTGCATCACATTTGAAAATGAATCTATTTACTCATTTGGGAAGGTTCCTGCCTGGGCTTTAATGAAGATATGAAAATATGTTTTGCTAAAGTTTATGTGTAAAACTAGCTGACAATTTTAAACAAGCATTTGCTGTTTTGGTTCTAGTTTTGTGGTATCCTTGGCTATGGACAGTGATGCTGTGGATTGCATATTATAGAGCCATAGATTTTCAGAGGTCTTTTTTTTTTTTTTTTTTTTTCCCTGAATGTATCCATAGGAGTTAATATATGGGGGTTTTATATTTGGATGCATGTTCAATATTGCATCAAGCCCAATGCATTATGTTCATCTGGAGTAGGTCTGTATTGTGTTGGGAGAGAGACTTCTTTTGGCTTCTTACATAAAGCATCTGACTAAATGTACCAGTCCAGGATCACCTCCTTTATTGTTAGTGCTACTTGACAGTTGCATACAGAAACAAGCTCCATAATATAAGATTGAATATCAGCAGCTACTGAATATTGTTTAGGTGCCAAACGGAAAAGCATTTATTTAAATGTGTCTGTTTGCTGTATTTGCCGTTTGACCGCTGTGTGATTAAGATCTACTTGAGTCATCTTAGTGTTACTGAAGGTAAGTTTTAGGCCTTTTCATCTAAATACATTTGAAAATCTGCACTGTTGTATCTGGTCATACACTGGCTTTATTTTTAAGACCTCTAACTTGTGACTTTTGTGCATAAACGTGACATTGTCATTTAATCAGTTGGCTGTTCTGCATTTCTTTAAGATGATGGGACCTCGATACCCCCCTCCCACTGTTGCTATAGTCTTGGAATTGTTTGTTTACTATGGTTGTGATGTAATAGTCTGGAGCTACTGACAGCTCTGTAATCCCTGAGAGGCAGTTTTATGTTTTTCGTTGAATTCCTTTAGTGTGTTAAATTTCAGATGCAAAGAAATTTTATATCTTTTTGGCTACATTCTTGTGCTTCTCAAGAGTTGAAGCTGAGATTTGTGGCATTGTTGAACAAAAAACTGAAGGGAGGTTACCCTATGACTGTCTTTACTTCTTAAACTATGTGATGCAGTAAAGCCTTACTGTTCCGGACAGCTCTTTTGCTCCAGCTATTGTGTTCATGTTGTTTTTTTTTTTTTTTTTTTTTGGATTGATTGCGTGTAACTGAGTAAATGAAAGCTATTCACAAAACGGACTGTCTGAAATTACAAAGTTATTTTCACTGACCGTCAAATGATGTGTCCTTGTTCTGTTTTGTCTTGTTTTTGTGTTCTAGTCTTGTAAACAACACCCATTAAAGCTTTTAAATGCTCTTACCTTTAGAGCCCCGCTTATGACTTCATGATGCACAGTTACCTCAGGTTCTTTAAGTGGCAGCTGTATATTTTGAAATCCCAGAGTGTGGACGTTGCGTTTTACTGAATCATCTGTAATGTTTGTATAATGCTCATATGCAGAATGTTTCCTTAGTTGAAAATGCAAGATTGTGGAGTTATTTCAGTTTTAAAATGGCCACGCATGAGGATAAGTTTAATGATGTTTTATAAATTGACACCTAATGACTGATTTTATTATTGTTGACTGCTAGGATTTTGGCAGAGTATTGCTTTGTCATTGGAGTTTCACAGTTTGCCACAGTTGAATGGTCTAGTATAAGAGTACATAGTAACTGAAGTGGAACAAAGTGTATTGGCTGTGTTTCAGTGTCAGATGAAGAATTGCATGGGATGGCAGATGCAGCCTTTTAAACTAATGATGTGCAGACATTATACAACAGGGCCCTGTGGTCAGATTGAGTTTAGTTTGCAGTCCTACTCTATTAACAGCTTAAAGATAATGAGGGAGAAAATCTGACCTTTGCTCCCTTCTAGAGCTAATGTCATGTGGCTGTTATTCTATGAATTTACTTGTAAATAAACGAAACCCTTATTTCTAAGGTCCATTTTATCCTCACCGTGGCTGAGAATTGAATGTCGATTTGTTCCAGCTGTCTGGCTATGTATTTTTCATTCGTTGGCTACACATCTGTGGTTCTTAACTTTTTTTGGTATTTGGCCAATAGATTAATGGCTCGGTGTTGGAGCTCAAACGCAGTATCAAGTCAAAACCTGTTTAGAACAAGGGGAACATTGGTGTGGGGTGTGTGGGAACAGAACTCCAGCACCTCTTGGTATGTGTGATCACTGAAATGTCAAAATACCTTCTGATTCCTTTTTTTTGTGAATCATAACTGTGTCTAATGTAAAACTAGCATTTTCCCTTAAAGAAAAATTCCACCCTGAAAGACGGTTAATATGACTAATGAAATCGTTGATATGCTTGGTAATTTTGGTACCAACATGTTAGTTAGCTGTATTTCATTGTTCCTGTGAGCAATTAACAGATGTGTGATGTGCTGATATCAAAGTGCATCTATAACATTGACCACACTAATCTCTGTTTTAAAAAGGTACTCAACATTAGGTTTATCACCAACATTATCTGGCTAGCTAAAGCTTTGTTGCTAAAGCTACTTGCTATTTTCTGCTGGCTAGTTTGTTCTTAAGCTACTTGCTATTGTCTACTGTTGTTGCTGTACTGAAATTTAAGTCTAAAATGTTGCATGAATGTTTGAAGTTCACTATAGTAGTACAGCAGCAATAGCTACTCAGGCCTGCTACATTAAATTAGCTTCTTTGAGCTTTACCTCTTCTGATGGCAAACACAAGGCACTTTTGTCTAGGTGTCGATCCCCTCTACTTTACTCGTTGTACATGCTGAGCTGGGAAATGATGTTATTGCAACTTGCAAAATACCACTTACAAGGCACCTTGAATGTAGCACTAATCCCACTGCAATACTAGCAGTAGGTAGTCTAAAAGCATTGTGCGTAATGTAGGAAAGTTACCCAAAGTGAAAATAGAATGTGTACATGAAAGAAGATTAAACTGCCACCTCATTACAAAATAAATTTCAGACACCATTGAAGTTAATTATAAAGATTAATATGGATTTTTTTTCTCTTATCACATTTTCAAATGTTTTACTTTAATGATCAATGATTAACACCTACTTTATTTGACAGTTTATTATTTGGACATTTGGCATAATGGCGGTGATAATGGAGTAGCAGATTCATACTGCTTTATGAAAAACAAAACTTTCATTTCAAAATAGTGTCCATTTTGCTTCTTTTTTTAAAAGTGTATTGTCTGAGTCCAAAGGTATTTTGGTTTATGTATTTTTACTTATTTATTTTTATGCCAAAGTCATACCTCAGAATGGGGGAAAAGTGTGACGTCTGACTTTAATCATTGCGTGGTTGTTAGGCAGGTTTGAGTATTTCAGAAACTGCCGATCTGTTGGAGTTTTCAAATAGCTGTCTCTGGAGTTTACATAGAACGGTGTGAAAAACAAATCCGCTGAGTGAGGGACAGTTCTGTGGTTGGAAGCACCTTGTTGATGATAACAGTCAGTGGAAAATGGCCAAATTGGTTTGAGCTATACACAAGCTCAAATCACTACTTTTACGACTGTGGTGAGCAGAAAAGCATCTCGGCATACACAAACCATCAACCGTGAGGTGGGTGGGCCGCAACGGCAGCAGAGGGGTCCACTCTTGTTAGCCAAAACAATAATCTGAGTCCATCATGAGAACAGAAATTGGACAGTTGAAGATTATAGAAAAAAAATTACCTGGTCTTTTTCCTTCAACTATTTGGATTAGGTGAGTTTGTGCCTACGAAAGCCTCAGATACTTGTTCTTGGCTGACAGGAGTGGAACCTGATGTGGTTTTCTGCTGTTGTAGCCCATCCACCTCACCATTTTGTTTTTTTTTTTTTTTTTTTTTTTGCTCACCATGTTTGTAAAGACATTATAAGTTGTAAAGATTATACGAATTACCTGGCAGCTCAATCCAATCTGTCCATTTCCTCTGACCTTTCTTATCAACCAGGTGTTTCAGCATGCAGACCCTCTGCACACTATTCCATGTAAACTCGAGAGACTATTGTCTGTGAAAATCCCAGAAGAACGGCAGTTTCTGAAATACTCAAACCTGCCCTTCTGATACGAACATCCATCTCACGGTTAATGTCACAGTTCACACTTTCTCCTCTATTCTAATGATTGATATGAACAATAACTGAAGCTGTAGCTGCATGATTATATGCCTTGTGCTGCTGCCACATAATTGGCTGATTGGATAACTGCATAACGGAGCAGTTATACAGCTGTTCCTATTAAAGTGAACAGTGAGTGTATATAATGAATACTAAAACAGAAACGGGCAAATAGAAAGTCTCTTAATTTTAATCCTTAAACACATTATACTTGTATGAATATAGCAAAGCTTCTAACACACACGTGCTGTTTCCACATGATGAACGTAAGCCAGGTTTAGCCACAGGTTTAAGCACTGGTACTTCAGGACTTGGGTGGGCTCCGTTATACCTGCTGCTGGTTTAGGATGATCAGGATGACGGTCTCTGTGCTTTTGAGGTCTTTTGATTGTTGCCTTCTGTGTGATGTGTAGTGGAGATGAGCAGACGGCAGATGTGACTGATTTGCTCTTCAGCTGTGTGTCAGGGACATGTGAATGGACCGGTTGCTCTGCTCGTGTGTGTGTGGCGCTGCACAGAGGCTGATTGACCGCTGGTTTGTCCAACAGGAAGGCTGTGTTCGCGTGCAGCTCCGACCAATAACAGCACGCATGTGTGCAGCACAGGGCTCTCAGCCACACCTTCGTTTTGCCACACAGCTTAGGTACAGAAACGCATCGGCTGCGCCTGCTACTGAGGAGAGGACGCTGGTTTTGTGCAAATAATCAAGGTTAGACTTCAGTTCTATTTTCGGTTCAGTTTTATTTCCTTTAATTAATCAGTATGGTTTGCTGGCGTGTGTTTCACCGTGTGCGTTTACTCAAATCCGGAAATACTCCGAAGCTACATGGCTCCTCATGCACAGCTCAACTCTAGCGTCATATTTACGGGTTTAATTACGTACAAAACGTACAATTCACAGCTTTGAGTGAGTTTTCAGTGGAATAAAGGTAAATTTTTGAATCGATAGTACTGCTGTGTGGTGCCGTGAGGAAGCGCGAGCTGCATGAGGAGGGGCTCGAGCGCTTGTGGTTTATTGGCGTGATATTCTGCACACGGTGAGCCACAGATCTTGAATGCGTTGCTTATGTGTAATGCTGTGAATTTCTGGCATTATAGTGTACAAGGAGTAAAATGGCGTCTGATTGTGAATCAATTTGAAGGGAAGTGAGTCACGCCTGCAGAGTTTACTCAACATTATCAAAGTTGTCAGTTGTTTTGGAAAAGTAATCTGTATGAACTTTGAGGAAAAAATGCCAAATCTACCATTGCTAGTCACAGGGGTGTTTACTTGAAGGGTATATTGTATACATTTATTTTTGTTCAATTTATCTAGCAGATTATAAATGACGTAACGTGAAGCATCTGTTTACAGTACTTATGCTAACCTAGGGTACATTTTATGACTCATTCAAGATCTCGTTTATTGCTTGTAAATTTAAAGATGTACATTAAATGATCAAGAAACATGATTGAAGGAAACCATCCCAGTCACGAGCACAGGTCGGGGTGTGTGTGTGTGTGTGTGTGTGTGTTGCCCTGTTTTGATGACACTCAGGGAGTTTGATAGGTTTTAACCACTGTCAGATATTAGTGATCAAAATAATTTGCTGACTTGGACCACATCATTTGTACAAATCATTCAAGTTTGTTCAGGATGAAAGGGTCCTTGATTAAAATGATGCCTTCCTCTCTATAAGTAATAGCTGTTTTCTAGTGTATTCTGTGTGGGGTCGAATAGTGATGTCTCAGGTTAACCACAGACTGCTGGTGTGGCTGCTCATTTTCCAGTCAAGCAGGAACCACACCTGGTAGGTGAATGAAGGCCATAAGCAACTGACTAAACAGGTAGAATCAGATGTGAATCCTGCCTGGGTGGAGTAAATCTTGCAGCCACCCCGGCCTGTTGGAGGAGATTGGGCACCTCTAAGGTATATCATTTGGAGACTCATCTGTTCTTCTGCATTGTGAGCTTTTAATCTGTGCTTTCAGGCGTGACCACAGAATAGGAAATCTCCTCAGTACAGCTGTATGACTAGGGTGCAGAGTGGTTTAGGCATGTTTTTAAATTGCTTTGTCACAAACGGTATAAACATTTGGTTTGGGGGAAAAACCAGTTTGATCAAATGGTCCAGGCTGAGTTTTACAAAAACATTGCAGCAAATAGATTACTGTTAAAGGACTGAGAGCATTACATTAAACACTGTCTGTCAGATTACCTTGACTTTAGTTTTGTAAAGCATTGTAATCATGAACCTTGTTATTCTATTTGCAAATGTTGTCTATTTCCATGGGTTACATTTTTTTGATATAGCGTTTTAGTATTAGTACTAGTCCCTTCCTTTAGATGTTGCTCTTGTATAACATCATGTGAACACATGGAGGAAAACCTCCCAGTGATCACCATGAGTAATGTGAGCTCCCTACCTAACCTTCCCACATGAAGGCTCACGTGTGGAACCGTTTTGGATTCAGTTAGCTTGACCGAGCTTTTTAAACACCGCTCCAAGTATGAAAACCTGCTATATAGTGTTTCATATCGTATTTTTGTTGAATCGATATTGGATCAGAATTGCATCAGATTTAATCGAATTGTCAGCTTGTGAATTGGAGTCAAATTGAATTGGGGAATCTGTGACAGTACCCAGACCTAGGGACTAGCAGTGCTAGAAACACTAGATGCCATTATGTATTACTCTCTCCCTTTACTCAGACAAGAGAGATGATCTTGATTGGCCTGATTGTTAGCATTTTTCATTTTAGCTCATATCTCAAGATCCATGTGGCCTAGAGGATTTTTTCCCCTTAACAGAGATTTGTACCACCCACTTTTAATTTTAGCTAAATAACTTTGTGTGTGAATAAGATATTGTCTAGGAAATTTGTTCTATTTTCATGGAAGTTCAGAAAAGTGTTTCTCAGGAACTATATGTCAGGTTGAGCAGAAATGTGGTATTCTGTATCACTATGCTAATTTATAAGGGTTTTCTTAAAGCCAGCCTAGTTGCTTAAAGCATGACTGCTATCAGTCAATTAGCTTTAAGCAGGAATTTAACATTGAATCAAAACCTGAATGCTCGCTCCCTTTAAGGCAAAGGATGGGTTGTCACTGTTCAAGTTTTTTCCGCGTCAACAAGAATATTTAATGTAAAGTATGGTAAAGATTCTTTTGATTTCTTATTCATTGACTTATGCCACAAAAAAGAAATACATATGTTACAAAAATGTAATGTTTGTAAACTGAAATGTCAGTTAATTTGCAGAATATGCAAAACCAGCCTTTGCAATCTGTTCCTATGACTACTTTAGCCATATCTTACTATCTAACTGAACTGATTGATTACTCATAAGCATTTGTCCATTATAAAACATGTTGAGATTTGTATAGAATATGAATCCCAACTCCCAAGCAGTCATTGAGAAGTGGAACTTAAATTAATTTAACAGCTATTGGACATGAAATATTAGATTGATTCCCACAAAACTTGAAAGGCATATTCTGGGCTAGATTTGGAGACTGTTTGCTATAGTTGGGGTTAAGTTCAAGTAACTACCAACCACCTGGCAATGCCCTAGCAACACTAGGAACTTGCTTATGTTGTGCCATAAAACTGCATTTAATGCAGAAATCGAACTATTTTTGTTTTGTTTTGTTTATCTATTTAAATCTGTCATTGCTTTTCATATTCCCGCATGCAGTAAGTTTACCACCAACCTCTTTTATTTTTATAGATGGCGACCCAATACATGACCAAGATTGAACTCTCCATATCCTGCAAAAATCTTCTAGACAAAGATATTGGCTCAAAATCAGACCCACTATGTGTTCTGCTGCAGAATGCGGGGGACGACAAATGGATTGAGGTATGCAGCACTTTTCTGTAATGTCATTTGGGTTGTGAGATTTAATAGGGTTTGGGGGGGGGGGTGTCTTTGTGATGCTGATTGTTTTGTGAACTGTAGGTGGACCGCACAGAGAAAGTGAAGAACTGCCAGGACCCAGAGTTTTCCAAGAAACTGTGTATTGACTACTTTTTTGAGAGGGTGCAAAAACTGAAGCTAGGTGTCTACGACATTGACAACAAATCTGTCGACCTGAAAGATGATGACTACCTGGGAGGTTTTGAGTGTACCCTTGGCCAGGTATCAGCAGTTTCACATGGCACATGTTGTGAAACTTCGAGTTCTATTTAATTCTCAGCACCCAAAGGTGTATATACACTAACGCTAGTTGCACCAATCTGAAATGTATTGCTTATGTATGTTAAGGTGCTTGGGGGAATGTCTGCAATCTGCATGTGTTAATTTGTGCCATAGATTGTGTCAAGTAAGAAGATTACCAACCCCCTTCAGCTCAAACCAGGCAAACCAGCAGGCAAAGGCACTATAACGGTATATTTTAATGCTTTCCTTGTTTTATTTGATAAGTAGCAGTCAATAATCATTCAGCACTTTATTTAAATGTGGTTTGTCATCCTTTGAAACATTAATACTGACTTCTTTTCAGGCATCGCACTGATAAACACGCACTGGTAATTCCCACAGCATTTGCATGTTTCAGTGTGAAATCTTTATCTGTTTCACTTTGCAGGTTCTCCTTTGTAGCGTCCTTTTTTAATTTCACAAGGCAGGAGTAGCATTTGGCTGTTGATGTCAGGCAAACATACTGCATTGCTGAAGAGTACATCATGAGTCTTCCTGTTAATTAGATGTTCCGTACAGTTCTTAACTCTTTCACCTCTTGTGTGCAGTGCTTGTTATGGATTTATTACAAAAGAGCTTTATTGGTGTGTCAGTGTGTCAGTGTCATCCATATGATTTCTTAGAACTGCTGATAAAAAAATATGGTGTATTGTTCCTTGATCCTCTGTCACGAGGATGATTGGCAAATATTTTTTGTAGGTACACACGTTCAGTAAAATGTGCTGCATGATCATTTGTACATTATGCATTATATTGATAAACTATTACACTCTTAAAATGAAGAGCCAACTGCTAGGCCAACTAATGAATTTGATATTTGCTCTGAAGCCTTAGGTGTATATTGCGTTCATGTCCTTCCTCTGCTATCTCGTAAGTTTCACAGCCGATTTCTTTTCTATGTGCTTCAAAGACATAGAACAAAACTTGAACTCAGGCTGAAATAGATTTGCCGTTGAAGTTTAGCAAATGAGGTGTTGGGATGCTTGTGTACTTTTACAGACATCACACTATGAAAATGTCCTACTAGTGCCTAAACTCTTGTATGCTGTATAATACTGAGGTGTTTGCACAGATTGTCGCGGATGAAGTGAAGGATAACCGAGCCGTTGTGCTGGAAATAGAAGCCAAAAACCTGGACAAGAAGGTAAAAGAATTATTCCCATGTCCTTACTCAGTACTGCCTTTTTATTAAGTGCTTATATTCCATGTTTTTCCTATAATTATGTAGGATATGTTTGGCAAATCTGATCCTTTCCTGGAGTTCTTTAAGCAGGCTGATGATGGGACATGGCAGCTAGTCCACAGGACTGAGGTACAGATTCACGTCCTTTTATTAAAATTCTGTTTGAGTTGCTGTCTTCTTGGCTTTGAATATGGTGTCTCTTTCTCTCACTACTTTCAGGTCATTAAGAATAATTTGAACCCAGCCTGGAAGAAATTCACTGTTTCTTTACATACGTTCTGTAATGGAGACCTGAACAAGCCGCTTAAGGTATTGCCAACAACAGGCCTTGTTCTAATGTAAAGAACAATGTTTATGAATATCATTCTCTCTTTATCAGATTTACGAAGCTCTTCCCACCTGACCACCTCGGATACAAAACACATTAATATATTTTGTGAAAGTAACGCCATAGCATGCTGCTTAACAACTTGATGCAAATAAGTTGGTAATTTGGTAATGTCACTAAATTGATACTAAACTTGTGATTTGATGAATGATGTCAAATGGAATGTATTACAAAAAGAGCGGTGTATGTTGGACATGTTCAAATGAAAGTAGACGCTTCTGCCTTTTTTTTTTTTTTTTTTTTTTTTATAAAGAAAACAAGTAAAAATAAACCATGTACTTGCTTTCCCTAATGGTGGTGTTAACCAATAATTTTTTTTATCAGTACATAATCCTATACTCGCCTACCTACCACGTAATCATAATGTCCTATAAGTTGCATGTTGAAATTTGACTTTGCATCAACACAAGTCACACTCTCAAATGGTTTTTAATTAGTTTGGCGTTAATTTATTTTGTTACCAAGTATGCGGTCATAATAGTTCATTTTAATTTCCTTGATTGAGCAATTTCTTACCTTCACATTTAAGATTTCATCAAAATCAAATCAGAATCAGTTTTATTAGTCAAGTATGTGTACCCATGCAGGGACCTGGACTTCGGTTTTCTCCTTGCGCTCAATGTATATAAAAGAATATACATACACTATACGTTTTGTAGTCCCTGAATGTGTTGTATGAATGTCTCTGTATGAGAGGCATTGAGACAAAAAGAGTGATAACTGTATAAGAGGACCATAGAGAGTTGGAATAAATATGGAATGGATAACTGGTTCATATATACTCTGAACCTTAAGTGCGTGTGTGTGTGTATATATATATATATATATACATGTGTGTGTGTGTGTTATACACACAGGGTTCAGTTTGTAGATAAAGTGGATCATTGGTGTTAACAGGTTAATTGCACATGTACTGTGTGACTGATTTAAGTGTTCATGAGAGTGATGGCCTGTGGGAAGAAACTGTTCATATATCTGGTTGTTTTGCCAGACAGTGCTCCAACACTTACCAGAGAGGAGGTGTTGGAACAGGTTGTATGCAAGGTATGATGGGTCTGCAGTGATGTCGCTTGATTGTTTCCTGAATCTGAATATGTATAAGGACGATCAGTACCAGAAGAATTATAATTTTTTTCTGCAGTCCTGACTGTCCGTGGTAGTCAGTTCCTGTCTTGTTTGGTGGCTGAACCAACGGGCAATGTGGATGTGCAGAGAACAGACTGGATTATTGCCGAATAGAATTAGATCAGCAGCTCTAGAGGCAGGTTGAACCTCCCAAGCTGGCACAGGAAGTACATCCTCTGCTGGGCCTTTTTGTCTAGTGTCCAAGTTGGACACCCACTTCAGGTCCTGGTTATTTTGGATTTTGTGAGGATAACTTGTACCCTACTTGTGGTCAGTCAGCACAGAGGTACCAGTTGACATCCCTGTTTACTTTGCAGCCCTTTTAAGTAAAGTTTGCAAGACAACACATTCAGAAAGTACCACCTATTTCATCTGCGCCACAGAGTGTCCACAACCTTTGACTGTGTTGTTGGCAGAGCGAATTGAAACACTCTTGCCGCTTTTGGTCTGAACGTATGGTACGAGGATGGAAAGGGGCAATCCAGAAGCGCACTAAAAAATTTTGTCCCTGTTTGGATCTCTAATAAAATGTATTTTATGACCATAAAACCCTTGCATGTAGACAATTATAAACTAACATGGTGCAAGAAAGGTTCTAGCAGGTTTCCACATTGACATGCTGTCAATTGCATTTTAAAAGCATCCATTATTACTATATATAGTGTGTGTGTGTATGTATGTGTGTATGTATGTATGAGTTTATATAAATATAAAGTTTTGCTATGTATTTCTGAAGCTGGAACCTGTTGAAGAGTCTCACGGTGCGTTCAGACCAAACACAACGAGAGCATCCAAATTCGCTCTGGCTGCCTTGTTATTGATGCTGTCGGAGTTTGTGGATGTTCTGTGGCCTAGGTGAAGTAAGTTACTACAAGTTCATTCCTGCAAACTTTATTTAAAGAGGCAGCAAAACATGCACTCAACCGGTATGTGTCGAGTCTACTGTGCGTAAGTAGGGTATAACCTTATGAAATCTTTTAAATGTAAAATCAATTGATATAGGAAAATACTGATTACATGTTTGGTAAGAAAATAAACAAAATCAGCTATCATTTTAGGTGGTGTGACTTGTGTTGATGCTAAATCAATTTCAACATGCGGTTTATAGGACACGTTTTGTAGCCATGATATTTAATTAGCATTAAAATTACATTGTCGCCTTCATTAAAGTAAATGTGCTCATGGAAAAAGTTTAGTGGCCAATTGCTGTAAGTAGTCAAATCATTCTCTTGAGCCAATGAATTGCATTCCTACTTAAAAACAAGCGTATTGGAGTGAAAACGGTGCCTGTGAATAGTGTTGTGCTTCTTTGTAAATGTATAATGCCACTAGGGATCGTTGCAATGATTAGTTTTTCCACCATCATACACTACCTGGGAACTGTTTGAATGGAACCAAAGTTTACATGGTTGTTTCTCTAGTATTCTCTGCAGAAAAGCACTTCTACATTCCAATTGGTGAACCACACCATAGCTCATTACTGTAAAGTTGCCCAGACATCAGGTTTCTTCTGACGCCTCCACTGCGCACGGTTCATGCTGCAGCTTGCCGCCAAGAGACGCTGGCTCACATAGAAAAAGAATGATTTCCAGTTGTTTTGACACTGACCTCATTTGGTCTGAACATACGGTTAAGCAGGACCACTTTTGCTTCCAGTTTTCTCAGTCAGAACGTGTTCTTGTGTTGATGCATTAATAAGTCAGTCCCTATATGTCTCACTGCTAGGTTGCTTGTTATGATAAGGATGAAGACACCAGCTCTGACCTCATAGGAGAGTTTACTTGCACTGCAGCCCGACTGCTGGAGGCTAAGGACCAGGGGGTGAGCAGATTTACCACTCACATCTAAATGTCTTGTCTCTGATTTGCTCCCCTTAGGTCCACTGCTTTGATTATGATAACGATGGCTCACATGATCTCATTGGCATTTTTCAAACTAACGTGGCTGAGCTTCTGAAAGTAGACAGTGGTTCTGTGGTGAGATTGTCTTCAATAAAGATTATTTTAATCTCTCCAGTCTAATAACTGATCATTTCGTTTGCTATGAACATATTCTGGTAATGTTATCAGGTGGAGTTTGAGTGTATTCATCCTGAGAAGCAGAAGAAGAAAAAGAGCTATAAGAATTCCGGCACTGTCCGTTTCAAGTACTGCAAGGTGTGTATGTGGCCGGGTTTTATTTTATTTTCCCACATACGGCGCAAAATGAGATTGCATATAGACAAAAACAAAACTCAGCAGGATGTTTTCCAAAACCATTACATTCTTCTTAAAAATTAGAAGTTTATTAATCTTTACTTCTGACTGTTTTTAGCTTAATTTTTACATTAGCTTTTCATTTTTTCTAATTTAATTAGGTGTTTGTTTTATTGTACATTGTATGTCCTAGTTCCCAACTTGTTATATTTGCTTACAGATAGAGACACAGTACACATTCTTGGACTATGTGATGGGAGGTTGCCAAATAAATTTTACGGTAAGATAATTTACTGCCCCTGTACACAGCTTTTCAACCCTATTCAAACTCCATACACTGCTTTTAAAGTCCAAGATCTTGACTGTCATTTACAAGTTGTTCAACAAATTGTTGGAATTAAACAGTCAGGTCCTCAAATTCACTGACACGGCTTAATATAGTTGTACAGCTCTTACAGGGATAGACTTGAGTATATAGAATTCCCTCTGAAAATAGTGGAATTCTCCAATTTTTTTTTTCCTTCCCCTTTTCTTCTGCCAGTACACTGAAAACATTTTGGTTTGAGATCAAAAGACGAATGAAGCAATAGATTAGAGTTTCAGGTTTCATTTCCTGATGCATCTAGATGTATTAAGCAGCTTCGCGCATGGCACTATTTGAACACACCAATTTTTCCAGTGATCGAAAATATTAGAACATATGACTGACATGTTTGTTGTTGCCCAGGTGTGCCCTATTAGATTAATTGTTTAAGTTTGGTTTGAGCCCCTGGTTTTGCCTATGAACACTGGATGTGTTGTTAAAATGGAGAACTCAACATCAAGATTAAAAAATTGATAAGAGCCATTGCACAAAGATTGGGCATAGCCAATAAAAGAATTGGAACATCCTGAAAAAGAAAGTACACCATTGGTTTCTAACAACTAGACATCAGACAGGTTGGTCAAGGAAAATAGCATCTGATGGCAGAAACATTAAGAGCTGTGAAGAAAACCCAAAGGTCAACGACATCACCAACAACCTCTACAGGGCAGGTTTTACAATCCACCATTTGCAGAATTGCTGAGCTGTAAAAGTTCTGGAGCCAAGGTTAATCCCTACCAAAGTGATGGAAAGGCCAGCGTGTGGAGAAAGAACGGATCTGCTCAAGATCCAAAAACATGCAAGCTTGTCATGTAAGGTGGAGGTAATGTCATGGCTTGGGCTTTCCTTGGCTGCTCCTGGAACTAATCACTGATCTTTATTCATGATCATATATATACTTCATGAGAGTATCAGCCAAATGTATTCAGAAGTCTACAGAAACATTGTCTGGCAATTTACAGAAAATGAATCCAATCTAATTGGGCGTAACTTCATCAAGCAGCAAGACAATTACCCAAAACACATTGCCAGTACAACAGACTTCATCAGAAGAAACACGTGGTAGTTTTATACTGTCCAAGTCAATCAGCAAACCGTAACGGAATTGAGCATGCGTTTCACCTCCTGAAGAGGAGGGTAAATGGACGAACCCCCCTCCCAATGCAAACAACTGAAGGAAGCCTGTAAAATCATCACAAAAGAAGACTGCAGTAGTGGTGATGGTGAGTCGCTGGCTTGGTGCAGTAATTGCAAGCAAGGGATATGTAACCAGATATTAAGTTTTAGTCTTCAAGTTAATTTAACTAAGTATCAGATTCTGTTCTTTTGTTCACTTAGAAATTGGGTGGTCTGCCACCAAAGGTGCCAGGTTCTGAGTTTTTAAAACATGTAGATGTAAGTCTCAGGAAATAACTGAAATTCTAATCTGTTGTCATCGGTCTTTGATCCCAAACCTAAATGCCTTCAGTGTACAGAAAAAACAAAATTAGCCTTACTCTTGTAGTACTTTTGGAGGGGGTTGTATGTTAAGCCAATATATTTAAACCGCAGCCCCCCCTGCTAAAATTAACCCATGATAATAGCCTGGTTCTATGGGAAAATCTCAGACTTGTTTCGCTTCCAGGTGGGTATCGACTTCACTGGCTCTAATGGAGACCCTCGCTCTCCGGACTCTCTGCACTATCTCAGTCCTAATGGGGTAAACCAGTACCTCAATGCAATCTGGTCTGTGGGCCTTGTGATCCAGGATTATGACACGTAAGTGCTGAACATTTGCGCCCTTTGTTTTTACCTTTCTGCTTCGGAACTGTTATTTAATGTACTTCTTTCTCTCTTTCCATAGGGATAAATTGTTTCCTGCTTTTGGGTTTGGTGCTCAGGTCCCTCCAAATTTTGAGGTTAGATGTGCTCCCTTGTTCTCATCTCACTGGATATACTTTTCTTAAACACACAAATGAATATGCTCTTGTCCTACAGGTGTCGCATGAGTTTGCGCTGAATTTCAATCCCAGTAACCCTTACTGCAAAGGTATGAGTCATTAGACCCGTCTGACCACGTTTATCTGAAAAGTGATGTATGAGCTTATTGTTGAGGTTTGTTTGTCTCTCTCTCTCTCTCTCTGCAGGAGTGGAGGGCATCATACAGTCGTATCGCAGTGTTCTGCCACAGGTGCGTCTGTACGGCCCGACTAACTTTTCACCGATCATCAACCATGTGGCTCGTATCGCTGCAGCAGCAGTTCAGCAGCCAACTGCAGCGGTAAGTTTGAAGCTCTTGGGCTGCTTTTAAAAGGATATGTCCGTGTGGGCCAATAAACACATTGAGTGGCACTGGTTTATTGTAGCTTTGTCTGTGGACTGAGAGCCTACGTGACCACCCCCTGTGAAAATTACTCACTGTTCTTTCTTCATTAAAACTTCTGTGTAGCCCATTTGAGGACTGAAAACAGAACATCTGTACGTTGGTAAAGTATGTGTGGAAAACCAAAAAAACTTGAAAGACTGTGGTCACTAACTATATATATATATATATATATATAAAATAATAAAATTAATTTTTTTTTTTTTACCCCTGCACTGAAGGACTGTGTATGGCTACTTCTGTTCTATCTGTGCTAGCCTGATGACATTTATAATGTAAAGTAATCTTCTAAATGTTAGAGGTATAAATATCTATGGGCTTTGTGATGTGATTTATTTTTACTTGGCCTCCACTCCTGGGCAAAGAAATTTGGCAACCCCAATACTGCATAACATTTAAGCTGTTAAAGGTCTCAACAGCAAATCATGAAATAAATAGATAAAGTAAATTGGTGTTTACCTCCCAATAGTTTCAGCAACGAGCACTGATGAGCAAAAGATGGCAGAGGTCTCAGGAGTTCTTTTAGTCCCTCCAGGTTTTTAGAAGTTTGTTGTTTGAAGGTTGTAATAGGCAACCTACGAGATTTGTGAAAACCCGATGAGAGTGGGGTTTTTTTTTTTTTTTTTTTTTGTGTGCGCGTGTTTTGAGATTAACTAAATGTCATATTTAAGCCTGGTGCAGAATAATGAGACGTAACATTTTCGAATTTAGGCTCTGAATAAATACAGGCCTTTAATTGTACGGATTTTCATGTTTTATATTAATATATGTCAATTATGTAATAGTTTAGGTATAATATAAAGTTTTAAATGACATTATTAATGTCTTATTTGTCCTAAACTTTGATTTTAAAGACGTGTTAGCTTGAATATACAGGTGAAAGGTATGATTTCCTTCCCGTGCCTGCACACTGGCAGTTCAAGAAGTTATATAATTTAGCGCTGGATACGAGTTGTCAAAAGCAATTCTTTTTTTCTTCCTCTTGCTCAACATTGACATCAGTGACTGACAGTCTGCCAAACTGTCTTGTACTGGCTGATTGGTTGTCAAGTATATTCCATCAAAAAACTCTGCTGACTTGGGCTCTCTAGAAATCAGTGGCAATGAGGAGGTGCATTTTACTGGATACAGAACCATCATCCTTATGAAAACCGTCTCCCGCAATACTGCTTTATATTATGACAGTCTGTGCCAGTATTCCTCAATGCTGGAAGTTTCCTTGCACCACACATTTTGGTTCTTCATTACCAGTGAGCAAATGACCCCAAATGGACATTATGAAATTTCTGTGACCCCTTTCCTTGACCTCCCTACAGTTTTTAAATTCCAGATTTGTAATTAAGGACTACTTTAACAGCTGAATGTTTTGTCAGTAATATGCATCATGATTGATTAAAAACCGAAGGAATATTCCTTGCATTGACTTCGTGGGAACGGTGAACTTACTTTGCTCGAGACACATTTAAAAAAAAAAATTCAGGTGGTGTGTGTTTGAAAGGGCACATCTTCTCCCGGCACATCCAGCTTTGAATGCTCCATAAGGAATAAAACAGGATGGGGTGTGTTATAGGAAATTAATCCACACTGGGGTGGTGTGATGCAGCTTAACACAAAGCAGAAGGGCTTGATTTCTACTTGATGCACTCCAAGTTGAACTGTAAAATGTTAAGGGATTTCACCTGCAGCGGTCATGCATACTGATGAGCTCTGTTTCTTTTTATAACTTTCTGCTGCTGTGATTTATAATGGGCTACATCTTAAATTCAAACTCTGACCTTACGTTCATGAAGGAACAAACAGTGATTCATAGTGTGGAGAATAAGGTTAATAAGGATAAGGAATGCGAGGATAAGGATAATAAGACTGCAAAATCCAGTAAAATAAAACTATGCAAATTCTAGGAGATGAAACAAGGTGACCAAGTGTGCCCACGATGCGTACAACACTAATACCTTGAAATTTTACACTAGTATTCGTGGCAGCAAATTATTCAGTGGCTGCAGAGTTCACTGTGCATAATTATCAATTGCAGCAGTGCTATGATACAGAAGAATAATAATCTTAGCCATAATTGTTCAGTGTGGTGCAGAACTCATCAGTTGTGCAGCATCAGGGAAGAAGCTGTCCCTCAGTGTTTGGGTTCAGACCTTGATGTTGTGTAGCCTCTTTCCTGAAGGGACGGGGCAAACGGTCCATTAGCAAGATGGTTAAAAGGTTACTCTTAGCCTGTCTTAACACTGACTATCTTGTCCTGCTCTCATTCTCAGCAATATTTTGTGCTGTTGATCATAACTGATGGAGAGATTACTGATCTGGACCAGACCAAGCAGGCCATAGTGAACAGCTCCAAGCTCCCCATGTCCATCATTATTGTGGGTGTGGGTGAGGCAGACTTTAAGGCCATGGAGGTACTTGATGGAGATAAGTGTATCCTTAAAGCTCCCTCCGGAGAACCAGCAGCTAGAGATATAGTACAGTTTGTACCTTTCAAAGACTTTGTCAAGGTATGTCTCAGAAGTGGTTCCATCTCTTAATTTAGCTATTAATTGCTTGTTAATATGAGATTATGTAATGTGAGATGCATAAATGTTTGAAAGTGACCGATTTTAAAGCAAAAGCATCATAATTTGTTTATTTCACAACTTGGTTCTCTTTCACTTTTTTTTTATTTTTTTATTTTTATTCTGTCCTTTTCTTCAGGCTCCTAAAGAAGCTCTGGCCCAAAGTGTTCTCGCTGAAGTGCCCAATCAGCTGGTGTCGTACTTCAGAATGAGGAATCTGAGCCCTGTCAATCCTCCTGCTCCTAGAAAATAGAAACGGGTGTTTACAGGATCAGGAGGACCACCAAGTTCAGGGGAAAAATCATTATGAAGACCTTTTTGTATTATGCAGTGAAAATAATGCATGGCACAATAGCCTTAAATAGCCATACTTTTCTGCTAGCACTTTCTGCTTTTTTACTCTAATTTCACTTTCTAGTTGAACTTTTTTTTTTAATGGTGAAGTGATCATCAGTGATGGTTTTTGATTTCTGGAGTATAGACTTACAAATGGATTATGTTCCTCAATTTATAAAATATCATTATGTATGTTAAATTACTGTTAAAATGTTTGTCTATTTGTTCCTCTGTTCTTATGCATCTTTGCAAACTTGAGGATACAGATAATTCGTCCTTTAGCATTCCAGCTTCCTGACAAACATAAAAATGGATACAAGATCTGTTGGTCTTTTTATATTAGCCTGTTAGGACTTTGGACTTCAGTGTTGTTGACATTAAAATGCTCCGTGTTGGAATTTCAACTCTGACCTTTTCTAGGAAGTCAATTGCAAAAAGTAATTACTACATTGCCAACACTGTGCACTGCTCAGCAAATGCATTTTAAAGGGAACAGGAATGTTTTATTGGAACTTACTGATCTGTGTTGAGGTTGAGTTTGCCAAATTAGTGTGCCAGCCACTGATAGAATAAAATATTTCATCTTTTATAGCAGTAGGACTGCCCAAAGCTATAAGAACCTTGAGCGCTGCCCTGAAATTAATTGCACTTTCTAGTTCATTTTTGGAATTTGTTAAATGACCATCTACACTAACCATCTTTAATGTTTAGTAGAACCTAGAGCCAAATTAGAGTTTATGAAATTCCTTCCATTGTTGTAATGCAATTTAATGTTGCACTTTATATAAATGGCAACTTTAATCTAAAATTGAGAATATCTGGTCTTATTTTCTCGTCATTTGATATTTAGCAGATCATAAATATAACGGCTCAGCTTTAGGTCTCGAGGCTTTCTCTTTTCAGTAATATTTGTTGCACTTTTTAATCATAATAGATTCTGGAAGATTCCCTGTGTGTTAATAATTACCATATCTAGCCTCCCAAAAGCAAAACGTTTATAAATGGTAACTATTCGTGTAGCTTATTTCTGCATTTTCTTAAACGATCAGCCGAACTGAAACACCAGCACAATGTGTCAAAAGTGCAATCATGTAGCTCAAGCAGTATATTAGGGTTTTTTTTTTGTTTTTGTTTGTTTTTTTTTAACCTACCTGTATATGCAAATGTTTGCACCTTGACATGCCTTAATCAAAGTGTCAAATATTCTACACACAATATATTAACATTTATACAAGTTATACTGATGCTTGTTGGACACATGCCTTAAATAGTATGCCTAGAGATCATCACTGCTGTTAGTGTCGCTCTGTCTCTTGAGGCTGGTGTGAACGAAGATGATCATTTGACAGCATTTTTCAAATCCTTATGTGCTGTGTGAAATATACCACTCAGCAGTTATCACATGCATCACTTTTGACTAAAATGTTCTCCGCTTTGTGCCTTTTGCCTTTATTTTTTACAATTAAAATATATGAACTGAATATAATTCCTTTGTCCTTTTTTCAACAAATATTTGTTTTCAGTTACCTAATACCAAAAAGTGTCCTGTACAACACGGTTCAGTCAACTGTTGATCCTTGCGTCATCATTTTTGGGACCTCCTACTTGTCGCATCACCATGTGCAAACAATGGAAACTAAAACTACACACCTGAGTTAAGGTGAATCCATTCAGGCGTCTTACGCACTTTCTCAGTGTTCACTTACTACACTGAGCCGCTTGGCTATTTACAGACCTCCGACGAACCAAACCGAACAGTAAAATAAAGCTTTCTCCTAAGCGTTCTTCTGTTTCGTCAAATGAGCAGAAGAGATTCATGGAAGCAACATTTTAACTAGTAGGACAGGAAGGTAGCGATGTTTCAGGACTGATGAAAGACGATCTGCATCATTGAAACATGTCTATTGCGGTCCATTTGAAGAAAATTTCGAATCTACCTGGAAAATATGATCGGAAAGTGGAACTGTCTTTTAGGGGTAAGAAGATAAAAGGTCATGTAACTGATTTTTTTTTTTAACAGCAGTGTGTGTACTGATGCTGTTACATGTGTGATGCTTAGCCATTGGCTTTCTTTAGAAAGAATGATTTATCGTGTATATTAAATGCAATATATATATATATATATACACACACATACATTATATATATATATGTATATATATATAGTATTGTATTTACAATATATAAAATACAAGATTTATCTTGTATATTGAAAAAAAATCTTTATTTGTACATCTTTATTCTTTACGTTGTGCAGTTCCATGTTATCATTAAAAGAAATCATGTTGTTCATTACCTAGATTTTACTCACAAAACCAAGATTCTCCAGTGTGAAAATATAGCAATTTTTAACGAGGTAAGGAAAACCTGTTGCTGTATGGTATCAAGTCTGTGTGATGATAATTTAATGTGAATGTGTATATTAATAGGAGCTTACTGCAGTTTTGCTGTGTTTGTATAGAGCAACTTCTGACATCCTGCTACTTAAACCCACAGAGTGCACGTTGCTCCTCTATGTTTTTTTTAAATGGCGTATTTAATCTTTTGGATTCTTGTCTTCTACACCCATAATACAGACAACATCAGCATATTGTAGACCTTAGGGGTTATTTGATATAACCAAACAATGCTGGATAAGAACAAAACCGTTCAAAATATTTGAGAGACAGTTTTAGAAAATGCAGGAGTTCTTCCTCTCTTGTTTGTACTGTGTTTAAAAGTTTCAGTGTTTGGCTTTTGGCAGCGAAGAGGTGTGGACCTGTTCCTCACACAAACCGCTCCCTCTGGGCTTAGTCATTCAAGGCTCCTCTGGTTTGTGCGTATAATATACATAAATGGCCAGCGCCTTCTAGCACTCCGGAATGAATGTGCAATATTTACGCTGCTGACTGTTCCTGGAGTTAAATTTTAACTTATGTAAACAAGATGTTACATAAGATGTTAAGATGTTAACAAATGCTGAAATAGAGATTAAATTCTGTAAGTTTCAAATCTAGTCTGATGTTTCAGCAATTTCATTGATTCCTACACAAAAATGTTCCTTAATAAGAAAAGATAATGTTTCACTGGTTTCAGTACTTTTTCTTGGTGGAATACAAATATGACATATTTTGCTTGCCCAGCGCTCACCATTACTTATATTTGTAGGCTAGGTGTCAAGCATGTGGCCCATATCAGCAAATAGGCTTACAACAGGTCCTCTATTTGGCTGGTGATTAAAGCAGGGATTCTTGTTGCAGCCAGGGACCTCTTCCAGTCACCCCTGTTATTGTCACAGAGTAGAAAAATCATCCCACTGTTCAAGTAATAAATAATTATGTACTGTCATATTTATTTATCGGAGTCGTTAGAACTTTTCATTCCTGAACCATAAACCTATAGAACCTAAACTAGATATGAAAGTAATAAAACAAGATAGGACGTGCGGTTATAGGAAAATAATCCATGATGGGGTGGTGTGATGTGGCTCAACATGAAGCAGAGTTACTGTTACAACTCTGAAGTGGATTAATTTACTTAACATCACCTCACAAAGTGTGGCACTCTTTCTATACCACAGAAATTTCACAATGACAATTTGTTGATGAACATTTCATGCTTATTAACTATTAAAAAATACATTTCAAATTGTGGAACGTCTGCAAGATTAGCTAGTTCATGTTATCACATTATTGCTGAATTAATACAAAAAACCTCTCACCAGCCTCTCTTTCCTTGAGAATAATAAGATAAAAATACATATGTTACCAAGATAGGTCATGAAGTGTTAGATATGCGCAACTTCCCCAATTTGAAAAGAGATTGATGCATCTACTTGGGGATTTCAACTGGATTCCACTCAATGACCAGACAGCTGTTCCTTTTCCTTTTTTCCTTTTATTTTAAGATCTGCAGCTAAATTATATTTGCAATTTCATCAGATGATAAACCACAAGTTAGATATATGCAGTTAGCAGGTTAAACAGTCCATAAGCCAATTAGTGAAAAATCCCTTGAATACAAACAAAAAGGAGGGAAATGTACACATAAGCTATTACAAAGCAATAATATAGTAGATAAACAACAAACAAAGGCATAAATATCTACAAATGTTTAAACTGTCAAGCTCCAATGTAAACATACTGCACTTTAGTAGAAAGTATTTTATAATCACATTTACTATTTACCACGGGCATACTATCATTTATTACACGGTACAAATTGAATGCAATTTGAAATCATTAATAATGAACACTTCCTGTGAACGTGTTGTTATAGAAACAGTAAAGCAGTATAACGAGCACATTAACGTAAACCTGAGAGTTGAAGTACAGCCAGCACTACTGTCAGAGCTGTGCCTTTATAGAAAATTAATCACATCAATTAAATTAAACATTAAACACATTCTGACTAATATGAATTAATAATTCAACAGCAAAATATTTTGTAGTTTTGTTGAAATTGCAGTTAGATTTAATTCTCATTATTTATTGCCCTTCAGTTTAAATGACCAGTCAGATAGGCTTATAACTAACTAACTAAAAATAACATATATAATATATTATAACAACATGGATACTGGTTGGATGTGATTTCCATTGTAGTCATTATAAAGCCCTTGGCTATGATTCATGGACCCCGTTTGTAGAAACACTGGGAAAAATAACGGAACGATTTAATGATCAAGCGTGACTGGTTGTAACAACTGCTTTTACACCTCATTTTACTGACATCTGTGACTGTCTAGCACTTCAGATGGCCACACTATGGCAAAATAGTGAAGAATGAAGTGCTCTCCATCAGTGTGTACAACTGCAGCAAGATGTTCAGTAACAGGTCAGTCTACAGATATAGATCCATTTGATTGAAATATGTAATGCTGACTCTCAAACATTTTCTCAGTACAAAAATTAATATGACTGAAGCAACCATTTGATAGTTATAATATCATTCAAATGTCTGAATGGTTTTATGATGTTTAATGGTTTTGTGTGTGTGTGTGCACATGCTTTTGCAGGCTGCTGGGGAAGCTGGTGATCAGTCTGCAGCATGTGGTGACAGCAGGGAGGCTGGTCCTGAGGGAGCCTCTCACAGACAACAACCACAGCTTGACTGATGTGTGTTACTTAAGGGCCATCCATTTGCCCACACGTAGCTCTCCTTACTGATCAGTCCCAAAATATGCTGCATCTTATGACAAAAAAATTCAAAGTGGACCTGCATTAGTATCAGAGACTAGTATAGTGCATATTTTTAATGGTTAAAGTGCTTTTGTGTCTTTAAATATACCCCAATACTGAGTTTCAATGCATTTTTACTTTCAGATGTATGTAGAGTTGGATGTGAGGTACCACCCTGTACAAGGTGCAGCTGGGGACTGGACAAGTGAAGACTTCATTAAAGTGGAGGATAGTGAGGAGTGAGCGACATCCATCTATCCATCCATCCATCCATCCATCAATCCACACTTATTCAATATATCTATCTATATATGCATGTCTTTAAAGCAATGTAAACACATTGGTCTTGGTTTATATGATGTTTTGTGTACAAATCTGTTCATACATTCTTTTATCTTTACAGAGCAGGTCTTGTGATTAGAAACACAGGCTTTCTTGAACCTGGGTATGTATAGCCATTCAACATTTTTGTCATACAATGTATGCATTTGCATGCTCCTTTAGTTTTCATGATCATGTGATTTACAGAAACTTGCGGCCACAGCAGCTGGATCGAGAAGCCAGGACACTTGGCCGCAGTTTGGTAAAGACAGACAACGAAGATGGAGATGATGATGATGATGATGACTATGATGATGATTATGATTTTTCAGACATGGATTGTACCAATATGACATTCACACCCATCTTTAGGTATTTCCTAACAGTCTATTACAATGTACTTAATATGTTTTCCTGGGTGATTTCACTATTGGTTATCATTAGATGTGGTACTTGAGAACAGGCCCAGGTTTTATTATGGAATACTAATACATTTACTCATCTTTAATGGGTTAAAATAACCAACCATTTTAAAAGTAATAATAAAGCAGCCTATAAAATCAGTGTGTATGTTACATCTCTGTTAAAATAAATAAAAGGATACTAAAAGCTATATTAATGTATTAACAGTTTTAGTTGAAATGTATGTTAAAAGAATATAGTAATACAGATTCCAGATTCTACTGCTTGAATGATATAATGTTCATTTTATTAGCAAATTAACAACCTAAGGCAGAGAGCTTGCAGGTGTATATATGAATGGAACCAATTAGTCTATAAATCATATTATTTATCTAATTACATAGAGACAATGACTGGCCAACAAGTTTTTTAACTTTGGCAGTTACCTCACACTTATCTCCATATTTCCATGTTCATAATACTTGTATAAAACCTTTAAAAGGGATGGATTCTTATTATACATAGCCTTGTTCTGACAGAAAAATCTCACATTTGACCTTGTTTAGCTACTTCTGCAAATATTTCTTTCAATTTTCACACACGTTTCTTTTCTTTAGCCGATGTGCACCTTTATCGAAGCATGAACTTGCTGTTGCCCCAAAAGTCAAGTCATTCCAGGTGAATCCCTGAAGATCTTATTAGTACATCCAAAAATTCTGCCACACAATGTAAACTTTATTTATTTATTATATAAGTGTAAAGTAAAACATACTGAGCAAAACTGAAAGGACTCCACTGAAAATTTAAAAATTTAAATGGAAAGCCTTATTATTCTGTAACATTTCTGAGGATTCACAATGGTATCTGAAATAGGGAAGGGGAGATGGAACATTTTTCCCTTAAATGAATGTTAGTTATGGATTGTACAGCATATCATCAGTAAGCTGTGAGGTATGGAGGTGGAGGATAAGATGTGATCATCTTGTTAATCTGATATCCTGCTACAGGTGAATATTAATGTGGTAGAGGCTCAGAAGCTGGTGGGTGTAAACATCAACCCCGCTGTGTACATCACTGTAGGAGATGAGAAGAAACATACAGTCACCCAGAAATCCACCAACTGTCCATTCTTTAATGAGGTACATAACTTCTAAAGATTAAAATGTGGAGGCTGTAGAAAAGTTTTTGCTCAGAACATTGTTTATGTTTATGTTGCTCTTTGTCTTTCAGAACTTCATGTTTGAGTTTCAGGAGACCCAAGATGTGCTTTTCGATAAAGTTATTCAGATTACTGTAAGTGGGCTATGGCGTAAACAGATACATTGGAATCAAGTTCTTTTGCAATAGTTGATGCTCACGTAAATAATTTATTTCAGGTTGTTCACAAAAAGATGCTTGCATTTTTGATGACCCACATTGGCTCCTTCAAAATAGACATCGGTACAGTCTACCAGCAGCCAGGTACACTGACTCATTACAAAGGAATTATTAGTAAATACAAGTTTAATATAATAGAATGTTGATAGTGTGTATTGAATCTAAAAAAAAATCATGGACAGGCACTTATCTCAGTCACTCGTTTCCCATTTTCACTAAAATGTATGGCATTTGTATAGAGATAACAGTATGGTGTCTACTTTAATAATGGTAATTAACCCATCACAGCGTGTGTGCTAATTACAGAGCTCTATAGAGAATAGCATGTTAACTGTAATTATTAGTCAAGCTAGTTCATAGTTTCTCTTTCTCTCTCTCTCTCTCTGTCTATCTCTCACTCTCACTCTCTAGACCACCGCTTTTACCAGAAATGGGCTCCTCTCACAGACCCTAAGGACACACGCTCCGGTATAAAAGGCTACGTGAAATGCACAATGAGCATTATGATGAAGGGAGACCCTATGGGAATCGCAAGCCTACCCCCTGTCACCAGTCAAAATGACGACATAGAGAAGTGAGTGAGTGCTAAGAAATGCACTGATTGTTTTTTATTTATTTATTTATTTATTTATTTATTTATTTTTTATGACTCATCTCCTGCCATACCAGAAATGGCTTTTATATTGTTTAGCCTTTTGTTTGCTTCATGCAGTGGGCTATAAAAGGGCTTTCTTTTACACAGAAACCTCCTGCTTCCTAAGAGGATGCCAGTGGAACGACCATGGGCCAAGTTCCTGCTGAGGATATACAGAGCTGAGGGTCTACCCAGCATGAATGCTGGTTTTCTGGGCAGCTTCTCCAAAATGATGGGCGATAAAAAAGTCTTTATTGACCCTTATGTGCAGGTCACATTCACTGGCCAGCAGGTGCTTCCCTTACGATACTCCTTTTTACACTTTATCACTTGTAGATGCAGTCAAATGAATCTAGAGTTGAATATGTTAGTGGGAAGTACCAGTGTTACAAAAACAGAGTGAAGCAACGCTGACTGCCATGTGTTTTTAGAACACTTAAAGGGAAGTCAAGGTCATCTGTGCAATGTGACATTTATTTGATTCCATTTTGTCTCTGTATGTTGTTAGGAGTTAGATCATTAGCCTAATACTTGTAATTGAAATGCTTTCTGTAAGAGGCATTTTTCATAGTACTCTTAACCATAAAACGTAACTGCGGCCACTTGTTATTGTAGATTATAATGCACATCTGTGTGTACTGGCTGTTCACCATTCTTTATTGCAAGCTTACACACGCCCTAATAGCAGGTCTGTTTGTTAAATGGGCTGTGGTGCACATATTTGCTGTCTACAGGTTTCCTCATTAGCTAACAGCATATATAGCGATTAGTAATGTACTTGGAAGTCACGTCTCCCCTCCAGCAAAGGTGTTCCAATACCAAAAAAATTCCACTTTGGACAGTACACCCATATTCACTATCTAATAAACATTTGATATCTAATAAACATTTAATAAACAATATCAGCTCCCAGTACTTTACCTACAACAGTTCTCTGATTGATTGGTGGTTGGATTAAGTGGAGGGTGTTGTTCTTAGGGAGAGACGTCAGTGGAAACCAACACCAATGCACCAGTGTGGAATGAACAGATCTCGTTTATCGAGCAGTTTCCTCCCCTTGCTCGACGAATCAAAGTTCAGGTCCTTGATGATGCCAACATTGGGGAAGTAGCTGTGGCCACACACTTCCTTGATCTCCAGCAAATCTCAAACCCCAACAGAAATGGTAATGTTTTCCACAACACATTACAACAACACATTAAAAACACGCACATGCAAGTTTTCTTTGTATTGCTGCAGTTCTGTGCCCATCAATCCTGATGTCTTTCTTTCTTTAGTTTTTTCCCCCTGAGCTTTTTAGTGTGCTGTAACCTTTTAAATTTGTTTATTCACTTTATTTTACTACTTTTAATACATCATGGTACGTACTTACAAAGTCACATTTTCATGGAATAAAATAATGTATGCTAGGATTTCAATTAGTAAGTATGGTACCCTGTTTTAAAATCTTATAGCATAATGTGTAATCTTGTTTCTTACATAACAGTCCTTTTATGACCTGGCTTCACTGCTAATATATTGTAGGGTTTAATCCAACTTTTGGACCTTCATGGGTCAACCTATATGGCTCACCTCAAAACTCCACACTGCGCGATATCCACCGTGACTTGAATGAGGGTCTGAGTGAGGGCATCTTCTACCGGGGCAGAGTGCTGCTGTCTCTGACGGTGGAGGTTTACTCATCACCTGCTGCTGCTGTAGTGGAGAGCAAAGCCATTGCAAATGTCAAGAACACACTGAGCAAACTTACATTCAAGCGGAAAAGCAAGAAGTCCAAAGAAAAGAAGACAAACGCCAATGACGGTAAGGACAAAAGACAAGTGAATTTAATTCAGTTTAATGGATAATGGCCTCTAAATCTATTTCTGATTTGACTTTTTACTATTAATCTACACACAATATTCCATAATGATAAGGCATATTTTAGAAATGCTTGCAAATGCTTGCAATTTTATTAATTTCTTATTATTAAATCAACTGAAACATCCACTCCACTCCAAATTGAGCTCAGGTGCATCCTGTTTGCTTTGATGTTTCTTGAGATTTTTTTAGAAATTATTTCCAAGAATTGGATTCCATCTGTGGCAATTTCAGTGTGTGTTTCAACACCAGTGTATGTATAAGGTCCCACAATTCACAATGCAAGGCAGACCAAAATCCAAGCCATGAAATGGAGCTCTTTGTGTACCTCTGTGATAAAATTGGGTCAAGACATAGATGTGGGCAAGGATATTAAACCCTTTGTAAAGCAGGCTCCTACATTGTGAAATGGATGAAGCTTGGCGACACAGGGACTCTGGCTGTCCGGCCAAACTCAGTAACTGGGCTAGATGGGCCTTGGTCAGAGAGGTGACCAAGAACCCAATGGCCAACCTAACAGAATAGTAGATGATCAGAGTAGGGAGAACCCACCATAAGGACAACTACACAGTAAATACACCATCAATCAGGTCTTTATGGTAGAAAATAACAGAAGCCACGTGTAAGCAAAACACATAAATCAAGCCTTTAAATGATTCTGAGAACATGAGACTAAATCTTTACTTTTTGGCCTGAA
The DNA here is from genome assembly GCA_030068235.1 of Notoglanidium macrostoma. NCBI lineage: Eukaryota > Metazoa > Chordata > Actinopteri > Siluriformes > Auchenoglanididae > Notoglanidium > Notoglanidium macrostoma. The sequence goes on along the minus strand of JAQQZR010000016.1, from coordinate 10,517,766 downwards.
CTCCTAGTGCTACATCTGGCAAAAAAACAGGTACTGCTGATTAACTGATAATACCATCCTTATGGTGAAGCATGGTGGTGACAACATCATGCTATGGGGCTACTTCTCAGAGGGAAGAATGAATGCAGCCAAATATCAAATCAAGTGATCAAGTCAAGTGGTTTTTATCGTCCTTTCAACCATATACAGATGATACAGTGCACAGTGAAAAGATACAGTGTTCCTCCAGGACCAAGGTGCTACATATAAGACAACACAGAATTACAAAGGTGCAACAGAAGGCTACATAAAGTGCATGTGTGCAACATGTGCAAACACTGCAGACAGTGCATACATCACATTTGAATATCACAAGAGTCTTGAAGAAAACCTGTTAGAGAGTGCAGATAGACTAGGCTGAATGTTCAATTGTCAGGACAATAATGACCATGTAATCAAGACAACAGCAGAGTGACTTTGGGACAAGTACCATGAAACAACAGTGAAGAGACTTGAAGATGGCAGTTCACAGATTCTGCCCATGCATTCTGATTGACCTTGAGAGGGTCTGTCAGGAAGAATGGAAGAAACTGCCCAAATGGTGTGTAAAGCTTGTAGAGACTCACCCAAGAAGACATGAAGCTGTAATTACTGCCAAATGTGATTGTACAAAGTACTTATTGCTTAGTTGTTAATGGTTATTGTGTGAAGTGTAATGGCAAGAAAAGAGTCCATTTAATCCATTTTGAATTTAATCTATTACGCAAACTATGCAGAAAATCAAGGGGTCTGACTACTAGAAACTTTATTTAGTAAAAGTGTCAGCTGTTAGCAGATGATGTTACAACCCTGATTCCAAAAAAGTTGGGACACCATGTAAAATGTAAATCAAATGGATCTATACTCAACTGAATACAATACAAAGACAAGATATTTATTGTTCAAACTGATAAACTTCATTGTTTTTGGTGTTGTAAATATACACTCATTCTGAATTTGATACATGCAATGCGTTCCAAAAATATTGGGACAGGGGAAGCAAAAGACTGGAATATATTTGCAACATTCAACTGGTAAATAGGTTAATTAGTATCAGGTGATAGTATCATGATTTGGTATGAAAGGGACACAGTCAATCACAACCAAGAAAGGAGCAAGGTTCACCAACATACAATTTCTCAACATTTCAGTTTCTCAACAAATTTCAGAATTTCACTATCCAGAATCCATAATATCAATCAAAGATTCAGAGAATCTGGACAAATCTTTGCACACAAGGGCAAGGCCAAAAACTAACACTGAATGTCTGTGACGTTTGAGCCCTAAAAGCAGCATTGCATTAAAAAGGACATTTCTACTTGGGCTCTGGGACACTTTGGAAAACCATTATTGGTAAACATAGTTCATGGCTGCATCTACAAATGCAAAGTGAAAAACTTACATCAGCAACATCCAGAAATGCTGCCGACTTTTCTTGGCCTGAGATCATCTGAGATGAACTGATGCAAAGTGGAAAAGTGTTTTCAAAATTTTTTGGAAATCATGAACATTGCGAACATTGTGTTAGTGCCCATGGCATAGGTACCTTGCACATCTGTTAAGACATCATTAATTCTAAAAGGTACATCCAGGTTTTGGAGCAACATAAGCTGCCATCCAGACAACTTCTTTTTAATGAACATCCCGGCTTCCTCCAGAAAGACAAAGCCAAGCCACATTCAGCATATGTTACAACAGCATGGCTTAATAGTAAAAGAGTGTGGGTAATAGACTGGTGCATTATGAGACCCAGGACTGTTGAGCAACTGAAGTATGGGAAAAAATTTATACCTGATAAGATACTTCACACAAATATTTCACAACCAAATAAAATAAGTATTTGTCCTCATGTCTAGTTTAAAACACTGGGTAATGTGTATTTTTTATGATAAAAAAACAAACAAACAAATCAAAGTAGGGTTACCTTGCTAAGGAAGAAGCATTCATGATCTCTTTAGTCAAATGATTGAGTTTATGCAATCTATTTCTTGCAAAACCATTTCTATTTCTTGTGTTTGTTTCAAACTTGTTTTATAATTAGATTTTAAAACTGATGGTTTCTCAACATAATTTTCAGGCATGCAGGGTCGCAGTGGTCCTTCTGAGGAGCAGGAAGAGGCCACATCTGAGGTTCCAGCAGCTGTCACTGTTGAAGTGGAGGAGATTCATCCTCTTCCTGAGGTTAGAAATGTTTCTGCTATAAACACCTTATACCCATGTACACTACCAGCCACTTTAACAGGAACATGTGAACTCCTGCTCATTCATGCAGTTGTCCAGTCAGTCAATTGTGAGACAATGCATAAAATCATCTGACACATCCTTATGCAGAATGGTGTGAGGAAAAAAAATCCATTGAGTGGCATTTATGTGGGCAGAAACACCTTATTGATGCAAGAGATCAGGGAAGAATGACCAGACTCATTTAAGCTGACAGGAAGTCTACAATATCTCAAGATCTCAAAAGTTCAGAACAGGAATCTGAGGACACAGTGAGCAGATGATTGGCTCAAAATCATTGCCTGCCACATGATTGTTTCAGTGAATATTTGCATGAATGAGCAGGTGTACAGGTGTTCCATTAAAGTGGTCAGTGAGTGTACTTATATATATTTTCTGGGAGAGATGTCCTAATGTTTAATTTAACTTCACAGAACTTCACAGGGGAAAAAGAAGAATTCTTGCTGTTTGCATCATTCTTTGAGGTGACCATGATTGATCCGTCTATTGGCTCCAGATATGTCACCTTTGAACTATCTATAGGTATGAATAAATGCCTAAAACATCTAAATACTGTCAGGTCCATAAATATTAGGGCATTGACAAAGTCATCATTTTGTTAGTTGTCTATAACAGTATGTTGGAGTTGAAATTGGAGTTGTCATACAAGTGCAAACTTTAATTTGAGGGTCCCGCCTAAGGGAACAAAAGTTATTGGACAGACTACTATAATCATAAATTAATTTGTCATTTTTTATACTTAGATACACATTTTTTGCAGTCAATGACTGTCTGAAATCTGGTACCCATAGATATAACCAGACACTGGGTTTCTTCACTGGTAATGCTTTGCCAGGCCATTACTGCAGCTATCTTCAGTGCCTGCTTGCTCTTGGATTATTTTGCCTTCAGTTATGCCTTCAGCAATTGAAATGCACACTCCTTTAGATTCAGGTGATAGACTTGACCATTGCAGAACCAATTCTTTCTTTCCAATTCTTTGCCTTAAAGTCTATGGTTTATTTCAAAGTATGCTTCAGATCAATGTCTATATTCATTGTGATGCTCTGTCCAATGAGTTTTGAAGCATTTGGATATCTGCCCAGATAATATAGCCCTATACACTCTTCTCTTCTGTCCCTAGGATGTTGTTCCAGAATTATACTAGCATTTTTTAAAAATATTTTTGGCAAACTCTAATTTGGTCTTCCTGTTTATATCTTCTGTTAAACCCTCTCTATTTACTCTGTGAAGTCTTCTCTTGATTGTTGACATTGACTCTGACACAGATACACCTTCTGAACTTGTTTTTGACCAACTGTTGTTCTGTCTTTCATTACAGTTGCTTTCTTTAGTCTTCTGCAACTTTTACTTTTCATGAGCTCACCAGTGCATTATTTCTTTGAAACAATAGTAACCAAATGTAACAAATACTTGATTTGGCTGCATCAGGTGTTGTGCTATTCTCTATGACCAAAAGTTTGTGGACAGCTGACAATCACACTTTGGCTTTTAATTCAGTTCACTTTTATTTGTATTGTGCTTTTAACAATGGACACTGTCACAAACCAGCTTTACAGAAATAGATACATTCTAGATATAAATTTTAAATGTATAAATTTACCCCTAATGAACAAGCCAGAGGTGATGGTAGGAAAAAATACTACCCTAGATGACAGGAGGAAGAAACCATGAGAGGAACCAGACTCAAAAGGGAACTCATCCTGATATAGGTGACAATCCTGGTGATGCCACAGCCATCTGTGGGTGGGAGTTCAAGAGAGTTGTCCATTACATCGACAGCGACTCTTAGCCAATCATAGTCATCTGTGAGCTCAAGTATATGGATTGTGCTTTCCACTGCCCCTGCCATTGCAGTTCAAAAATATGTGGTTGGCTGGCTTCACATGCCTTGGAGGAAGCACATAATTGTTTTGGCCCTCCGAACTCCATGGTTGGTAGTTGGGTGGGAATTAGACATTAAGGAAAATAGGCAGAAAATCTTAAAATTGAAGTTATTAACAGTTCTTTGATGAAGACTTGAGTGCAAACTGTTCTCAGCTTAATGGTTCAGTTGCAGTCCTAATGCTATCCAAGGAAGATTTCAGAACATCACATTCCAGATTTTGCCTCCTTTTGCTATTTATAATAACCTGCACTCTTCTGGGAAGGCTTTAAACTATATTTTGGCTGTAGGCTGTCGGGATTTGCCCATTCAGCCACAAGCGCATTAGATGAGATCAGGCTCTGGTGATGTGTGAGGATGCATGGTGCACAGTTGATGTTCCAATTCATCACAAAGGTGTGCGGTGAGGTCAAGGTTGAGGTCAATCTTCCATCCAGGCAACTTGAGTTCTTCCACACAAACCTTGGCAAACAGTGTCTTTATGGACCTCATTTTGTGTACTGGGGCATTGTCATTCTGGAACAGGGAGGGGAAGACAGACATATAGATGTGATGGTCAGATATCCACAAACTTTCGTCCATATAATGTATCTCTGATAAGTTTGTTTAGATTTTTGAACCTAATGATGGCTTGCTTCAGTGGCAATGACAGCTCTTTGGACTTCATATTGAGAGTTAACAGCAACAAATTCCAAATGTAAATTGCATACTTGAAATCTACTGTAGACATTTTATTTCCTTGCTTGTAAGTAAAATAATGAAGGAATAACACACAGGGCAGTAGGGTGGTGCAGTGGTTATCACTGTCGCCTCACAGCAAGAAGGTTCTGGGTTTAAACCTGCCGGCTGGCTGGTGTCTTTTTGTGCGGAATTTGCGTGGTGATCTCGTGGCTGTGTGGGTTTCCTCCGGGTATTCCTGTTTCTTTCCACAGCCCAAAAACATGCAGATTAGGTCAACTGGCTACTCTAAATTGCCCATAAGTGTGAATGTGAATGGCTGTTTGTCTCTATGTTAGTCCTGCAATAGATTGCTGACCTTCCCAGGGTATACCCTACCTCTTGCCTGAAGTCAGATGGGATTGGCTCCAGCTGCCCTGTGACCCTGACAGATAAGCGGTGTAGATAATGGATGGATGGAATAACACACACCTGACCTCGAACAGCTGAGCAGCCAATTGTAAAATTACTTTTGCTTCCTCACAAAAAGGTGGCCCAGATATAAAAAGTATTTAATTCTTATATTATCACCATAATATGGTCTGCATGTTCAGCTAATAATTATTATTTAATTTCAGCTCCAATATACTCTGACAGACAGCTAAAATAACAGTAACTTTGTCAATGTCAAAATATTTATGGATCTGACTGTATAATTGCCTTCTAAGACAATCGACATATTCATGTACTTATGAATGGTCATGTGATTGTACTGTGCAACACAAGACAAGTTCAGTTTATCACTTCTTCTTAGCCTTATGTTATAGTCAAATTATAATTATTTGAATAATTTATTTATAGAAATAAGTAAATAACTGAATGATGGAAAGCAATGACTGATAGAAAACCCCATTGCATACTGCATTGTGCATTATATGTTTTTTTCCACTTCTCTAGGAAATTACGGCAAAACATCAGATGTAAAGACTGAGAAAAGCAGTGGTCAGCAAGATGTGGCAGAAGACAGACAGCCTCTTATAGAGTCAGAGGATGAGCTGGAGAGGCAAGACCTGCCTGTGCTAAGCTTCAGGGACTGGTCTGTTACAGAACCCAAGAGAGCACAGCCCACTGATTATGATGGGTAACACAGCATCGCTCTTAAATTCTCTTCTACACGTAATAAAGGAACCAAGTACACCAAAAAGCTCTGACATGATTTGGTAATAAGTCCCCAAGACTCAAATGCTTTGTTTGGCATGTCAGATACTATTCTGAACTCTCTTAAGCAAATTGTCATCACTGGAGTGTTGCTTTGTTATCAGCATCAAAGATTTTAATAGTCTAGTTGACTTTTTGGCCTTAAGGGAGCTTCTATACCTATTAGTCATTTGCCAAATCTAAATAAGAAATATTAATTTAAAGGAAATTAACATTTTTGGCTCATTTGCTATTTGGTGTCATTTGGTTTCACATGAGTGACAAGTAACAAATGGGATGTACTCTCATTGCTGTACTTGAGTTCACAGTAACATACTGAAAACATACTCATAACAATCATTCATTCTGTGGTCAGAAATGTGGTGATGGGAATTGGGAAAAAAGCTTTTGCCTTAGGCATATGTAATCACAAATATCACCCAAGAATATGGTCTTGGGGTTAAGTAAATTATTAAATAATTATCTAAATAATTATTTTCATTATTTCTGTATTGCATGCTTTGTTTATTTTCTCTTTCATTTTGTCCAAGTGTCAGCAACAGCATTTCTGCAGCGCTACAGCTCTGTTTCATGTGGCAGATTAGCAGTTTGCATCTACAAAAACTACTGCATGCTACCAAAAATATATGCCATATTTTGTTTGTCTTTCACTGAGATAGGAAAGCAGGTGGCAATGATGATGTGACTATGTCCTGTAGTTGGATCAAATCAGGGCAGCATTATTTTACTGCCTGATAAAATAAAATAAAATGTCAATATGTTAGAGCAGTGCTGAGAACAATGCAGAAATGACATCTCAAGTGTTTCTCAAATAATAAAATGCAGTTCTATTTCACCACTTCGTAACACCATAGGTGGTGGGAATCACCTGGATACTTTCTTGTGCGCAGTATTTAATGGTATTTTATATAAATACCATTGTATTTAAACAATGTCTGCATGTTGTCATAAAGCCATCTTTCCTCTTACTTCTTTTTGTCTCATACACATTGGATTACATATACTGTACACCATATGGAACTATCAGCATTGTAGCTTGCCACTACAAGTAACCTGTTCTCCACTACTGGGAATAGCCTCCTCTCATTTCTTCTACCATGGTGTGTATAATTGTTTTAAACATTGTGAGAAATTTAATAGTGACGCACTACCGAACTCCTTGGAAGCTTCTAGCTTTCATTTGGCTAGCCATGTTTGCTGTTTCACACTGTCCTATATGCTAGCTATCTTAACTGTGCTGCTCAGTAAGTGGCACTCACCTCTCATTCTCCCTGCCTGGTTGGGTTCTCCCATAGTGCTATCTCCCCCTGATTGTGTGGTTTGCCCTCACCATACCACTTGCTGTTGTCAGTTTAATCTGCAAATTACCTGGATTTCCACTAACACGCAGCGCTGGGGCTAGAGCTGGTTTTCCCACCACATAACAGACACCTCGTTTTTTCCATAATAGGCCATATGGTTAGCCAAGCCATTCTAAAAGACTTGCCCTTTTGCAGCTGCTGTGTGAGTGCAGTGGTCACCTCCAAACTCCTTTTCAGGTAGTTCTAAGGTGTGTCTGTTTTTCCTGACAGAATAGCTTACATTATTCAGGTGAATCTAACCACCACTGGCAGTAGGAAAGGGTGGAATAAAATGCTAATTATCAGCTAAACTGTGAAAAATTAGGTAAGTAAGTAAGTGTCAGGGAAAGTTGTAAATGCTGCATCATTTCCTAATTTTGTTGGAATGCCTCTGCATGCATGTATTAAAAGCTATCCACATCATTCTCACTGCTGTGATCTGAAGTTACTTCATAAACTGCTCTACTTTTGCAGGTCATTTCGCTGTATACCCCTGCTTCGTGAGAAACCCTGTCTCTATGTATGGAACTATTTTGAGGACCACACCTTCCGTTACCACAACTGCAACTGGCTGTCCAAGATGGCTGACAGACTGGCATGTTCACTATTATATACCTTGTAAATTGCCAGTTTTCTTAACATTAACTGATTCAAATGACAGCTGTTTTGTAATGAAGTTGCTTTGGTATTGTCTTTAGGAATTTGGCCTTGATGAGGTAGAAATGCTATTAAAAAGACCAGGAAGCACTGCTAAGGAGCGCTTGGTGGAACTCATGTTGGAGTTTGTTTCCACTTGCAAGTAGGCCCTCTGCTTTTAATGAATTTATGTTCACTTACTAGAAAGGTTTCACTGCACATTTAGCACATGGTGCTTCTTTCTGATTTCCAGACAGTTTAGTGCAAGCTTGGACAGGAAACGGCAGGGTCGGCCAAACAACCTTGACAAGTGCCGCACAACCTTCATTAAGAGAAACATAGTGAGATAAAGTTACATAACAGAAATCTTTATTTCTATTCAATAGGACAATTGTTTCACTCTCATCCATGGTTTTCAGATTTTGCCTATTCAGTTGAATCTTACTATTGTTAGGTCATTCTGGCCAAGCAGGCACTGAGAGTTCAGAGGAGAGTGACGCGACGCACAGTCCGAGAGAAGCTGGCTGATGTCAGGCGCATCCTAAAGAGAGTACGCTTCCTGACTAAAGAGGTGATTATGGCCTGTGCCCTCTAAACTATATGTCTGTATTTTGTATGGTTTACTGTGTGTGTATTTACATGTGACTTATTAATTTTTGTGTCCTGTTTTATGTATCATCAGCCCCAAAGCACTCTGCCCGATGTGTTCCTCTGGATGATGAATGGAGGGAGGAGGATAGCATATGCACGGATCCCAGCACACTCCATCCTTTTCTCTCTGGTGGAGGAAGAGAAAGGCAAAAACTGTAGCAAAATCTCATCCATTTACATGAAGGTATCTCAGGATTAACATGTTTCAAAAACAGCAAACTCATAATCTCAGGCCCAGAGTATACTGTTGTTAAGCATATTTCTACAGCCTAATCTTAAAGAAGCTCAGAAACAACCGACTTTTTCTTAAAAGAGTTTTTTAACACCAATCTATAGACCCCAGGTGGACCACTAGGTGAGATCTTTGCAAAACTGGAAGTCTACATGTGGCTTGGTGTCACCAAGTATTCTAAAAACTGTGTCACAAGCTTGCCTTCTGAATTCAGGCCCATATATGAAACAGCAACATTTGGGACCCCAATACCCCCAAATATGCCCCCCACTAAATTAGTTGTGGATGGTAAGTATATTGTTTTGTAAACATGTTTTTTTTACAAAGCTCTTATTTCCCATAAAATAGAAATGTTAGTTCTGTCTTACTAATTATGATAGTAACCTGTAGTAACATTTTCATTTAAAAATTATAAAAAAAAAAAAAAACAGCAAAAACCCTATACTCAGTTATTTTTAATGGAAGCTTGCTTTTAATGTAATGCTATTCACTTCAATATGTGCTGTTTGTGGTTTCTCCAGACAGTCGTTATTTCCAGCTCCGTGCTCACATTTACCAAGCACGTGGCATCATTGCTGCAGATGATAATGGCCTTTCTGATCCTTTCACTAAGGTTGTGTTCTCCACACAGTGTCAAGTTACACAGGTGTGTTGAACACATTTTATACAGCTCAACCACTGTGTGTTTAGGAGCTATAGAAGGTTTTTCATTTTTATCTCCGAAATGTATGTGTATTACTGAAAGAGTGCATAACTAGTTTCTATATCATTTAGTTTGTAGATGAAAGAGGTTAAAAGGGATATGAAGTATTTCATAATGCCTAAGAGTATACTGAACATATACTGCACTTGAATGTCATTTTAAATATATTTATTGCTGTGCACACTATGCATGTGTGTTGTAGATAATGGAGGAAACTCTGTCCCCAACCTGGTGTGAGTTGCTGCTGTATGATCAAATCCTCATGGAAGGCAGTAAAGATGACTTCAGGGATGACCCTCCTGTGGTTATAATCAATATCTACGACTATAACAAACTAGTGAGCTAATCACACTCATGCACAAAACAGTTCAGAAAAATACTTAAAAGAATACTCCTGTGGAGTATTGAAAAATGAATCAGGAATGGCATCTGGCGTAAAAAAAAAACCTTGCCAAATCAGACATGCAGACAAAAATGGATCCGCTGTGGGTGACCCTTAATGGGAGCAGCTGAAGGATATGAGATATATATATATATATATATATATATATATATACACACACACAAATTCTTTTGTATTTGCAATAACATAAAATAAATTTTGCTCTATCTTCTCATATTCATCTTATGATCTTAACCCCAAATGTCTGAAGGTATATAGCAAAAATATGCATACATAAACCTACTCTGAATGTACTGGAATAGAAAAGCCAGTTCTTTTGGGGTTTTTTTTTTACTATACACTAAAGACATTTGGGTTTGACATCAAAAGATAATTATGAGATCAAAATCTCATCTTTAATTTAATGTCTTGATGTTTACATCTAGACGTGTTAAACAATTTAGAGCCATCCAAATTTTTGGTTAAACAAATTATTGGGACAGATAGTCTTAAAGTACATTAAAGTAAATAACACTTAATATTTGGTTGCATATCCCTTGCTTGCAATAATTGCATCAAACCTGTGAACTTTTGACTAAACTGTTCATCTTCTTTTTGATGCTTTTCCAGGATTGTATCCCAGCTTCTTTCAGTTGATGTTTGTTTTTGGGGGTTTCTCCCTTTACTCTCCTCTTCAGGAGGTGAAATGCTCGCTCCTGGATTAAGATCTACTGATTGACTTGGTCGATTTAAACCGTCCACTTTTTCCCCTGATGAAGTCCTTTGTTGTTTTGGTTGTTTGTCTTGCTGCATGATGAAGGTCCTTCCAAATAGACTCCCAAAGAGATACATTTCTCTGTAAACCTTTAGACAAAATGTTTTTGTAGACTTCTGAATTCATTCTGCTGCTACTATCATGAGTTACACCATCAATAAAATTAGTGAGCCTATTCCTGAAGCAGTTATGCAAGCCCAAGCCATGACATTACCTTCACCATGCTTGATCAGGTTCTTATATGCAAATTACCTACAATAGATATAACATACTTTAATTGGTCTTTTATGAATTTAACACAGGGCAGTCCACAGTCCCTAGGTCGAGCGTTTGCTGAACCAGAGCTGAAATTTGTGGAGGAGCCATATAAGAAACCCATGCTGAAGTTCTTTGAAATCACTAAAGGGAAAAGCAATGCTGGAGAGCTACTGGCTGCTTTTGAGCTAATTGAGCTGGATTACTCTGGCTTTGGAGAGGTATATGCTTCAGTTTTACTGCTTACTTTAACTGCTAATGTCAATGATGACAGAATTCTTCATATTCAGGCAGTCAAGGACTTTGTGATTAATGTTGCTGAGCTAACTGAAGAGAAATTAAATTTTCAAAGTTTTTGCAAGACATTAGTTTTAAACACTTGCTTATCACAGATGTGGTACCATTTATAGTACATGTATATATTTTCTTTTTAAATGTAATGTATATATTACATGAGCAGCCAGTCTTGCCACTGGATGTGGAGCCCAGAGAACTGGAATACATGGAGTCAGAGAGGCGTTTCATTATCCCAGAAGGAGTTCGGCCCATTCTAAGGAAATTCAGGATAGAGGTATAACATATAGGAAGACCAGATAAGAACACTGAGAAGATTTTTAGAGCATTTTACATTCCAAAAAAATCAGTGCATCATTAAGGTTTTATATTATTTACAATTGGTCTTCTGAGTGGCTACAGACACTGCAGTGTGTTTTTACGGCAGGTCCTGTATTGGGGTCTGCGGGACCTGAAACGTGTTAACCTGTTTGAAGTGGAAAAGCCTCAGGTTAGGATGGAGTGTGCAGGGCAGATGATTGAGTCGGAAGAGATTGCAAACTACAAGCAAAACCCCAACTTCAGTGAGATTGTTAAGCATTTTGATGTGGTAAGTCTTCTCAAGAAGGAGATATAAAAAAAATCTGTACTTCACTCTGTTATGTCACATTTTATATTGGTCCCTTGCTACAATACTTCTTAAATTTCTGTAATGCCATAGTAATTATTATTACAGTAATGATTATTGCTAATGATTATATGTATGTCAGTTGCATGGAGATGAAAGTGTGTGACGTATATGTTTCAGGAACTTCCAGAGCTGGTGTACCTGCATCCTCCCCTCACCATATTTGTGATGGAACAACGGGCATTTGGACGGCTGGTGCTTGTGGGGACTCATGTTGTGCAGAGTCTCATGCAGTTTGCACCTAAAGACCTGGATGACTGGAAGGAGGAGGCTGAGGAGGAGCCTCGTGAGGGTATGTGAGTGTGTTTAGTTTAAACAGCACACTTATGACAGTCATATGACAGTACACTTATGACAGTCATTTCCAATGACAGCTGTTCTTATTTTCAGAGAAAAAACCTCCAAAACAGAACACCCCTCTGCAGACAGTTATGAGCATGGACCTGAGAGGACTTCCCCTAAAAGACACAAAAATTCCCATTAACCCTCTCAATCTAATGACCGTGAGTTTTAGCATATGCATCCACATCTCCATTATTTCTATGACATTAATTTTCCATTGATCTGCCTAGCTAGCACATCTATCTGCCTTTGAAGGCTTCATGACTATTTTTATTGCCTTCACATGCTCATGGGCTCATCAACGTCATAATTATGAAGTTTTGTTTTTCAAGTGTATTGCTAATGTGCAGTGTCTGTTAGCTGGATCTGTGCTAATACACAAACAAACTAAAGGTTCTAAAAATGAGCCTGCATCTGTATCCCATAAAACCAGATTAGATTTGGAAAAATAAAGAATTATCTACCATCACTCCATATTTACCATCACTAAATTAGCTACTATGATGTCCTTTCTTCTGCCATGAGTAAGAAGCTCCCATCACTCATGATGGCTTGATGGATGTATGGACATTGCTGTGTGGTGTTTAAAATAGCTCTTGGACCCTTGATTATGACTTGAAGCTGTCCATCCAGAAAGTGTTTGGTGCTCCTGCAGCTTGATTGCTCTCACATTAATTCAGCACGAAACACATTTGTAGGAACCCCACTGCAACTTCTCAGTGGGAATTCTTGACTCACTGTGTGTCAGCATGTACGCCTGTGTGTCCGTCTTTTTCAATCAGAGCCTACTTGATCATCATTCAGCACTGTTTATTACTCATGATAAATTATTTCTTTACTAAGAAATCAATACATTTGCACATCTATTTTAATATCTGTGCTTAATACCTGGGCTATTGTTGCTTTGCTTTTTGTTTGATTTGCAATGAATACCGCTGTCATACAGCCATCTTTCCCTGGAACTTTCGATCTAAGTTCTGGCTGCTTGACTGCTTAGACAAGAGATCCTATGTGTCTTATTTCAGTGATAGATGAAAAGTTGATCTGAGCATCTATTGGCCACAGTATTTAGTACCAGGAAAAGCAAGGAATATTTATATAATAATTATAATTAACATTTCAGGCTCCATTCAAAGCAGTCACTAAGAAGGAGGAAGAACTTGAAGAGGAGGAGCCGGAAAAGGAAGAGCTGGATTGGTGGTCTAAGTATTACGCATCACTGGAGGAAATTGATAAGCAGGTGTCAATGGCTTTGTTTAACTTTTGGAAGTTTGAATAAATACAACAAAAAAGTTCTTGCTCATATACATTTTCACAGAGTCAATCAGCTGTTTTCTGTTTCAGGAGGAAAAGGATGATGAGTTGGATGATCCACAAGAGGGAGGTGAGCCTATCACTGGTATATTTATTGAGTCAAGTTCCTTTTCAAGTGTTGCCCAATGAGCTAAATGGTAAAATCACAATAAAATGATATTTGAGTAAAATGAAATAAAAAATTTCTTCTCCTAATACAATTTTAAGAGATTAATAAAATGTATTCTTAACATATTTGTATAACGTTACTGGATTTCAACTTGCTCACATCAAAAACATAAATTAATTAATTTGGACAATCAATAAATTGACCTGAGTATTTTACATATTCAAGTAGTTATATTACTATATCTACAACTAAAATAATCAGAAAATTTTATACCTTGAATGTAGTGTACTTCTGGTAGTATACTTACAAGTGCTAGCATGTAAAAAGTACACTAGTAGACATCTCTTCAAATATATATATATAGCCATTACAAAAGAAAACTGCATATCTGTTCAAATATACATTACTATTAGGGGTGTAACAATACATAAAATTCAAACTCGGTATGATATGATGCAGTGTCTGGATATGATGCATTTCTTGATATAGCAAAAATAAGAATAAATTAATAAAGAATATAGCTGATTAATACATTTAACATTAAAAATGCAATAATTGAAATATAATGACACTTTGTGTGATTCATTCCGACTTGTAGCAGCATATTACAATTCAAAACAAATGCTGTGCATTAGAATATAATAAAATTAAGCGTGGCTAATTAAACATTAGCTTTCTGCCAAATCCTTTGCTGATGTGCAGGGTTGCCAGGTATCCGCAAAATTTTCAATTGCATCTCAAAAACCCACAGCCTTGTTTCAAAGCTATCCCCCACAGCTCTGGAACTGTGTTAGGAGAAGTGGGTTTATTTTTATTTTTTGAAACTCTTAAAAACATTTAAAGCTTCTCCAGATTCAAGATAAAGAGGAAGCTACTTTTTCATAGAAGGAAGTGAGGCCTTGATTAAATTTAAATGTTTTTTTACACATAAAGCATTATTAGAGGATCAAAAAAAATATATGCTGAATTGTTATACCCCTAATTAGTATGTGTGTAGTAAACTTGGAAATATATGCTTATATATTTGGTAATACATCAGTAAAGGTTTGCTGATTCCTGCACCGTTAGTACCCCTTGTTAGCTGCAGCTACATTGCATTTTAATGCATGCGTTTCAATATTCACTTTGGAGAAGTGTGACAGTTACAGTACCAGTGGGACTCTTACATTATCTTAGTGGAAGAACTATCAAAGTGACCTTGACGTGAGGGAGGAATCTAGTTTTCTTCTGTCTCTCTTGATCTGTTTTCATTCTGCACATACACATAAAACATATTTTTCTGTTTAAGATACGAACTTGACAACTGCATGTTAGGCAGAAATGGTTGCAAGTGCAGGTAAAGGCTTTATTTTTGCAACAGGCAAACAGATCCAATTTGTGAAAGTCAAAGTCGATTTAAACAGGCAATGCTCAGGCGATTGACAAATGGGCAAAACAAGGCAAGACTAGATTCAGAAACCAGGAGACAAACAGAAGCCAAGCAGATACAAAATCACCAACAAAAAGGCTACACTGAGCAATAGTCTGCACTGAATGTGTGCCTGAATGTACTTGTGTCCAGTGAGTGTGGACGTGTAGGCCACAGTGTCTCTAGGAATTGGTAATAACACATGGTTAAAATGAGCTTGGCTGTTTTGAAGGCTGAAGTTAGACCGGGTAGAGGAATCAAGTAGAGTGATTTGGAGAATTGATGGTTTACAGCCATTATAACAGTTCTGTCTAGTGTCTAGGTCTGTGAAAAAAGGACCACATTTTAATAATTCATTCTCTTGTTTTATTTACATCGTAGCCACGTTTTCATAAGCTTTTTTTTCTTTTTGTGTGATGAGTGGGAATCCATACCATATTCCCTGGTCCTCATCAGATCACACTGTTAATAATGAATCTCTCCTTAATAAAATCACGCCTTCATTCATGAGGTTGGCTTAATTTTGAAATTTTGTGTGGTGGAGTGGTTAGAAGACTTAGTGGAGAAGATGCAAACCAGTAGATTAGGTACTTGTTTACATAAAATTTAGTACAAGCAATGAAATTATGTTTTGATGGAAAATCTATACAGCTACATATTCCTTTCTTTCAGTGTAGGAAATTCAGTAAGAACAGGATATAGCTATCTAGTTAGCTAGCTAGTTTCTTGATGTAGATTTTAGGTGAGCTACATAGGTTTGTTAAAGCAATATACATTATATTGCCAAAAGCATGTGGACACTCGAGCATCACACCCATATGTGGGCCTTACCCAAACTGTTGGCACAAAGTTGGAAGCACACAATTGTATAGATTGTGTTTATATGCTGCAGCATTATAATTCCCCTTCACTGGAAATAAGGGGCCCAAACCTGTTCCACATTACAGTGTCCCTGTGCACATAAAGAGGTCCATGAAGACATGGTTTGGCAAGGTTGAAATGGAAGAACTCGAGTGGCCTGCTCAAAGTCTTGACCTCAACCCACTAAACACCTTTGGGATTATTTGGAACGCCGACTGTGCCCCAGGCCTCCTCACCCAACATCAATGCCTGACATAAATAAATAAACAAACATAAATAAACAAATAAATTCTACATTTGCACCTAGTGTTGGGCTTAAGCGGTTTTGATCATAACACTTTAGGAAGGAAAACATGATTTTTGGTTCATTCAATGCTTTAGTGCATTTTTTTAAACTAGACTTGACAGTATTTGTACATAAGCCCTTCATTTCTTAGCTGGCAAAACAGTTTCACTGATATGATTGTTACCTACACAGCTGAGATGAAGCGGCTACTGTTATGATGGAGATCCTTGGACCAATTATCACTCCTATCTGCTTGAAACCACAACTGTCTTAGATTTTCTTGGGATGGTTTCTGAGTCTATAGTATATTTTAAAAACTAAAGTGTTTATAAACACTTTATTGATTCTGAAACATCACAGCACAACATTTAGAAAACAAACTGAGCTGCTCTTAAAATGATATATTAATCAATAGTCTCCTGCTATGTGTTTGCAACCAGGAAACACAGCTGAAGTGATGTGTCAGGCAGGTGTATATACATTTGGCATTGTGATATATGAAGTGGGTCACATTTCTACAATGAGGACCTCATTATTATTTTGAGTCTGGTTCTGGCTTTTACTGATAAACACCAATAGCATACCAGTACCTTTGCATGCCTATCAGTTATTTTGTGTCCCACTTTCTGTATCTTGTCCATGATTTCTTCACTTTTGGAAATAGTTGGTTCAGCTGTTTGCTTTTAGGTGTTCACAGCTCTTTGCATGGGTATAATTGTGTCCTAACCACAACTAATTGCACCTTTAATGTTTCTTTCACCAGAGGGAGGGAATTTTAACATATCTTCTTTAGAAGTAGAGGAGGATAATGCTGTGATTGTTGACATAGAGCCACCCAAACCAAAGAGAAAGAAAATTTCTACCTTAAAGGTTCTTATTCTTTACTACATGATTATTCCTCAGGCACTGTGCAATAATTGTATTGTTAATACCCAAAACAAATTATTTTTTCCCTACATTAGCTGTACAAGACAGAGCTAGAAAATGAATTCAGTCAGTTCATGGACTGGCTACACACCTTTCCCATCTACAAAGGCAAGTCTAATTATGATGATGAGGAGGAGGATGAAAGTGATAGGACCATGGGCAAATACAAGGTGAATGACACACAATGTTGTTTACTCATCAACAGACTCCACACTTCTCACCAAGTTTGAAACCTTGAAGCTTCAGTTTGGATAACCTAAGTGTTTGTGTTATGAAAGCCATCACCAAAACAGTTTTGATTTGTTGCAGGGTTCTTTTCTGGTTTATCCCATTGCCCCTGAAGATGAGGACATTGACTTCCAGATAACTAATGGAATCCCCAAAAACTCCCCAATCAAAATCCTTATCCGTGTGTATGTGGTAAAGGTAAAATTAAGACTAATTAAATGAAACACTGTACTAATTATTTTACAATTTTGCTGCTTCTTAGATTGATGGCAGCTGTTAAAACAGACTGAGCTGGTCTAGCTGGAGGATTGAAGCAGTTTATAACCACATTCTACAAATGCAATGTCATAAATGCTGTTTTTAAGAAAATAACCCAACAATAAGACAATTAGGAAATTTCAAGTAATAAGGATGCTGGAAAATAGCTTACAAGCTGGTAAAGATGATCAACCAGATTAGTCTTTTACTGCAGCTGGTCAGACTGAGCTGGATTGTTCAGCAGAGTTATGTGTGAGCATAGTGTGTGGATTGCGCAGTTACCTAGAATTGCTTTAACCATTTGAAATGTGTGTGCATTTTATGTTTGGTCTCTAATGTTTCAGGCTCAAATTCCCCAGTTTCATTTATATACAGTATTAATTAATAAACCATTATACACCAATCAGCCATAGCATTAAACCCACTTGGCTAATATTGTGTAGGCCCCCTTGTGCTGCCAAAACACCTCTGATCCAACAAGGCATGGACTCCACAAGACCTCTGATGGAGTGCTGTTGCACCAAAACATTACCAGCAGATCTTTTAAATCCTGTAAGTTGTAAGCTGGGGCCTCCACGGATCGGACTTGTTTGTCAAGAACATCCCACAGATGCTCGACTGGATTGAGATCTAGGGAATTTGGAGGCCAAGCAACACCTTGAACTATTTGTCCTGCTCATTGAACCATTCCTGGACAATTTTTGTAGTGTGGCAGGGCACATTATCCTGCTGAGAGTGGCCACTGCCATTAGGGAATACTGTTGCAATGAAGGGGTGTACTTGGTCTGCAACAATGTTTAGAAAGGTTGTACATGTTAAAGTAACATCCACAGAATGCCAGGACCGAATCTTTCCCAGCAGAACATTGCCCCGAGCATCGCACACTTTTTGCTGACTTGCCTTTCCCCATAGTGCATAGTGGTGCCATCTCTTCTCCAGGAAAGCAATGCACATGCACCCGGCTGTCCTCACGATGTTAAAAAAAAAAAAAAAGATCCATCAGACCAGGCAGCCTCATATGCAGCAAGCTCTCATATCATGTTTCTATTATAGCCAGCTTTGACCTTTTCAGCAATTTGTGCCACAGTACCTCTTCTCTGGGATCGGTCCAGATGGGCTAGCCTTTGCTCTCCAAGTGCATCAGGGAGCTTCAGGCGCTCATGACCTGTCATCGGTTCACTGGTTGTCTTTCTTGGACCATAGGTTCTAACCACTGCATACTGGAAACACCCCACAAGACCTGCTGCTTTGTAGATGCTCTGACCCAGTCATCTAGCCATCGCAATTTGGTCCTTGTCAAAGTTGCTCAGATCCTTACACTTACCTATTTTTCCTTCTTCCAACACATGAAATTTGAGAAGTGCCTGTTCACTTGCTGCCTAAAATATCCTACCCCAGGTGCAATTGTAATGAGATAATCAATGTTATTCAAGTCACATACAATTCTCTTAACCAGTGTTATGGCTGATCAGTGTATTTACCATTATTATACAGTACCAGTCAGTTTGGAGACACCTTCTATTTCAATGGTTTTTCTTTCTTAAAAGATACTTCATGTCTTAAAGTAATGATGGACTGTCATTTCTCTTTACTTAATTGAGCTGTTCCTTGACGCAATATGGAATACTACAGTTGTCAATTAGGGCTATTCACTTTATATCATCACTACCTTAACACATCACAACTGATGATCTCAAACGCATTAAGTGGGCAAGCAATTCCACTTTTGACAAGGCACACCTGTTATTTGAAGGCATTCAAGGTGACTACTTCATAAATCTGGTTAAGATATGGCAATAGTGTCATCAAGGTAAATGGTAGCTACTTCGAAGAATCTAAAATATGAAACATTTTTTTAACAAAACATGTTATTTCAGTTTTGATGAATTTGGCATTGTTCTACAATGTAGAAAATAGTTAAAATGAAAAATCTATGAATGAGTAGGTGTGTGCAAACATTTGACTTGTATTGTATATAATGTTTGGTTTACGTAAATGTTTATAATCTTTGGTTTGGTTTGATTTTGTTTGTTTTCTAATGGTTCAAGCTTTAATTCCTTTATATTTATACAGTATTCACTATTAGCTTATATATACACCAATATAAACGTCTTATGCATATGCCATGCTGTAAAGTAAAAACGACATCAAAAATAATGAATTTAAATGTTTCTACTTAAAAGAAAAGTATTACAACATGCAGTAAACAGTAATAAACTAAACAAAGTTGGTATCTGGTGTGATAACCCTTTGCTTTTTTTTCTTAACCTGTAATCCCAGGTACAATGTGTGCAGTTCTATGAGGAAATGAAAATTCAAATTTTAGTTGTTATGGAGACTTTGACTGTTGCACTTGCTTCTTTTTTTTCATGCAAAACCTAGTAGACTGTTGTTTTGTTATGTTTTGTCTTTTTGTTTGAAAAGTGGTCTCTTACATAATATGTTGCTTTCTTTACTGATATACAAACATTTTTCACATACAAATTATTTTGGGAAATAATGTTAGGAAATCTAAAATATTTTTGTACTGACTCAAAAATGCAGTATTCATTAAAACAAATATCTACAACAAAATTTGTACTAAACAAATAGGATGTCTAAGACTTTTGCACAGTACTGTATATTAATAGATTTATAATCTATAATAAAATTTATAACTGACTAATTGATTAGAAAATTAGCAAACTATTATTTTTATGATGTCTTTATTACTCTCAGAGAAATGTTCATGATTCTCCATAATGTTCTTGATGTTATTTAAAGGCCACAAACTTAGCCCCAGCAGATCCAAACGGGAAGGCTGACCCCTATGTGGTGGTGAAGGTAGGACAGCAGCAGCAAGACTCAAAGGAGCGCTACATTCCCAAACAACTAAACCCTGTGTTTGGAGAGTGAGTGTACTTCTTTACATGTTGTCTATTTTTCTTTTCATTTTGAAGTCATTTTAATATCAAGTATTAGTAGATTATTTGATATAAATAATATGTATTAATTAGTGAATAAACATGAACATAACTTTTACTGCGACTCAGATAAAAATATACACATACACTATAGGATTCATTTTTATCATGCAGTTGTGACTTCATATCTCTACACTCTGAGTTAATATTCAACAATTACAACCTTTTATCTTGCAGATATTTGTTAGTATTACTCAATTGTGAATTCTCTTTCCGATTAAGAAAATGCCAACCATACAATCATATGTAGCAGTGTGTAAACAAGAAATATAACCTGCCTGAAGTATGCTTTTCAGTGGGAACTGGTCACTGAGGGAGAATGTCATTGGCTGACATTCAGCCTAACAGCGTAACAAACTGGATAGTTTGTCTGCAGTGTTGGTGAGGCTTGGATAGTGACAGGGAATTACCTAAAAAGTGGAGGCACTAGAAGTTTCACTACCTCTCAGTTGCGAGACAGTCACAAGTATGAGATATTAACTCACAATTGCAGGACGAAAAATTGCATTTTTTAAATATTATTTTGCAACTGCAAAATTAAAAAAAAATCACAATTGCATATTGCCACCTCACATTTGTGAAATAGATATGCCTAATGTTTTTTCATATGTAGTGGAAATGAGCATCCATGGTTAACCTAATGTAACTGGGATAAAAAAGTAAGCATATTGAAATTATACTTTGTGTCATGTCTCTGTCTCCATGGGTCACTATTTTAAACACAAAACACACTTTCTTCAATTGGACAGTTGGCTGCTGTCAAGTGAAGGGACAGACAGACACGCATGCGTTTGCAGTTCAATTTCTTTATTACAATAAACTTGGGTAGCAGAGGTACAAAATCGGCAGGCAGGTTCAAGGTCAAAAACAGGCAACATTCAGTCGAGGCACAAACAGAGCAAAACAGGAAGGGCAAAAATCTAAATTCAGAAAACCAGCAGAAAGTCCAAAACCAGAAAGCATACAAAGTAATCATGGCTTCACTATTGCTTCACAACCTGAGTGTGTGTATGAGTCTGGAGACCGAGAGCAAGGCAAAGTGGTGGTCAGGTTGCGAGTGCTCATGGGAATTGAAGTTTGTAGCAGAGTCAGCAGGTGCAGACATGACGGCTGCTGAGTTGTCATTCCATCCATATTCCAGCATTATTTCACTTCCTACAAGTAAGCAGATAAAAGGTATTGGATGTGGCAGTTGCATGTAGAATGTATCTCATAATATGAAATCCAAAGAGCTGTCACTGTATGTGAATCAAGCCATCATTGGTCTGAAAAAATGAAACAAAACCCAAGAGATAGCAAAACATTAGGTGTTGCCAAATCAACTATTTGGTGTTTTCTTCAAAAGAATTAACACACCGGTGATCTCAGGAACATCAAAATGTCCAGAACACCACATAAAATACCTGTGGTGAATGACAGAATTCTTCTTTCTACGGTGAAAAAAAACCCTTCATAACAATTGACCAGATCAAGAACAACAAGAGGTAAATGTACCTGTGTCAAAGTCAATAATCAAGATAAGACTTCACCAGAATAAATACAAAGGGTTTACCTCAAGCTATAAACCATTGGTAAGCTTCAAAAACAGGCTTAGACCAGATGGGCAGATCAGACAAAGATCATCCTGTGCCAGAATTATGGATATATTATATATATATATATTATATATATATGGCTATTTACTGTATATTTATTATTTAATATTTACTGTTTGATGGTCTCAAATGCATTAAGAAGGCAAGAAATTCCACCAGTTAACTTTTGACAAGGCACACCTGTTAACTGAAAAGCATTCCAGTTAACTACCTCAAATGGATTAAGAAAATGCCAACCTTGTGCAAAGCTGACATCACTGTAAATGGTGTGTCAACTAAGCATGCATTTCATTTACTGAAGGCAAAACTCCTCAAGAACAAACCAGAATTAAATACAGCTGCAGTAAAGGCCTATCAGCGCATCACCAGAAAAGAAACCTAGCATCTGTTGATGTCTATGGATTCCAGATTTCAGGCAGTCATTGGCTGCAAAGGATTTGCAGGTATTTAAAATCACAATTTAATTCATCATTATTTAAATTTGTCCAGTTAATTTTGGTCCCTTATAAAAGGGTGAGGGGTGAATGCTGTAATTCCTACATCGTTTACCTGATTTGGATGTAAATTTAAATTAAAGCTGAAAGTCACTTTGAGCTCATATTCATTAGTTAATGTCTACTTCAAAATACAATGGGAGACCACAAAATAACAATAAGTGTCTGTTGTCAATGTCAATTTTTATGGGCGCATAATATAATATAATAATTCACAAAAGTTCATCTTAATTTTTTGCTCATTTTATTTTAACTTTCAGCTAAATGTATTGTAAACTTCCTGCTCGCACAGTGCCTCACTTTTTAAGTTTAAAAGTTAAAAAAGGATTCTTATCTTCATGAACAGTTACACTTGGAACTCTGTCTAAACCTTCTGTTGTAAGGTTCTGTACAGGGAGTGCAGAATTATTAGGCAAGTTGTATTTTTGAGGAATAATTTTATTATTGAACAACAACCATGGTCTCA
>JAQQZR010000016.1:10465626-10494461 GCA_030068235.1 Notoglanidium macrostoma | reverse complement strand
AGTAAGACAACATGCATGAAGAGGATGATGTGGCCAAAATACTCATTTGCCTAATAATTCTGCACTCCCTGTATAGAGCATTTAAAGGTTCTCCCAATGGGACAAAGCAAGGAATTCTTGAGGTTGAAATGTTAATTTCTAAGAGTTACTAGGCCACTGTTTGTTTTGCGTGTAGGGCATTTGTTTGACAGATTGTGTTCCCTGCATTTTCTGTAGAGTGTTTGAGCTGACCGTGTCCTTCCCTTTGGAGACGGAGCTTACACTGACTGTGTTTGACCATGACTTGGTGGGATCTGATGACGCGATTGGAGAAACACGCATTGACCTGGAGAATCGTTTCTACAGCCACCACCGAGCTACATGTGGTCTCTCATTGCATTATGACAAGTGAGTGATGGTTGGCATCTGTGGTCGTTAACATAATCATGATCACCACTTTTCACTGACATCTGGCCACAGTGAAAATGATCAACTTTGTTCTTAAATTATTTTATGAGACTGTGGAACTTTATTTTAAATTGTCTAATAGTATGTCTATAATTACAAATAATATAAATAGTATGCCTGACATTAAGAATGAATGGATCTGCAAGTGATGATGCGGAGTATATTTTATTTGATCTTATTTGTTGGTACTAAATATAACCTAAATCAGGTTAAGCTTTTGAAGCACATGTCTTGTGATGGTAGGGATGGCTATAATAAGTGGCGAGATGCCAAGAAACCCTTCACCATCTTGGCTGAACTCTGCCGCAAGAATGGGATCCCCTCTCCTGAGTACAGAGAGTCAGAAGTCAAAGTTCTCAACAAAATATTCAAAATCCCGAACGAGGATTTTCCAGAAGGTCTGTGGCTTAATATGTAACTGAATGTTCTGTAAAGAGCACTATATGCATAAAATTGAATAATAGCTCTCACATTCACATTGTTTAATTGTGGTTTGAAAGTTAATATGCTAATACACTAGTTGCGCTATTAATTTATAATCATTGTAGCTGTGTCAAGATAGCTGTTGAGTTTAAAAAAACACTTGACTGCTCTTAGAGCTGCTGAAGAAGAATAAGAAAACAGAGGAGGACTATGAGGAGATGGACCAGCACAAGGCCCTGAGTGTGCTTCACCGCTGGCAAGAGATAAGAGAGTTTTGCCTAGGAGCATGCCCTCTGGTGCCTGAGCATGTGGAGGTCCGATCACTGCTCAACCCAGACAAGCCAGGCCTGCCCCAGGTTAAGCATTATCATTTATCCAGCAGTGACTAGAATTTTTCTTTTCAGGATTTTGTATAGTTTGAGAATAAGCACACTTAAACAGGTCTTTCTGCTTGTGGCAGGGCTATGTTCACATGTGGATTGACATATTTCCTGTGGATGTGCCTGCTCCTCCTCCTGTCAACATCAAACCCAGACTGCCCATAAGGTACCAGTCAAGTTAGGATAATTCTGTATTAAATAAAAAAAAACTGTGATTAGTGTCTGTTGCTAAAGATCTGCATATGATCTTACAGTATGTTTAGAAAGTGTATTTCAATTAAGAAACTACAATAAACACATGTAGTAAGAACATGTAGAACATTGTATATTACTCATAGGAGTGCATCCTGTATGCTGAGCTTGCCTTGAGTAAAACATGTTTTTTTCTTCCCTGTCTCCTTCCATTGTCTTTCTCTTCCCTTCTTTCCAGCTACGAGCTCCGGATCATTATTTGGAATACTGATGATGTTGTCCTAGATGACGTTAACCCCTTTACAGGAGAGCCATCAAGTGACATTTATGTTAAAGGGTCAGTTTAACACACATAGACAATATACTTAATGAAATCACACAATTTATTTAATTTCATATTTCACAATTTAATCTTTTTGTGGCTTGATATGTTCTCTATTTGTCAAATTTTTTTAAATGTATGTATGTGTGTTTGTGTGTGTGTGTTTACATTTGTGTATGTGTGTGTACATATGTGTCCACCAGCTGGATTAAGGGACTGGAGAATGAAAAGCAAGAGACAGATGTGCATTTTAATTCGCTGACAGGAGAAGGCAATTTCAATTGGCGCTTCATCTTCCACTTTGACTACTTGCCCACAGAGAAGGAGATCACATATAAAAAGAAAGAGTCCATCTTTTCTCTAGAAGAATCAGAGTTTCGGCAGCCTGCTATGCTGGTGCTCCAGGTCTGGGACTATGACCGCATTGGTTCCAATGACTTCTTGGGTAAGTTGTGCATATAGACATGAAGCAGAAAAATTTGGTATTTAAAAGGTATCACTTTCTTTCCCCTCTTTCTTTTGTCAGACACTGATACAGTGCACATTTGCTGATATGGACATCACTGCTGAGCAGCTTGATAAATGAAATCTTCAATGTTGAAATCTAATCTAATCAAATCTAAAATGATTGTGTTTATTTGATAATACCCCGAGTTGCCAGTTTGTTAGCTTACTGCCTACATCATGAGTGAACAATAAGATGTGCATAATAAGATATTATTAGAGCACACACTATCCTGTCAGTCCATGCCTGGATGGGAAAATGACAACTCGACCAGAAATTAGCAAAGACACTTGTGTCACGCTTGCCACAGCTTTGTGCCAGGTGTAAGATAGGGCCCTAAGTCATATTTATTTAAATTTACAGTAAGATGATCTATTCCAGTAGTTTTGCTCACTTAAAAAATGCATGGTCTGCCACCAAAGGTGCCATATTCTAAGTTGTTTTACACATCTGGATGCAAATGTCAGGACATTTAAACTGAAATTCTGATATATATTCTTATATACAGCTTTTGATCTCAAACCCAAATGTCTTTTAACTTTCAAACCCAAATATAGCAGAAACAGAACATTTGGCCTTGCCATTCCAATACTTTTGGAGGGGACTATATGTCACTGCCTCTATTTCACTGGCTTCCTTCATATAATTACAATAAATGTCAGCTCTGATTCTCTTTTTTAACTCTTCTCATAAGGTTCCATTGAGCTGCGACTGAGTGACATGGTTCGTGCAGCTAAATCCTCCGAGCAGTGTAGCGTGAAGATGGCCAAGGACAAGGCCAGCCCACGGTTCTCCATCTTCCGTAGTAAGAGGATGAAAGGCTGGTGGCCCCTCATCAAACTGAAGAGTCAAGAGGATATCGAGAGGGAGGCAAGAGAGGCTGAAGAAGAGAAGAAGAAAAAAAAGAAAAAGAAGCAGAGCAAACGCAGCAAGATGAAGCCAGAAGACCTACAGTTTGTGGACAGCAGTGGGAACACCTTCCTCTTAATGGTATTAAATGAAGATCACTTTATTGTTCTGCTATTATGAGAATGATTATGATAATTGTTATCAGTATTGGTTTCATTGTTTGTAAAATAATCTGATGACATTGGTAAATCTCTCTTCTATTAAGGACTATTCACAATTTCTATTTTTAAGGGGAAAGTTGAGGCTGAGTTCCAGTTGTTGACTGCTGAAGAAGCTGAGAAGAACCCTGTAGGCAAAGCACGCAAGGAACCAGAGCCACTAGATAAGCCAAAGTAAGAGTTTAAGACAAGTGTCTATCTATACAGTCATATGCAGCTATAGTATCTACACTATCTATGCAGCTACAGTGATATTAACGTTTTTGTAGCCTATATTATCATATCCCTTTTATACACTGAACCAAAAATGAAATTACACAAGAATAACTAACAAACTCTCGCTGGGGTGGTGTGAACAGCTTGTGTAGTTGTTGTAAAGTCTCAAGAATGTTCTGATAAATTCACACTGAGTTATTTGACTTGTGAGTTTTTGAACATCTTAGCAATCTGGCAACTTTTGAATAATAGAGTTTGATTTGTGTGAAATTATGTCATAATTCATCTCACTTTATCTTTTACAGTCGCCCCAAGACATCTTTTAACTGGTTTGTGAACCCAATGAAGACCTTTGTGTTCTTTATCTGGAAGAAATACAAGAAATACATCATTGCTTTGCTTATTCTGGCAATTCTGGCACTGTTCCTTTTCCTCATCTTGTACACCCTACCAACACACATCAGTCAGCTTATTGTAAATGGCTAATGTGACAGGAAACATTTATTGTGACTGATTTGTAATGGAAATGGCAGCAGTAAGAACCTTTCTGCCAATATTAAGTTGCTAAATGTAATGACTTTAAACTGTTCCTAACTGACTGAATGAATGTATTTATTCCCTAAATTCCTTCTTTGGATTGCTGATCATTGCTTTTAAAAAGTATAATTTTAAAATTGTAATAATTTAAAATGTTTTTTCCTCTGGTTAGAAATATTTTGGTACTTCTAGTGAAAGTAGAGCTTGCTAAAGCTCTCCTGCCATGGTATTAAGTTTGGAAAATTTTCAACAGCTTACATGGTGTAAAATATTCAGATTTGCAGAAGTTGCAGCCCACACTGAAATTAAAGCTACATGTTGTTAGTAATGAGACTGTATTATGTGTGAACACTGAGACAAATAAAAGATACGCAATGTCTGTATAAAATGAACAGCAGTGTTTGACCACATGCTGGAAATGATGTTTATTCGGTTCTTTAAAGCATTTTTGGTGGTCAGACTGCTCTTACCCCAAGTGAAGTATTAACAATCCCAGCACATCACACACTAGTTACGGTCACTGCTGTGCTAAAAATGATTCACCAACCAAATTCTATTCAGTCCAAGACCATTAATCTATTCGCATGTTAATATAATATACCACCAATATAAAATGACCACTTTAGTTGTATAATTTACAGCAACTGGATCCAATAGAAGCTTAATTAATGGTAAGATCTTTACTTTGTTATTCTTTTAAATATAATTGTAATGGCAATTTTGTTTGAACAATTCGACCTAATAGTATACATTAATATGAAGGAAGTCACTCTCATTTTTTGATCTTGGGACCTTTCCCATCTTACTGGATGAAATGATCAGGAAACTTAATCGTAGGTTTGTTTTCTTCTAACTAAAGTCAAGAGTGGTGTAGGGAAGAATGGCTGGAGATTATAAATGAGCAATTAATATAATATGCAGCATTGTGATATATTAACTATGATATTTCTGCAGGGTAGACTTCACCAAAATTTTGTTCCCGGTTACCTAATAAACTGATTCTGCACCTAATAAACTGGCTGCAGTTATTTAAAAAGGCGGTAGTTGTGCGCTTTAGTCGCCGGCTAAAACGGAGCATGCGCAATGCCACTTTCCTCAGCAGCTCGAGGAAGCCGCTCGTGAGCAAACATCATTGTCCTCTTTTAAGAGCGGCGCTCATCATTCACAGCCACTTTACCTCCGAACAGGGGACAAACAGGGGACAACACTTCTGCACTGCGCTCTGCTCTGCTCCGTTTTATAGACTATGTTTTGCAGTAATTTGAAACAGATACAGCAAGACACTTTTCGTTCATTTTTTTAATGGGTGCACCTTAAAACCATTTCATTCTTTTCTTTTCTTTAAAAAAAAATCGCGTATTTATTTTTCCACTAACAAACAAACAAACAAAAATGCCTGAGTTCATATCAGTGGACGAGTTTATCGCGGAGACTCTGGAGGACTACAGTTCTCCAACAACCTCTTCCTTCATCACCAAAATGACAAGTTGCCGGAATTCCGTAAACAATATTGAAGAGGTAGGCTGTCTGTCACTAGTCCTCAGTCCCCACGGTGCAAGACATCTCTCCAAATATAAATGTTAACCAGAGCTACTCTGACAGCTGTGCGCTGGAGTGCGCTTATCTAGTCTTGTGCGATATGTCTGCGCTAATTAGCTCCTGGGTTGAAAGCCTACTGTAATAAGTAGTATAATATGTTGTTTTGGAAGTGTGTGTTACTTCGGTGGTTCTTTGTTTTCGTTTTAGCACCAAACTAATAGAAAGGCGATTTAAAGTGGAAACGCGCTCGCTTTAATTCTGACGCGGCTTCTGTTCCGCTTCAGGCAGCTGGAAGCTCTTTGTCCACTTTGTCTACTGGATTGTGTGTATATTGTCTGGACATGCCTGGTGTATTTTTTTTGTGATTTCCATGAAAATCCATTAGCAAATACGCCTGTATACATGTTTATCCAAAGATAATAGGGATGTATTAAACGGAATTATGCATGGCCTTTGTTAGGAGCTGTGAATTTGGTCCTGTTAGATGTGATGCAGCTCCACTAACGGAGAGCTGTGCTGAACCATGAGGCTCATGTTCTTACATCTATATTTTCTCTTACCCTTATAAATGCGTTTTTAAGCGTTTACTTCAATTTCAAGTACAAACTTTGCAACCTCGTCTTGAATATCTTAATGATTTCATGATCTGTTATGGAGTCAGTGTATTCACTATTATCAATACGTAATAGCAACACTGATCAAGTATTCTATTACAATTAAACTGCTTTTGTGTTTACCCTTAAAGGACTAATATTCAGCACATTCTGTATGTATGTACTACTCCTCTCATACTGTGAGGTAATCTATGTTATGTAGCTCATTATAATGTTTATGTTTATTCTACATTTATGTCCAGTACCTACATCCAGTATACAAATGTGGGGTAAACATACACTTTTGACCAATACAGAAAAAAGTGCCCAGAATAGAATTATCTAAATAATCCTCAAGCCCTCCCCTTATTGATCTTGTGCCATTTTTGCACCAAATTGCAAAATGCATTCACTGTCATGCCCAGAACAATAAGAATGGTGACTTCCTCTAATTCTAGCAGGCACATTATATTATCAGGTATCCATGGTGATGACCTAGGCTGTGAAAAGCAGTGTGAACTGAACAGTGTAGCACATTACATGCTTGATGATTTGAGCATCATCTGAGACGACCGATCCCGCTGCCACTAGTGAACTCGGCACATTTATAGCCTGAGGGGTTTAATGGTACAGGGAGCGTGCTTGGTTAGAAAATCTATAATTCTATATTGATTGTAGAACAGCAGCTCTTGTGCATGTCTTAACACTAGTCATTATTAAAAACAGCTCAAAAGGAGAACGTTCATTAGATTAGTGCAACCTTAAAAATGTCCAACTTAAATTAATTAGTGCTCGTGAGCTAAGTGTGACACTCCATGGGTTTGTCCTGGTCTTTGTCTAGAACAGAGCCACAATGCATTTTTGGTGCCACATTTTAATTCTTTAATTTAATTTGAAACCTAATTGTCAAACCTCTCTTTTGTCTTTAGTTAAATGCACATCTAAGTTCATCAATGACTATTGAAGATGCATTTAAGGATCTGCCAATTTTCATATCTGAGGTGCCCAGATTATCACATAGAAAGAAAGCAAAACTCTCTGTCTGAATTAATCTGTGGAGTCTCATAACCTTTTCTTGCCATGTCTGGGACCACAGGAGTCAGTGCTTCTTTTTGTATGGTACTTTGAATAATTTAGATCATTTGGGATTAGCAGAGAAACTGTGAGAGGGAGAATGTGACATGTATTTGGAGTGTTTACATGATATATGTCACACACACACCATGTACCAACATTATACTTGGAAAACTGTTATGGCTTGTTTTTACCAAGGAACCAGATTGATTTAGTTGAGCTGTACAGTAGATCAAAATAATATCACCAACAACATGACTGTAAAAGACAAAGGAGTACATTCAGGTCACAAATCATTTTAAACATTTGTTGAGTTTTAACATGAAAAGTCCAATGAACAGTCTATGCTAAGTGTATTCTCTGTGTTTTTTATTTATTTATTTTTGCCTGACTCCATTTAGTATTATCACAGGCACACAACGTAGGCTATTATAATTATCCACTTCCCCTTGCAAGTGGAAATCCCCCAGGCTGTACTGGTGAGTTGCTATCTCCTTCCTCTACAGGAGACAGGCTGTTACAAACTACTCACTAGACAAAAAGTTAGTATATCACTTATACATCACGGTTGCGGGGAAGCTGGAGCCAATCCCAGCTGACTTTGGACAAGAGGTGGGGTACACCATTGGACAGATCGTCAGTCTATCACAGGGCTAACACAGAGACAAACAATTATTCATACTCGCATTCACACCTATGGGCAATTTAGAGTAGCCTTTTGACCTAACGTGAATGTCTTTGGACTGTGGGAGGAAACCTACAGAGACAGGGCACAGGGAAAACATGAAAATTCCACAGAGAAAGGCCCCACTCGGCCAACTGGCAGGCTGAACCTTTTAGCTGTGAGGTGACAGTGCTCACCACTCCACCACCGTTGAGTCAAAATACACATAGACTATATGGACAAATGTTTGTGGACTCCAGACCATAACAGTCATATATGCTTTTTGGTCATCCCATTTCAGATTTAGTCCCCTTTTGGTGTTATAACAGCCTCCACTCTTCTAAGAAGAATTGACACTAGATTTTGTAGGGGTTGGGGTTGGGGGTGAGGTCAGGGCTCCATGCGTGCCACTCAAGTTCTTCTACACCAACCTCAGCAAACCATGGAGTTTTCATGGAGATCACTTTGTGCACAGGGGCATTACCATGCTGGAAAAGGTGGGGCCTTTCAGTCCCAGTTAAGGGAAATTGTAATGCTGCAGCATACAACATCAACAAATGTGTGCTCTCAACTTGGCAACAGTTTGAGGAAGAACAACATACTGGTATCATGGTCAGGTGTCCACAAACGTTTGTTCATGTTCCGACAGGACTTAAGGATGGTGCAATTTAGTATAAGTATTTAGTATAAGACAAGTCTTAAGCTGTTTCAGTAAAGATTATGCTTTTAATGGTTGTTGCTATTAAGGCTCCAGACCCTGGGTTGGCTTGAGGAACAAAAGATATAACTGTTCTGAGCCTGGTATTCAAATACAGTCAAAATCTGGAACTAGACATGGAAAAAAACATGCTTCAATGTAAAATTTCTTGCAGGTATCCTGTCAGGGCAAAGAGAACAACTTTGGGATGAGTGTAAACCTTATTTATGTAACATTTAAAGCATCCTGGCTTATTATAATACAATATAATATGCTTATTATATTTTAATACACATGAAACTATTGAAATGAATCTAGAAATATCTTTTCATTTTGGCCCTTATAACAAATGCATTGACATATGAATATGCTTGAATATGCAAATGAGAACTACCCTAGCTCCACACCTTCCCTTCTTTACACTGTTACTATGTTACTGAGTTATTACTTACAGTATACTGCACTATTATCAACAGGCCAGAGGCCACACTGGAAAAATTCAAATGGAGTAGAAGAAGATACTATTTTATTTTAAATACACTTTTGATTTTATATTTATTTTTACAGCTTTTGTGATTATTAATACAGGAGAGTTGGATAATTTTGTGAAAGATTCTGATCGAATATGCACTTTCTGGTTTTCTCAGTGCTATTACTGATGAAGTAAAATAGACAACATCCTTCATCCACATATAAAATAACTCACTAACCACTAACATTCCTGTGTGTTTTTAAACTCTTTTTAAATCCTGAAAAAGGCTAACAAGCGCTACCATACTGTGACCTTAAACGACTGTGTGAACACTTTAGAAAGACTCAGACAATGTAAGGTTCTGGTTCTCATGAAGGCATTATTAGTCTGGATTTGCTTTGCTATAGTCCAAGTGATTTATAACAGTAGCCTAGCCTATCACAGTATACCATAACAACCACGAATTGGTTACATAATAAGTTAAATAATAGTTTCCAGTTACCATCTTCTTCTCTAATAATTTCCATAAAAACCAAGATCATTTGAAGCCACAAAAGAAGAGATATCAATTCAAAAGTTATGTTTTTGGTTCTTTAAATCCTTTAAGCTGTATTTCTGCTTTGATGTATTGGTGGCACAGACAGTTAAAGAAAGTCAGTTGATTTTGTGTCACAACCATCTGTTCCTCAACTGTGTGGAACTTTTATTTTAACTAATAACTCTCACGCTTATCTAAAAAACAAGAACTTAAACGTTTAGTCCATTTCTTTTGACCCTGAGAAGTATTCCTTGTTATTTATTCACGTCGACAATTTAAGGCTCAGAAGGATACTAAGATCCTCAGATTTTATTATCAATGTTCCATGGAAACCATGATTTTTCAGGATGTTTGATAAGGAAACGAAAGTCAAACAAAGAATACAGTTTTAAGTGTATTTTCTTGCAGTGTTAAAGCCTTAATGCACCTTTTGTATTTCCAAAGTGTGAACAGGTTTCTTCTCACAGTCAATAAAAACAGGATAAGACAGTGTAAATGTTTGAAATTAAAAGTGGAAAGACAGGTTTACTCTGATCTGTTTGTTGTTCCACCCTTTTAAAACATTCCAAATTGCTGGATCTAAAGAATGAAACTGTTGTGAAAAGTGCTGGACTATGAAAACACAGTGATCACTAAAGCAATCAAAGACACCATGTCTATTTCCTACTGTTGTGCGTACTGTGTATTGAGATACTGATAACTGGTAAGAGTTATAGCTAGTGTAAACATTCATTCATTCATTCATGCATTCATTCATTCATTCATCTTCAGTACGTTTATCCTTATCAGGGTCATGGTGGATCTGGAGTCTATCCCAGGAACACCATGCATGAGGTGGGAATACACCTTGGATGAGATGCCAGTCCATCACAGGGCACCATGAACATCTAGGGGCAATGTAGAGTAAGCGTGATGCTTTTAGGAGGTGGGTGGAAACAGTATCCAGAGCTCAATGTCGAACCAGGAACTCTTGAACTGTGAGGCAGCAACAGCCACTGTATACTTGTTCTCCAATTCTTATAGTATTTATGCTTTGAAATTCAATTCAATTCAGTCCAATTTTATTTGTACAGTGCATTTAACCATGGGCATTATCACAAAGCAGCTTAACAGAAATATATACATGCCAGATATAAATTATAAACATAAGAATTAAAAAATGTGTCCCAATGAGCAAGCCAGACAAAATTAACAGAAAGTCAATAGTCAATTAATTTGAAACCTCTGACCTGGTAGAAAAGACTTATTTTGCGTGTTGGATTTTTGAAAGGCATAGTTTTGATGTATACTGTACAAGACTGTGAGGCTATATAACAGCACATGTGACACAGTTGTTTTAGACTAATCATAAATGAACTGCCACAACTAAACTATGTCTTTGGTTTCCTTTTATGGGGCAAAAATATGATGGTAGTGATGTTTGTGCTCTTCCTACATTTAT
Source organism: Notoglanidium macrostoma (assembly GCA_030068235.1). Taxonomy (NCBI): domain Eukaryota; kingdom Metazoa; phylum Chordata; class Actinopteri; order Siluriformes; family Auchenoglanididae; genus Notoglanidium; species Notoglanidium macrostoma. The sequence continues at coordinate 10,483,354 of JAQQZR010000016.1, read as the reverse complement.
ATTGTGCTGGAGAAAAAATGTATTTATTGTCATTAGCATCCCTATGCACATATTCAGTGGAATGACATATTATACCTTGAGGATCAAGTTGAAACTGAGCCAATAAAATAACTCTGTACTCTGTGCAACAAACAGTGCGCAAAACTACATTTCCGGCAAGAAGATAAGTGGGGCACAATATATTAAATGTACAGTGTGGGTTAGTTTACTGTAATGAACAACAGGAACAGAATCAAGATAAACCACACTGTGTAAGTGAACAAAACAAAGTGACTGCAAGTTGCATGATTGTAAACTGCTGTGAAGTTGAACATCATTAACAGCATAGACAGCTATATACATTAGGGAGCAGAAAATCTGGGAAAACAGCCCTCACTGGTGTAATGTTATAATATGTTCTTTTACTCAAATAAAGCCTTGAGCCCTGGACTGCTGCTCTAGCAACTGTTTTCTTCATGACCTATGCAAATGGGGCTCAGATAACTCAGTGATAATTTTTTTAAAGTAAAATTTATAAAATTGCTGTTATATTTCCAAAAATGAATCATCAGTAGTGTGCTAAATGTTTTAAGTCAAATGACTGACACAGCCATCAAAAAGACACAGCAAAAAAAGACTGAAAAACAATACACTGCAGATCATGCTGCTCATAGAGAGCGGATAAAAGGCAGGGGGGAGATAACTGCAAACGGAAATTCTATTCTCATTAAGGATGAAGTTACAGCTTAGTGGATATTCATAGTTGGTGGCTGGAAACGATGAGGTACTTTTTCCTACATTGTTGGAAAGATGTGCTTAAATTAGGTTGTATGCTGTCTGTAACAATGTGATATTGGTCAAGTTCATCACACTATTATGCACATGGTTGTCTCATGGTTTACTTGCTGTTTGGATTAAAACATTTAAAAATGTTCCCTCAGTCCTCTTTTATACTATCAAGCTGCTAACACCATGTATTTAGTGGTTCATCTACCTAGTGAAACTACTGGCTTGAGAGAACGTTTCCTGCAGTAAAGCTAAATAAAGATATGATAATACACCCCTCAGCCTATCAGTTACAGCACCTGAATAAATGCTTCCCAAACTAAATCAGTCTCTAATGTTGTTAATCTCAACATGTTTATGTCCCACACATAATAATAATAATGGTAGTCTCAGCTGTTGGTTATAATGCTGCTAAGATTTCCTCAGTGTATTCTCATCTGATGCTCCAATTACATTTGTGCACACATCAATGCATTGCATAACATCTGTTAGTTATAGCAAGAAGAATTCTCTTGCACAAATGTTACAACATGGAAATTTACCCAGCATAATATAGGAAGGCAAGATTTTTTTGCAACTTGCTTGAATTGCTGAAACAGGAAATGTTTCTGCAAAGGTTTGTTCCAGGTTTGGTATTCTTTGGTCATAAAGATCACTATAGTTCCAGGAACATTTGTAAGAATTTCATAACACTTTGGTGATGAGGTCCAAAAATATTCTTGTATTGTGTCTGAAATAGTGTTCAAATTCCTAAGGCTGTCACACATCATGCAAACTCTCCTGGAACCACCTTGTAAATGTACTCTGTATGAAGCTCAAATTGAGGTTTAAAATCCAATTTAAGATATTAGAAATGGTTAACCACAAGCTATCAAAAAACTTGACACTAAAGAATAATTGCAATGTCATAAAGAAAATATTAATATAGACTCTCAAATCAGAACAAGTGTACAGTGTGAAGGGCATTAATATGGTTGTCATCCTATTTTGTTACTAATTGGTTATGATGAAAAGGCTTTTGTAAAAAAAAAAGTAATAATAGTATGCATTGCACTGTAGTTTATTTTTCTTGTGGCCAACTTTGGCTTCTATAACATTTGGAAAATTGGCAGTGTCACAAAAGTCCTGGTCAAATTTCATTGTTAAATGTGAGGAAATCTTATCTGTGTGTTCCTGAAATATTTGGTATGACATACTGTATATAGGATTTCCATATTCTGCTAAAAGCCTCAATTGAAAAGATGTAGTTAATTAATAGTGGAGTTTAGGGTAATAGTGTATGTCTATGAATATAGAACATTTATGCTTGTGTGCAAGTTTTGTACATAACATGAACCTTCTTTGCACAGAATGTAGTAGCCTAATTACTCCTTTAAAAACACCTGCAAACAGTTTAGTACATCTGGCCCTAAGTGATACTTTGAGTGGACTGAGCATGTGTAAGTCCTGCCATATACTATTATTTAAATTATTATTATTGAATTATTGTGTTATAATTATTAACCTTGAAATAGTAAGTTTTAATTACATAATTATAATCATTTGATCATTGTAATCAGTCTATCTCAGAAGTTATACATTTACTTGCAATATCTGGTCAGTCCAACTGAAACCTACAATATGTAAAAATGTATAAAAGGACACCATTGTGTGTGTGTGTGTGTGTGTGTGTGTAGTGTTCTGTGTTGGTAAGGTGACATGTCATATAATGCAAAAGTGATTATAAAGTGTACTAACTTCTTGTTAGTGAACTCAAACACATGATCCATATCCATGTTTAGAAAATGGACACTGTTTATTGAAGCTAACTGACATTTTACAGTAAAACTGCTTTTGTTTTGTAGACTTTGGACTGTGACCGTACAGTGTTGCAGAAAATGAAGAAAGCTTCCAAAGCGAAGCATGCCTCTGGTCAAGGTAACATTGCCACTGTTTCATAATGACATGTAATAGCTCAATTTATCCTTCATTTGAAATAGCTGTATATACAGAGAAGATGAAAGAGCATTGTCTCAGAGCAGGAAGGAGAGACCAAACCACAGTCATCAAAATACTGGGACAAGATCACACACCCAGATGGTTCAGACACCAGTCTGATGCTTTAGAAAGAAAGTCACTGCTGACTGCTATGTACAGTATATCTCCATTAATACTGTACTAACCATAGGCAAAGCTGTATTAACAGGTCTTTGCAGTATTCAGTATAGTTGTACTACTGTATGTCAGTGTTTCCAACTAACATTTTATTAGCAAAGACCATTTCAGAAATATTTTTGAGATATTAAAATGCTCCACTTGTGTATTTTGGCTTCCATGTTGATGTGTAAGAAGTAGTGACTCATGTATGTAGGGTGTGGCACACATTTAAAGATACATGTCTGATATTTTTAGTTTATATTCAAAACCATTTGAATTCACATTTGTGTTCCCTCAAGACCACATATCACATTTGGAGCAGTATATAAACTCCATGGAGAAGCTAGCTGTCAATTTCCGCAACAACGGAGAGCAGGAAGTGGCCTCTGCCTTTAATAAGTTTGCTGAATACTCCAAAGAGTTGCTGACACCAATGAAGAACTTGGTGAGTCATTGAGGGAGAAAACAGCCTCTGGTCAGTGCTGTGCCCACTTTGATGTTGATTATGGCGTAAATGAAAATGAAAGAGTTTATTTAGATAAGCTTACATTTTTAAAACTTACAATCTGAAGCTCTCAGTTCACAGATTTTATCCATAGCTCATAGGCTCAAATCTGAGTCTTTTGTTTAAAATAAAGAGCTGTTTTACATTCGTAATTAAACTCTACTTTATTTGGGAGGTAAGACTTTTCTTGCTTGATTTGTGATGACTTGTGACATACTGATTCTTTGCATTTTACCATCTTTCCTCCCACAGTTAAAGAGCATGCTACACAACATCAACTTCTTCCTGGACTCATTGGTGAAAGGGGATTTGAAAGAGGTTAAAGGTGTAAGTTTAAAAAGTCCAATATGGTGGATTTGGTCTCTTTGAAATTCTCTCTCTGAAAGGTTACTGTTTCAGAAAATGATCCCTTGTAGGGGTTTCTATTTTACATTTCTGCTTTCTTTTGACTTAGCATCAATTATTAAAGGTCCTCAAATATCCTTAGACATCTGCAATTGTCATCAGATATTCTTAAATATCCTCACATATCCTCAAATATCATCAGATTGTGGTTGAAAATTGTTCTATAAGGAAAAGAAAAATAAAGCACAGGGAATGGATGAGGCATGGATCTGTTTTTCCCTACAAATATATATAGTTTATAGTAGTGTAATATTTGACATGGATACTGTAGAACTGCACCTAAAAATATCCTTTCAGCAAACTTAGTACAGTATGACAGTATAGTATATGCATATATAACTCACTGTCCAGTGTCACCCAGAATGGAATGGGTTCCCTTTGAAGGCTGGTTCCTCTCAAAATTTCTTCCTCATGTCATCTCCAGGGAGTTTTTCCACGCTGCTGTCACTTCTGGCTTGCTCATTAAGAATCAAAATTTTAATTTACATCTTGATTTATTAAAGCTGCTTTGTGACAGTACCTATTATTAAAAGCACCATACAAATAAAATTGAATTGAAATGGATTGGATTGGATCAAAATTTCTGAATTTCATTGGATCTTTTCATGTTCTATCATTAGATGAAAAAAATCTCCTTCTAATTCTAACTTCTTTTCCCTCAGGATCTGAAGAAGCCATTTGACAAGGCATGGAGGGATTATGAGAGTAAATTGTGAGTTTTAAGTTTAAGGTTTTGTGATGCTTCCATGCAATATTGCTTAAAGGCATTGTGTCCATAAGTATTTTCCAAGGTGTTAATGAGCTAGAAGAGGACATTATTATGATTTATGAGGCAGCAGTATCATTGCAGTATCATTGCAACATACTTGCCAAAAATGAAAATTAAAATGTCTTTCCTTTCCTTAGGAGCACACTACATTTTAATCAGTTAACCTTACTGAGAAAAAGTGAGGAAGCCGATTTCCTTAAAACGTCTAAGTAACTGGTTACTTTTAAGTGGTTAAAATTGAAACTGTTACTACAGACTACATATTGTCTGCTTACATTAACTTAAAATGGCAAATTGGCTTAACTACTAAGATCGGTTCAAACAACTAAATGATTTAAGTTTTGACAAATACATTGATTGTCAGTCAGATAGTAATGTATACTAAAACAAATCAGAGTTTCTTCAACATTGATATTAGTTGGAAAATTTCAGCATACAGATTTCCTCAGAAATGTCAAGAAAGCTGAGCATGTTATTAAAGAGAATAGGCCACATTCAGACAAGAATAACTCGGGGTTTTTTTAGGAGTTTTCCCCAATTTTCTCCCCTATTTAGTCATGGCCAGTTCCCACCCACCAGACAGCTACCTACCAGAGAGGTTGAAGGCTATTACAGACTTCCTCTGAGGCACATAAAGCCAGCCAAGCACATCTTTTCAGACTGCTGCACATGCAATGTCAGGAGTGGCATAACACACTCAGAGGAAAACCAATTTTGTTCTCTTGAGCTCCCAGCCAAGATGGAGTCATGTTAGAGTTACAAACTAGTGATCTCATGATGATATGGTGAATGCTTTTCAGTTGTGCCACTTCTGTTGAGCCGAGAATTCCTTAATTTATTGCGTCAGCTCATTAAGTTAATGAAAGGTAATTTAAGCATATAAAAAATGTTGAATCCATGCACCAGGCAATAAACTGACTTCTTGGTTTGTCTCCACACTGTCCTTTGCCGAGTGATGTGTAAGTAGACATGTGCGCGTGATCAAACAGCTATTCTTACTGAATATGCATCAACTTGAGACCCAAAAAGGTACAATTACTAAATTAATCTAAGGGGAACATAATCTGTAGGAATGAGTTAAATTAACTTTGGTTTATGAGTTAGGATATCAGTTACTTTTAAAATATAATAACTGGCTGTTTCAGGGAAAATAACATTTTCTAGTATATAGGATGTCACACAACAACTGCCAACCGAGGGCTAGGCTCTCAAAAAGAATTACAAATCCTTTTAGTGACCATTTGCATTCGTGGCTGTTGTCAGTTTTGAAGGTTAAGAATGTGCTTGCAAATTACCACAGGTGCCTCATTAACATACATGGCAGCTGCAATATAACTGTTTTGTATAAAGTCTTTCTGTCAGCAGTGTTTTGTTCCATAAAGCATCACAAAGCAGTGAAGAGTTTTTGCACATTTGTTGTTGCCCCAGGATGTAAAAAATGTTGATTTTACTTATTCTTGTAGTAGTGACTGTCCCTTTGATCCTATAGGCAATTAAAAGCCCCTCATGACTGTTTAGTACATGATAGGCGCTTTTGGACCAAACAGTTCTAGGGACTTATTAAGAGGAGCTCCCCTGAGAACTATATACCTTCAGGGGCCTTTTTTCTGTTTGCATACAGGCTAGGAAGTCTGGACTTCATTGATGGTCCATTTATCCATGTTTTTCTTTTTCATTTGTAACGCTGTTAAGAGCTGTTGTTTACACAGCTAAGGTTTTACAGGGATTCAAGCTGTATGCAATAGACTATCTGGCAAATAGAAAATCCATAGGTGATGATTTATTTCAGTAATTTTAGTGATGATTTTGACCAACAGGTCATGTAAGCTCTCCTCACTGCCCATGCTGCAGCTGTCAACCCAGTCCTCTTTGAGACATGCAGCACACATATATTTCTGTTTAAATCAGTCTCTTATAGCCTATTTTTTAAGTTCACTTTAGTCTGCCAGTGACTACACCTCAGGTTTCAGCTTCTCTCATCTGTTAACCAGCACATGCTGTCATTTGGATTTTATTTAGCAAGCATGGTAAACTTCAAGTAAGTTTCTGTCTGTTTTATACAGTTATGGTAACATAAACTGACTGACAAAAAGAAAAAAACTATGGCTCAACTTGAAGAACCTCACTACGCTTACATCTGGACAATTCATCATACACATATGTCACTCACAGTTCCTATTTTGCTGGGAGAGTGCCTACCCAGAAGTAGGGGCTAAAAATGTCACTAAAAACAGCAATCTAAGAAATATAATCGTTCTCAGTTCCTGCAGTGTGAACACACAAAAAGGGTGTATTTCCTCCAACAGCTCTAAGAACTATAAAAACGTTTCTCTGGTCCGAAAGCACCTCATGATGGCAGATTTACCAAGAAGTTGTTTTTCAATGACATAAAACGCTGGAAAATCTTTACTTTTTATTGCTTACTTATATACAGTATGTTTTTTCCCTGTGTTGTTATTGCATGCCCTGGCTGCATGGAGTTCCTGCTTATCTTTCTTTTAGATCTGCTATATAGTCTTATGATCTGAACACTCACTTCCCATGTCACTGTCATAAATGAAGAAACTTAAAAAACTCCCACTGACCATAAAGAACTTCCCCTCAAAGCCTAGCTTTTCTCGCACTGACAGTTTTTAAGTTTTTGATTTATGCTAAGAATAAAAATGATCATAATTGACCTTTGTAGTGGTTTGTTATGTAGTAATATTTATGCAACTTTCAAAACCCTCCTGACCATGAGCTATATAAAGCTTAACCTCCAAAGTTATTTTAGTAATGAATACTTTTTTTCACTACAACTGAATAATCTTTCACATACATGTTCATATACACATTTGAGTTAAACTTGTGCCTTGTCTTTCTGAAGCAATAAGATTGAGAAGGAGAAGAGGGAGCTGGCTAAACAGTATGGCATGGTCAGGACAGAGGTGAGCGGTGGAGAGATTGCTGAGGAGCTAGAGAAGGAACGAAGAATGTTTCAGCTGCAAATGTGTGAGGTGAGCTCTCAGAACTAAGCCACACACACACACACACACACAGGCACACGCACACACACTTTAATACTCTTATTTGGATCTTAATGCAGAGAAAGAATTACAGATCCTAACATTAATGAAAGCATGTTGCTGGTTTGTTCAGATATGGTTATTGCCTATATTTTTTCATCACTATGCCATTCCATTAGCAAATTGCAGTATTTATTCATTTTTGTTGTTGCATCCTTCACATTTTTATTGCTTATTTAATCACTTCCATATTAAAATTACAACTTTCACTTCCCTGCATTAAGTGGTGTTCACACACACACACACACACACACACACACACACACACACACACACACACACAGACACAGAGACACACATGTCAAAGACCCAGTGTTATGCCGCTACTACAGTATTTGATAAAACTGTATTAGTTGCCACTCACAGACATAATACTGTGATATCTAAATTATCTATCTATCTATCTATCTATCTATCTATCTATCTATCTATCTATCTATCTATCTATATATCTATCTATCAGTAAACAGAACTTATTGTGTTTCCTCCTTTTGTCCTCTTACACAGTACCTCATTAAAGTGAATGAAATTAAGGGCAAGAAAGGTGTGGATCTGCTCCAGAATCTCATCAAGCACTACTACTCCCAGGGCAAGTAAGCCTCGATTTTGTCATTCACATCATGTTTTTGTTCCATGTAGCTAGTGGTCTGTTAGGTGATGTTTTATAGGACACCACGGGTACTGTCTTCATCAGCAATTACACAAAACTCCACAATTCCTGCAACTTGTTGCAAGAGCACAAAGCACTTGCCATATATCATTCATGTGAGTGTGCATAAATCAGTGCTATGAACAAAACTGGGTCAATATAAATGGTGCAATTATTGAAATTACTAGTTGAATGCTTTTTAAACAGTTACAGTGGTGCTTTAAAGTTTGTTAACCATTTAGAATTTTCTATATTTCTGCATGAATATGACCTAAAACATCATCATATTTTCACACAATTCCTAAAAGTAGATAAAGAGAACCCAGTTAAACAAATGAGACAAAAAATATTATACTTGGTCATTTATTTATTTAGGAAAATGATCCAATATTCAAATATTCCATATCTGTGAGTGACAAAAGTAGGTGAATCTTTGGTTTCAGACTCTCTTGTGCAGCAATAACTGCAACTAAATGTTTACTGTAAATGTACTGTATTGTTAATGGTAACTGTTGATCAGTTTTGCACATCAGCTTAGAGGAATTGTAGCCCATTCTTCTCTACAGAACAGCATCAACTCTGGGATGTTGGTGGGTTTCTTCTTGAACTACTTGCACATTTCTACTGGATTAAGGTCAGGACTTTGACTTGACCATTTTAAAACATTCATTTTTTTCTTCTTTAATCATTCTTTGGACCCACTTTGGGCATGACCCACTTTTTCTTGAGTTGGATGGATGTCCTTGAATTTTTCTTCAGAATTCACTGGTTCTGTCAATGATGGCAAGCTGTCCTGGCCTAAAACAGGCCCGAGGCTTGACACTACCACCTTCATGTTTCGCAGATGGAATAAGGTTTTTATGCTGGAAGGCAATGTTTTTCTTTCTCCAAACACAACGTTTCTCATTTAAACCAAAATGTTTTATTTTTTCTCATCCATCCACAAAACTTTTCTAATAGCTTTCTGCTTGTCTATGTGATCTTTAGCAAACTGTAGAGGGGTAGCAATGTTTTTTTTGGACAGCAATGGTTTTGCAACCCTGCTATGCACACTATTGCTGTTCAGTGGTCTCCTGATGGTGGACTCATGAACATTAACATTAGCCAATATGAAAGAGGTCTTTATTTGCTTAGCAGTTAAAATGGGTTCCTTTGTGACCTCGCAAACTATCACACGCCTTTTTCTTGGAGTGATCTTTGTTGGGTGACCACTTCTGGAGATGTGATTCAATGATCTTGAATTTCTTCCATCTGTCTGACAGTGGATTGGTGGAGTCCAAACTCTTTAAAGATTGTTTTATGACCTTTTCCAGCTTGTTGAGTACCAACAACTCTTTTTCTGTGGTCCTCAGAAATCTTCTTGTTAGTGTCATAATACACTTCCACAAACATGTGCTGTGAAGATCAGACTTTGAAAGAATCCTATTCCTTAAATAAAACAGGACACCTCCTCAACACCTGATTAACACTGCAGTGATTGACAACACATGACTCTAATTTCACCTTCAAATTAACTGCAAAATTTTTCTTCAATAAATAAATGATCAAGTTTACTATTTCTGTCTCATTTGTTAAAATATCTGATGATATTTTAGGTCATATTTTTTGCAGAAATATAGAAATTTCTAAAGGGTTCACAAGCATTAAAGCACCATAGTACAGTGATCACATGGACACATCATGCAAATAAGAGATTTGTTTGTTATATTACACATTTTTTCCCCCTGTGTGTATGCTAGTCAGTGTGTAAGTAGTTATTTTTGTTTCTAATTTTATCCCTCTTTTGTCATACAGTATGTATTTCTAATAATTACATTTCTAATAATTACATTACCCACTGTGTGCATTTGCTTGTATCATATGGCGTATTTTACAAATTATTAATGAATACACAGGGCATAGAAACATTCCTTGGGGCTTTTGAAACTTCAAATGATTAGGTCATGGATATTGAATTTACTTATAATGTTGCAAAAGTGTACATAAATGTCTTAATTAATTGAGTCAAAATCCCCACTCTTGTGTAGTACATGGCATGACATGCTCATAAAGCAAATTACAGGATATGAAGATGCCAATATGTTCAACGGTGGTTAGCACTGTCACCTCACAACAAGAAGGTTCCAGGTTCAATCCCCTGGTAGACTGAGGGGGCCTTTCTGTGTTGAGTTTGCATATTCTCCCTATGCCTGCAGGGGTTTCCTCTGGGTCCTCCCGTTTCCTCCCACAGTGCAAAGACATTAGCTCAACTGGCTACTCTAAATTGCACATAGGTGTGAATGTGAGTGTGAATGGCTGTCTGTCTCTGTGTTAGCCTTGTGATAGATTAGCAACCTGGCCACATTATACCCTGCCTCTTGCCCAAAGTCAGCTGGAATTGGAAAGCTTCCCTGCAACGGATAAGCAGCATAGAAAATGACAGATGAATGAGCTCAGCAAGTTTATCTGTGGCCCCAGTGAACCTCAGGCCACCATTTTGATGAGGAAAAGGGATCTGGACTCTAGCTTGAAAGAAGCATTCACACTTCTCAGAGTCTGGAAAAAACACATGTGAAAATGTTCTTAGGGAAAAGAGGCAGCACTGCTTTATCTGTGGGCAGAGCTAAATGCAGGCCACAAAAATATATAAACCTAACCTGAAAAACAAAGAACATGTCCAGATCCATTATGGCAATATTGTAAATCACAGAAATAATTATAAAGATTACAAACTACACAAAAAAATGTAATTGGTGCACAGTGTAAATAGCAGATAGTCAAAGCTTTCCCACAATGCTTGACATGTACGGCTCTACAAAAAAGGAACACAGTAAAGCATGTCCTCTTTCGAACTGAAGTTCATTAGCATACCTTTTTGTTCCTGTCCTGACAGAAAAGTGCTGTGTGCAATAACTGATAATACATGAGTTAATACGTTCCTGTGGTTTTTTTTTTGTTTGTTTGTTTTCTGTCTCCATTCAAGAGATGGCTTCATTGTATGGTAATTTTGTAAAGAAGGATGAGAGTGCTAGAGGGAGATGAGGAAAATGGTGGGTGGAAGAAGAGAGAGGAAGTGGTGAGGAGGGAAGCAGGAAAGAGATGGGGCTGCAGAAACTACTGGTGCTGATGGTAATTACATTGGTTTCTTTTGTCAGTTTCTTTCAGGAGTGCTTGGCTGCCACAGAGAAGCTGAAGCAATACATTGACACACTCACTGGAAAACTCAGCACTGTGAGTTAATTTTTACAGTAATAAAATATTCAAATGCCCTTGCAAATCAATCAGTTGTATTATGAGATTTTACACACACAAGCAATCACAGTGAAATCAGCAAGAGGTTTAATGCTCATTCATGGTAACTGTTTCTGAACGGCATCTTAAATGTTCCCATTTTAAAGACTACTTATGTGGTTACTTGTCTTGACTAGTGACCTTTTTTCTTTCCTTTTGTTAGTGGATAGCTTAAACAATAGGAGCTAACATGATGAAAATCTGTGAAAAGAGCTATAGTCTGTCACTCGGCACAAAGCATTAGAACCCAGGTGCAATTTCATTCCACTAAACAACATCAGGTGGCTGTAATTATATGTGTGTGAGTGTGTGTGTGTGTGTGTGTGTGTGTGTGTGTGTGTTCGTGTGTGTGTGTGAGAGAGAGTGTGTGTGTGAGTGACTAGGACAGCTCATCAACATTCAGAGGACATTTCATTCTGCAGCTGCCACTAGCAATAAGGCTCAGTTAATAGTGGAGCAGTCATTAAGCTCTCTCAGCTCCATTTTAGGTGTTAAATTTATGTGTATTATTTTTCTTTTTGTAGTTGTTCATATTTTCGGCTGTGATGACTATTATGCACATTTGTGGATGACTCAAGACCAATCATCAGATGGCTAAATGAACTCATCATTTATTTTATATGGCTTTATTAGAGACAACAATTTATTAGACCTCATCTATGCATCAGATATTGATTTTGCAGACAACATTTAAGTTGACCAAACCAGTGTGACCCATGTAGTAGCTTTTGTTATTATGTTCTTTAGACATGCCCATGGATAGCAAACTTCATTAAGCTGAAGTATTTTTTTGTTCTGATCATGAGCCATCAGGGTTAGATTGCCGTAACTACCACTCTCTTTGAGAAGAGAAAAATCTCCCATCTCACCTCAGAGCAATGTGAATGAGATTGCAAGATTTTGGTTATGTATCGTTTTCTTTTAATTTTTCCAAAATTCTTTCATCCAGTTCTCACTCACTATCTTTAGCTAAACTTAGGTGCTGCCCATGTATAAAACAGTAAAAATAGTTCACTTATGGAGTTATTTTGTTCTCAGTGGACCCAGCAATAAAGAGACAAGTGAGTGAGTTATGCCTAGAGTAGTGGCAGATGGAGAGAAGGGCAAATGTGTGCTGGCTGTCAACAGAGAAGATCTTGTGCTATTGGTTTTTGTAATGTTCTTCTGTTATAAAGATTGTTTTTTTATTGGATTTTTTTTAATCCAACAAGAAAATTACAAACTATTTACACCTCCAAACTCATCACAGAGCAAATAATTGTTTACTACTTTACATATTTATGTAAAGTACATATTTATGTAAACTAGTAGATCTGCATCAATGTCAGCAATTGCAGTAACTGTGCTTTTTAGTGCAATGGGCTTCTTCTGATATGTTGTTTTGCAGTGTATTGATTGATGTGGATCAGTTTGGGCATACAATAAACTGCTGTGCCAAGCTGTGTGTTTTTCACAAAGGTGTGTGAAAAGCTCTGGAAGAGTGAAAGTGGTACCAAAAATGCTTATTATCAGTTCTAAAAAATCTCTCTCCCCGTGGATCTCTTTTTTATTGCTTTGACACAAAATTCATCCTGTCAACAGTTTTCACAGTTCTTTCCCTTGCTCCTCAATTAAGCTTTATCTCCAGCAAAAATGTATATTTCCAAATTTTCTAAACAATTAAGTATGATTATGTTTCATATAGACAGAAAGTTTGTAATCCTACTCCATGATCAGTTTGAAAAATTCAATCATGCTTACCTAACAGGAAATCTTGTTCTATGTGAGATATGTATAAAAGTATGCATAATGTCTAGTGTGGGTTTATAGGAACTCCTTGTTTGTTGTGTGTCTTTGTTTGTGGGCATATGTGTGCGCAGATAAAGCATAGTCAAGATGAAGAGAAGAGGCAGCTGTTTTCTCTCAGGGACCAGCTAAGATCTGTCCTGCAGCCTGAACTTAAGGAGGTGATCACTTACACGCTTACTTGCAGTCACTCAACATTTTCTTTTCAGTCTTCCTAATACAATTCCTTAATACATTCCACTGCACTGTCACAACTTTTAAAGCACTTTTGATTTTGATTGAAATTTGATTCAGTTTCATTCGTAGCTTCCAATATTACAGATTATCAGTATTTTAGTGGTTGACATAACTGACTGGCTGATATAGCTTAACTAATGTGTTTTCTGTTTTTACATGTACTGTTTTTACATGTTTAGGTGTTCACTTGTGCAAATTGTATGTAATTAGTTTTTCTTACACAATGTGTATTGATTTTTAGAAAAAGGTTAACAATTCTACCTTTTTAAGGGTTTCTCTGACTTCGTTTTGCTAAGGAAACACTATTATCAGGTTCCACATAGAATCATTAAGGGTTCCCTCAAGAGGAACAAACTGAAGAACCCTCTTGGATGCTGTATGGAAAGTTTTAAAAGGAGTATCTGATTCACCTTCAGTAGCCACAACAAAGCAAATTTTTACAACAAAATAACCTATTCTATTATATTTAGTAGTTGGGTAATCATAAGATATGTTGATGGGTAATCATAATCATAATCAGTGGTCTGGTAATCAATGAACAAGTAGTATCATAAGAGCAATTTTGGAAAATTATGATTGGGAAACACTAACTGTTGGTAAACATTAACTGTATATTCACTGAGCTCTTTATTAGGAACACTGTGCTAATACTATGTAGGGTCTCTTTTTGCTATCAAAACAGGCTATATTCTTTATGTCATTAATACCACAAGGTGTTGGACACATTCCTTTGAGCACCTGGTCAATGCTGACGTTAGTGCTTCATGCAATTCTGCAGATTTTTCAGGTACATTTTATGCCATGAATCTCCCGTACTACATCCCAAAGGTGTTCAATTGGATTCAGATCCAGTGACTGCAAAGACCAGTGAAGAACGGTGAACTGATTGTCATGTACATGAAACCAGATGACTTTTGCTTTGTGACATGGTTCATTATCATGCAGGAAATAGCCATGAGAAGTCATGAAGTAATGACCATGAACTAATGCACATGGTCAGCAACAATACTCAAATAGACTGTGGTATTCAAGAGATGATTGATTGGTGTTAATGGACACAAATTGTGCCAGGAAAACATCCCCCGCACCATTATACCACCTCCTCCAGCCTGGACTGTTGACACAAGGCAGGTTGGGTCCATGGATTCATGCTGTTGGGACCAAATTCTGACCCTACCATCTGTGTGCCTCGGCAGAAATTGAGATTCATCAAACAAGGCTATGTTTTTTCAGTTTTCAACTGTCCAGTTTTGCTGATCCTGTGCCCACTGCAGACTAAGCTTTCTGTTCTTGACTCACAGATGTGAAACCTGATGTGGTCTTCTGCTGTTGTAGCCCATCCTTCTCAAGGTTCGATGTGTTGTGCATTCTGAGACGCTTTTCTGCTCCCCACAAGTGTACAGAGTGGTTATTTGAGCTACTGTTGCCTTTCTGTCAGCACAAAACAGTTTAGCCATTCTCTGTTGACCTATCTCATCAACAATGTGTTTTTCTGACCACATTACTGCCACTCACTGGATGTTTTTTATTGCACCATTCTGAGTAAACTCCAGAGACCCTTGTGTGAACATTACCAGGAGATCAACAGTTATAGAAACATTCAAACCAGCTTGCCTGGCATCATTGCCTGGCAATCATGCTACTGTCAAAATTGCTGATATCACAATTTGCCCATTCTGATGGTTGATGTGAACATCACCCAAAGCTGCTTGCCCGTATCTGCATGACTTTATGCACTGCACTACCTTACAATTTGCTGCTTAGATAACTGCACACATGAGTATTTGTACAGGTGTTCTAATAGTAATAGTGTTTGGTGAGTGCATATCTACTACAGTTACAGACTATATATTCTGTAGTTTGAATATAATTAATTATTAATAGTTATTTTTTTCCCAATGCACTCATTCAGTCTAGGAGGGTAAGTTAATATTTATGGTTTTGTATATGCAGTGGTACATTTGTAGAAATTAGACCATTAGAAGTGACTGTATGTCTTCGCTCCAAATCTGTGTTTGTTGTCCAGTTTCTTCATTGTTTGTTACATTGTATTGTTTCTAATAATACAATATTAGTATTGTTTCTCAGTGCCTTTTGGTGCATTGATCAAGTTATGCAAGTTTGGTGCAAGTTACACTGCATGCTGTTATTTTTTAGTTGTCTGCTTTACAGACCCCATCGGGAGTGAAGGATATTGCATTTGTGCCTTTTAAATAATTATCCGAATAAATAATGAGGTGCTATTGACTTGCATGTAGAGAGAGTGAGAGGGTGCCAGCTTAACCCATGCGTGCTGTGTATGTGTGTATGTGTGTGTGCTGTAGGACTCATTATGTAAACAGACTGTATACAGCATGCACCAACTTCAAGGCAACAAGCAATATGGAACAGAGAAATCAGGCTACCTCTATAAGAGGAGTGATGGGTAAATAAATGTGTTCATATCCATATTGATTGATTTTGATGTTTGTATCTTGGAATTATTATTTATTATTTTTTCCTACACAAGCACTTATTTGACCCTGATGTCTATATTACTACAGCAAATATCTTTCAAAAAATCAGAACTGATAAAAGAGAAATTAAATACTAGCCTTTTATGGCCTCTATATTAAGATTTGTGGGTTTGGATTCATGTGGTGTGTGTTGTAATCTTATTCCTGCCTGCTACAGGTTGAGAAAGATGTGGCAGAAAAGGAAGTGCACAGTGCAGAACTGCTATCTCACCATTGCTCATGGAACTGTAAGCAGAACCACTGTTAAATTTAGTAACAAACACTAACTTATCTCACAGTTTTGTTCTAAATGAGTATTTGCTGTATAATTTTGTTCAATTAATTAATAATAAACTTATAAAGCAGTGGGGCACATTACACATCATACCATACACATGAGCCTAATATCTACCAGCTACTTGTTTTCATGGACAACAAATAAAGCTTAAAGGTATTTTCATTTTAATAAGTATGTCATATTATGCCCTCTCCAAGCCAAATAAATCACCAGCCAAACTGAACCTCCTGACCTGCCAGGTCAAACCCAGTCTGGAGGACAAGAAATGTTTTGACCTCATCTCTCGTAAGTAATGACTAGAAAGCACTCTCTCCTACCAGTGCTATGATTTAATCCCCTGTGTTATAACCTGCAGTGAAACGAATATCAAATCACTGATGCTAATTATGCAACTGTGCTTTCATGCATCCTGCTGTATTTACATAATAACATCTGTCACATTGTTTCTTTTAGCACTGGCTATTATTACCTCCTGTATGAGATTATTGTATTTATATTCTAAACAAACAGGACAAAAAATATTATTTCTAAACCTCTGTGCAATTTCCTGTGTAATTTTAAAGGAAGTTCCTCCTCTATCATAGAGCTTTTAAAACTGCAATTGGGGCTTTTTTCTAGTGTTTACAAGTTGTGTACACTCCCAATTTAATGTTAATATTGTTGTAATACAAGTGTTGCCTGTTTTCTTATCTAAAATGTGTTAGCTGTCAGTGTTTAACAAGTGGTTCTGTTTGTTCATGTGTGTCTTTGTTGCAGATAACCGCACTTATCACTTTCTCACAGAGGATGAGCCTGACTGTGTAGCGTAAGTCATACTTCCAGGAATGGAAATGCATTGTTTGCATTGTTATTTGGTGCTAAAAGGATCAAAGCACTTCCCAGAGCAGATATGTCTGTTGTAGTCCTGTTTAGTCATGGGCATAGAAAATATTAATTGTAAAAACATTGAAAATGTAATCATGATCTTTATTTTTTATGGTAACCTACATACAAAGAAGTACATATAAATATAATACATACAAGTGGTACTCAAATTTGCATACAGATATTTGTAAAACAATAAGACCACATTAATTCATCTTCAGGAACTGATTTATACCAAGTCTTTCCTGGGATCACTGGGTGTGAGGTGGGATTAATGGGACTCCATCTCAGAGTGCCATGTGCGCACACAGACACACACACACACACACGCACACACACGCAGACACACGCAGACACACACACACACACACACACACACACACACACACACGTAGACACACACGCACGCATGCACGCACGCACGCACGCACACACACACACACACACACACACACACACACACACACACACACACACACACACAC
>JAQQZR010000016.1:10450941-10464199 GCA_030068235.1 Notoglanidium macrostoma | reverse complement strand
CCAGGAGCGGGGGGAGAGAACACACACGCACACTCACGCACTCACACACACACACACACACACACACACACACACACACACACACACACACACACACACACACACAGAGACTCACTCACTAAGCGCAATTTAGAAGTTGGAATAAACCCCCACCAGTAATCTGAGATCAGGATTGAATCAAGCCATGACGTGGCAAGACTACCCACTGCACAAACGTGTTGACCAATAAGACATGTTGATTTAAAAAAAAAAAAAAGAAAATAAGAATAAGGTAAAAACAATAAAGATAATAAATATAAAGTAAACTAAAAGACAACAAATAAACACTAGCAAGACTTATTTAAATATACTAAGCTAGACATCAGCCATAACATTTAAATCATCTGTCTATTATTGTCTAGGTCCCCCTTGTGCCACTGAAAGAGTTCTGACCCATTGAGGCATGGACTCCACAAGACCTCTGAAGGTGTACTTTGTTATCTGTAACCAAGATCCTTTAAGGCCTCTAGATTGCGAGCTGGGGCCTCTATTGATCAGACTTTTGCCTAGCACATCCCACAGATGCTCGACTGCAGGCCAAGTTAACACCTTGATCTCTTTCTCATGTTCCATAAGGGAATACTGTTGCCATGAAGGGGTGTACTTAGTCTGCAACATTGTTTAGGTAGGTTGTACACATCAAAGTTAGATCCACATGAATGCCAGGACCCAGGCATTCCCAGCAGAACATTGCTCAGAGCATCACACACTGCCTCCACCGGCTTGCCTTCTTCCCATAGTGCATCCTGGTGCCATCTCTTACGCAGGTTAGCACACACATTCAACCAGCTGTCCACATGATGTGAAAGAAAAGTGATTCACCTTCTTCCATTGCTCCTTGGTCCAGTTCTGATGCTAATGTGCCCATTATAGAAGCTTTCAGTGGTGAACAGAGGTCATCATGGGCACTCTGACCGGTCTGTGGCTACACAGCACCATACACAGCAAGTTGTGGTGAATTGTGTGCTCTTACTCCTTTTTATCATAGTCAGCAGTAACTTTTTTAGCAGTTTGTGCTACAGTAGCTCTTCTGTGGGATAAGACGAAATGGACAAACCTTTGCTCCCCGCATGCGTTAGTGAACCTTGGGTGCCCATGACTCTGTTAACAGTACACTGTTTGTCTTTCACTGGTTGTCCCATTGTAGGCACTTTCGGTGGAAGACAGGGGTCAGTATGGGCACTCTGACTGGTCTGTGGCTACGCAGCTCCATACACAGCAAGCTGCAAGCTGTCATGTTTATCATGTCACATTTCTATCATAGGCAGCATTAACTTTTTCAGCCATTTGTGCTATTGTAGCTCTTCTATGGGATCAGATCTGATGGGCTAGCCTTCGCTCCCCCATGCATCAGTGAGCCTTGAGTGCCCATGACCCTGTCAACTGTTCACTGTTTGTCCTTCCTTGGACCACTTTTGGTAAGTACTGACTACTGCAGACCAGGAACAAACCACAAGACCTTCCATTTTGGAGATGCTCTGACCCAGTCATCTATCTATCACAATTTGGCCCTTATCAGAGTCACTCAGATCCTTACACTTGCCCATATTTCCTGCTTCCAACACATCAACTTCGAGAACTGACTGTTCACTTGCTGCCTAATATACCCCCTGCAACTGTAATAAGATGTTATTCACTTCACCTGTCAGTGGTTTTAATGTTATGGCTGATTGGTGTATGTTATTGTTATTCTTTCAAAGCTTATTTTTCAGTAAGTAAAGTCAGACTTTTTGGAAAGTGCCACAGTAATGACTTGCAGGAATGTAAGTCTGGACTCATAGATGGGGTCTGGGAGTTTAATGTGATGCAATGCTTGTGTTTAAATCCAAGCAAAGTATTGTGTTTATTGAGTCAAGCAGTGAAGCTTAGTGTATGCTGTGTCATATAGAAGAGAGCTTGTTTATTGATTCCAACACACACACACACACACACACACACACACACACTTCTGTAGAAAAGCAGGATTTTGGCATATTAAAAATAACTTCCTCAAATGAGTTTCCATGTGCTCTGATTGAAGTGTTTCTGTGATTGAAACTCTCATGCCTTTTATTGATCTGATGCTAAATGCCAGAGGTAAAGAGTAGCAAAAAGCAGGGCTGATAAGAACACACTATTATATTATACTTCCACAACTGGAAAAGGCTATTAGAACTGAAAATAACATAATAATAATACTGTTCCAGCACTTAAAAATAGTAATGCAATAAGTGCTATAATATTCCCCAATAATCCACATAAATGTTGTACCTAGTAGAAAATAGCAACAGTAATAAGAACCACAGTTCTCCCTTATCTACTGTTAGTGGCTCCTTATAATTTGTTTAGACAGCATCATTAATTATGCCTTAGCACCCGTTTTGCTACTTGGATACATTACAGGTTTTGAAACTGTTGAACCTTGTTGGACTTTTTTTAATGCAAGTATATAAAATCTACTATAATCTACTGATGTTCAGGTGGATTTCAGTGCTGACTAACTGTAAGCAGGAGGCACTGAATGTGGCTTTGGATGAACACAAGCAGAGTGGAGGAAGCAGCGTGGAGGATCTGACCCGGGCGATCACTGAGGACATCCTCCGCATGCCAGGCAACAATGTCTGCTGTGACTGCGGCTCTCCAGGTGCTCCAACTATACAACACACTGATTATAGCAGTCTGAATGCTATTGCCACAAGAACACTCTTTATCTCTGTTGCTGATTTTTAAAAGCACTATATATAAAGTCAAATGCAAGCAGCTTTACAGAAATCTGGAAGTAGATTTAGATTCCAAATGAGCAGGCTAGACATGATGGATGACATGAAGAAGAACTCTTGAGAGGAACTAGACTGAAAAGGGAACACATCCTCTGAGTGATGCCACATAGTGGCATTTTGATTTTTACAGTGTACCATTGTTCAGAGAAAAGGCAAACAGGTGCACTTGTTTTAAAATGATATAGAATGATCATGTTGTGAGTTGAATTCTTGAGTTGGGTGTGGGAGACTCTTCATGGTTACAGCAACATTTTTTAGAAGGTGCATGTGAGAGGGTGAGAGCATCTTAACGCAATTCATACTTACCAACCACAAGTGTAACTGATTACACTATTTATATTATTAAATTGTTTGTAAGTAGTTTACTCATAATGACTCTTGACAGCTGACATTGGTCCGGATTCTGCTAGAGGCCATGAGTTGTTCATGCAATATTAACGTCATCTGTTCCAGCTCCATAATTATATAACAAGAAGGAAACATAAGATACCACTTTTTTAAAAATGCTGTAAATTTTACAGTAATTTACTGGCAACCTGGGTAAATGGTAAAACATTTACAGTAAGGTATTGGTCCATAAACCTTAGTAATATATTTTTTCCCTTTAAATTGTCTGTAGCCTTATATCATTAATTTTTCTGTCAAATGACAGAACAATGAAAGGTGGAACCAAATAATTTGAGGGGGGTGCCACAGCTCACAACATGGCCCTGAATTGCAAGAAGTCAGAGTGTACTTTCTAGAGAACCTCCCCACCCACCTGCTTTAGTCTAAGGCGAACAGGCTTTTCATGTTCTAACAAGTTCAAAATACTTGGGCTTCTACATGTTTGATTAAATCAGTGGTGATGTTTTCTTGAAATTGCACACCAGAAAAGGGTCATTAAAATACTGACAAGGTTTTAGGGTATCCTCTTACAGCTTCCTGATTTACAGTCACTACGTGAGCAGTCCACTGCATAAGTTGTCTTAGATCAGCCTAACTGTCCTCTCCACAACTTGCTGTAACCTACAGTTCAACTTCTGCAGAAATACAGTCAGCTGTCAGTCTTATATACAGGAACAAATACACTAAGAATGTCCACCATTTCAGGAAGCATGGGCGTTTTTAAGTTTTTGCCAATACAGTAATTAGATTTTGTAGCTACTGCGTATCTATTATATGATCAAAGAATTTTCTGAATAAATTGTTTTAGATTTAAATGTATATTAATTTTATTTCATTCCACTTATACATTCTGCATTATTTAATCATCTGATTACAATCATAATGTTTTCTTAAGAGCAGTCAATATGAAAGTATTATTGAGCATACCACACTGTAGTGGCTCATTGATATATCTTTTCTAGTCATTCATTCGCCAACTTACTGCATCTTAGTTTAGTAAAAGACATTTGGCTATTTAAAAACCTAATTAAAATTGAACAAGGAAGTAGATTGCCTATTTCCGATGAAATTTACATTTCACAATTTATAAATTCAGTTTATTCAGTGCATTACAGACTATCCCATCATAAGGTCAGTGATGGCTGGCTGTGGTGCTGAATGGAAGGGCAAAAACAATTCTACTACCTATCAGTAAATCATTCTTACTATTTTCAGCCCTTATAGCTTGGGTTCACTCTATATAAGTATAAAACTAATATACATACATACAGGAACACAATAATTCTGGAACTGACTTTATCTTAGCTATTGACTGAGAGCACTAAATATTCTCACATGATGCTGTATTTTTTTCAGATCCTACATGGATCTCTACAAACCTGGGCATCCTGACATGTATTGAATGCTCAGGGATTCATCGGGAGATGGGCGTCCATTACTCCCGCATCCAGTCCCTCTCTCTGGATAAACTGGGCACTTCTGAACTCCTGGTCAGGTTCTTTACCAACCAACCATGGACATAAATTCTGAAAACAATTACAAATGTTTGTTTGGAATTATCTTTCTCACTTTCTGACATATTTGTGGTTTCTTCATCTTTTTCTGTTTCTTTCTTTGTGTCTCTGGTCAGCTGGCAAGAAATGTAGGGAACTCAGGGTTTAATGAAATTGTGGAGGCTAGTCTCTCAAGTCCATCTCTGAAACCGTGTGCAAAAAGTGACATGTAAGTAAGAACGGGTCTATTTCAGCTGTTTGAGTATTGCTTGCAGGCTCCTCTTCCATTGGCAGCCTCACCGTCTCAGTTGAAACTGCAGTCCCCTCCAAAGGTATTAGAACAGCAATTTTGGAAGGTAATTTTTTTGTTTTTGTAATATGTTTGTTTTTGTTACACTGAAGACATTCGAATTTTACATCAAATGAATATGAGGCGATATAGATGGTGATATATATAACACATATAGATGTGTTAGAGAATTGCCATCACAATATTTTGGAGGGGACTGTACATGTGTATCATAAGTTGCCTTTTAAGGGAAAAGATTAGCAGCTGTGTTCTGGATGGTGACAGAACATATTTCAAAGCCAGGAGCTTTTGCTTTCTTCTGAAACTTATTTTGTCACCTGTAAATAATACAGAATTAGTTTCATGATACACAAAAATATGTGTGCAGGTTGATACGTAAAGAATTCATCTTGGCCAAGTATATAGAGAGTCAGTTTGCTAAGCGAATTGGGGGTTCCCCTGACACCCTGCGTAGGCGATTACAGGAGGCCATACATGCAAGAGACATCTTCAGCCTTCTGCAGCTGTACACAGAAAAAGTCGACCTCAGTCTGCCTGTGCCCAGCCCACTGCAGGTACACACGCACACACACACACACACACACACACACACACACACACAAAGATCCCTTTGCCCAGTCCTGTATGGACATAGACATATGTTATGAAATTTAAGAAGGAATTTTTAAGTTTTTTTTTAAGTACCCGTGGATTGTGGACAGGTTTTCCTACAGTCTTGAAAATGTTTTCATGCAAACAAGTAAAAAAAAAACTAAAGTGGGAAATATTTAAAAATATTTACCTTTAATTGCATTATTTGTTTTGTTTCGGATTTATAGACATAAGTAGTTTCTAATTAAATATTCTTGAGTACATTTACCACAAGACTAGAAAAAGATTTAATGTAAATCTTTGTCTTTTTTAGTTACAGACTCTAGCATTTGGAAAACCCAGCAGTAATGTTTTGTTCTTTCAAGTTCTTTTATATCATTATGCCTTCAAGTTATTTGCATGTTTCATTTCTTTGATAAATGAGTCAAAATTAAATCACCAATCAGCCATAACATTAAAACCACCTGTGCCACCAAAACCGTTCTGACCATGTTAAGGCATGGACTTCTGGTCATCTGAGGGTGTGCTGTGGTATCCGACTAAAAGTGGCCAGTTCCATTATACTGATGCCTTGAAGCGGTGTACTTGGTCTGCAGCAATGTTTAGGTAGGTGGTACGTGTGAAAGTAACATGCACATGAATGCAAGGACCCAAGGAGTATCACACTGCCTCCGCCAGCTTGGCTTCTTGCTATAGTGCATCGTGGTGCCATCTCTTCCTCAGGTAAGCAACACACACGCACTCAGCTGTCCTCAAGACGTAAAAGAAAACATAATTCTTCACACCAGGCTACCTTCTTGCACTGCTCAGTGGTTGAGTCCTGATGCTCACGTGCCCATTGTAGGCACTTTCGGTGGTGGACAGGGGACAGCGTGGGCACTCTGACTGGTCTGTGGCTATGCAGCCCCATACACAGCATGTTGCAAGCTGTGTTCTGTCACCTTTCTATCATAGGCAGCATTAACTCTTTCAACAATTTGTGCTATTGTATCTCTTCTGTGGCATCAGATGAGATGGGCTAGTCTTCTCTCCCCCATGCATCAATGAGCCTTGAGTGCCCATGACCCTGTCGACTGTTCACTGTTTGTCCTTTCTTGGACCACTTTTGATAGGTACTAACCACCGCATACCAAGCACACCCCACCCTGCTGTTCTGGAGACGCTCTGACTCGCTTAGACCCTTATGCTTGCCTATTTTTTGCCCAACTTCATGACTGAACTTTATTTGCTACCTAAAATATTCCACTGTAGGTGCCATTCTAAAAAGATAATTAATGTTATTCACTTCAATTGCCAGTTCTTCTAATGTTATGGCTTTTCAGTATATGTCCAATCTTTGACTGCTGTGGAGAAGTTGGAGGTCTGCTTTAAGATCCATGTAAATAATTTCCATGGAAGGGAACGAGTTTTTGCCCTATCACTATGACTATACTAAAGCAATCTGTTGCTCCGAATGCAAAAGAACATAACTGGACCTGCTCTCCTGGTGAATAGGATTCCTGTCTTCACTATGGATTGTCTCCTTTAAAAGTGACAATCTGTTCCCCTGTGTTGATTCATCCAGATTAAGGTTTACGATTGTGCTGTGAGAGTGGCAGCATGTTGCAGAAACTCCTGTTTCATTGCTTTTATTCTGTCTATCTATTAGTAGCTGTCACGTGATATGGTAAACTCAGCTAGTGGGTGGAAATTGGAAACAAAAGATACAATATTATTTTAGTGTAAATGGGCAACTAGCACACTTATACAGGTGATTTTGACAGTCAAGGATATAATTTATTCTTTCTCTCTTCCATCAAGGAAAAACGGGAGACTGCATTGCATCTGGCTGTCTTATTGTCTGACCGGACCTCACTGCACATGGTGGACTTCCTGGTACAGAACTGGTAAGACTGTGGTTATATATTGTTGTACTTTGACATTTACATTTGATATAACTTAGTGTAGCTCAGGCATGACTGTCTGTAAAGTATGTCTCATTTTGTGTTTCACTGAGCAATGCACAATGCCACTACGGCCCTCTGCTTAAAACATTCCTTTGTAAAATGATTTTGAGGAGTGTGATGCACACAAGCAGAGGGAAATGAGAATTTGCTCCATGAGAAAATGTTGTTTGAGTTTGTTGGAGAGTTTCATCACCTGTGTCATTTCTTTCAGTAATAATCTAGATATGCAGACTGTGAAGGGGAACACTGCACTGCACTATTGCTGTCTGCACAATAAAACAGAGTGCCTGAAGCTCCTGCTGAAGGCCAAAGCCAACACACATATCAGTGAGAAAATCTAACCTCTTCTCTGTGTCCTTTCACTCACCAGTTATTTCATAATGTATTTTATTCAATAACAAATCAAATGTAGGTTCCTCATTTGAGGAAAAAAGTTTGTAGTGGAATTGTGGGTACAATTTTCACAAAGAATAAGGCTGCTTGTAAATGGTGGTGTGGTACTGATGGAAACTGTTATGCTCTTATAGAAAATGAAAATGGTGAGACAGCCCTGGATATTGCTCGAAGACTGAAGCACACTCACTGTGAACAGCTGGTACACAGCATTTCAATTCTTTTTATTACAGTTTGGGTCATGCCTCACATCTCTTGACAACCAGATTGAACAACTGTTGAATGTAGTCTAATCTTGATTTCTTAAATGAAAAAGGGCTGTACTGAGGTTGACTGACACGTGACAAATTTTCTTACAACTGTGATGGATAACATCGTCATAAAACATCTTTCATCATAAGAAAGATGAAACATAAGCTAAAACATCTATCAACATAAGCACATCTTTATACATAAAAACCTATTTAAACTATTATGAAAATCTGTTAACCTCTGAGTTTATTGTTCAGATCCAACAGGCTCAGAATAACCAATTCAACATGCACATTCATGTTGAGTATGAGTGGAGACTGCGGCAAGATGACTGGTATGAAAGTGATGATGACCTGGAAGATAAGGTCAGCCTCTATGTAGTGAGAAAAAGCATGTTATTTAAAAATTCATTGTTCACATTTGCTTTTTTGCTGAGCAGTAAAGTGATTCACCTCTGTGTGCAGTCTGGTCCTGTGAAAAAGGATCGTTTTGTCCGTCCATTAAGTGTGTACCACAGCATCAGTTCATCTCATAATCGCGGAGGAGAAGGAGGAGGAGGAGGAGGAGGAATGCTCAGTGTAGTCCGCAGGCTGCCTTTGCCCCGAAACGAGAACAAACGGGAAATGTATGCTATTCCAAGCCCACAGACACGTAGCTTGGACAGTCCTCCACCTCCTCCACCATCTTCACCAGCGCCTCCTCTGCCCCCAAGAGTGAAAGGTAAGATATGATTCTTCCTCTGTTTGTCTGTCACCTTATAGTATCTCTCAATGATGTATACACACTCTCTGCTGGACCACATATTCCTCATAAGTTTTTTTTGTTTTTTTTAATAAAAGGGGACAGCAGGCCTGTTCCAGTTGGGGGCAGAGCTAACCTCAGGGCCAGACATATGGAGAAATAATCAAATGGATTGCAATCAGTTTTTCAGAATCTTTTGAAA
Source organism: Notoglanidium macrostoma (assembly GCA_030068235.1). Taxonomy (NCBI): domain Eukaryota; kingdom Metazoa; phylum Chordata; class Actinopteri; order Siluriformes; family Auchenoglanididae; genus Notoglanidium; species Notoglanidium macrostoma. The sequence goes on along the minus strand of JAQQZR010000016.1, from coordinate 10,455,086 downwards.
TTATGGGGTTATTAAAGGTTTAGAAACATTTAAAAAAAACATTTAAAGTACTATTTTTCCTCTTGTGGTTGACAGTGTATAGAAATCATAAAGAACTCACAAGATTCAAATATTTATTACAGTGTTCAAGGCAGAAGGGCAAAACGTTTTTATTACACAAGATATCTTACAGCAGTTAAAATACTGTTATACATGTTGCAACATTCTTAATATGTAGTGGAAACATGGACACAGTTAAGCTGATGCAAAGCACCACGGAAGCATATCCGCCCCAATCCCCCCTCCCCCCACATAAATAGTAAGCACTCCCTCTAGTGGGGAATCTTCAGCCTGCTAAATGTAAAAATGTAAATTGGTGAATTACAAAGCAAAATACATGCAGTGTTTCACATCTAATAAGCACAGGTACAGCAGGTAGAAATAAAAAATTCTTAAGGGCCTACTTTTTTTTCTTGTTAATAAAACTTTTAAATGATAACAGACATGCCAAGCACAAAAACTCAGCAATACTTGAGACAGACACCCATGTTATCAATGCAATTACAGCAAGTACTACTACTTAATTATTTAGATGTGGCATATGTAGTAAGTTGTTATGAAAATAATTGAATAGTTAATTTTGAAAATAGTTCAAATAAAATTGTAAAAATGTAAATAAATTGTACCATCCTTTTAGAGCTTTGACAAAATCACTGAACGAAAAAAAATTACAGCACATAACCATTTGCATATATTTGCTTTATGTAACTTCTAAAATGAGAGGGGGAAAAAAAACCAGTGTTAGCGAACTGAGAGTATCTGGAAATTTGGCTTAAAACTAATTTTCAAAAATGAGTGGAAAAAAAATTATTTCGTGATCTAATCCATGATCATACTTGATATGGGGGTGCTGCTTGGAAAATTAAATGTTGCTTCATGTATGAAGAGGTTGCAAAAAGAAGATAAAGAGAGTACATAATTTATGTATTTCTGTTAGTTATCGGTTTAATCAAGAAGATTTTCACAGTTCAGTTCATATTTTGTCTGCTTTCCTTGCTGTAATTCTACCCATGCATGACTCCATAATTACCTAAGGGAATTTATGAAGTTTGTTAGAGTATTGTAGAAATGTACCAGTAGAAGTTCATTTTCCTGAATCAGAGGTACGGTCATCATTAGGTTCTCATCTCTGGTCTCCCCCCATTTCTTCTCCTGTGTTTTAGCCCCGAACATCCCTCCACCTCCACCTCCTGTGACTCCTCCAGATGGCTGGAGTGAGGTTAGATTCAGTACAAAGAGAACTCCTCCTCCTCTAGTCATCCGACATAAGCGGACCTACTCTGAGCCCTCACCTCAGGTGCCTCACAGCCCCCGTGGAGACTGCTGCCCTGTTAACGCTGGTATGGACATTTCCTCCCTCTGTTCCCACAACTATACGCACAAGTCTCAGAGAGAGGTTCCTTCCTATTTTGAACTTTTTGAAATTCTTTGGGTAGATTATGGAGTACCAGCCAGTCCTCGAGGCTTTAGTGTTCAAGATTCATCTTTTCAAAAGTGTGGGTAAGTTCCTTCACCTGTAGCTGCAGTAAACAGCTGCCCCCTGCTGGTATGATGTATAAAACTGTTTGTTGTAAATGGATTATTAATTATTATTAAAATCTTAGGTCATATTCACAAAAACATAGTCCCCTCCAAAAAAGTATTGGAACAGCAAGGCCAATTAATTTGTTTTTGCTTTGCACTGAAGACATTTGTGTATGAGATCAAAAGATGAATATGGAAAGAGAGACCAGCATTTCAGGCTTTTATTCCCTGTTATATACATCTAGATATGTTAAACAACATAGAACACATTTTGTATCAAAGCACCCAGTTTTTCAAGTGAGTTAAAGTATTGGAACATGACAAGCAACAGGTGTTTCTTGATACCCAGATGTGTCATATAAGATTGGTTGTTTAATCATTAAGTAGCTTGAGATATCTACTCTCAGTTTAAGCTTTGGCTTTCACCTGTGAAGATTGCATTCATAGTTAAGAAGGGAAGAACAACATGAAGACCAGAGAGCTGAGAAAAGCGGGAAAATCCATCAGAGGTATTTCAAAAACATACTGGGCATAACCAGTACCAGAATATGGAATGTCCTGAAAAAGGAAACCATTGGTGTACCATTGGAGCAACAGGTATCAAACTGCGCATAAAGGAAAACAACTACTGATGACAGACAAATTGTGAGAGCAGTGAAGAAAAACCTCAAAACTAAACATAATCTATAGTGATATAATGTATAATAGAGATATAGAGGCCATACTGCAAGATGCAAACCACTCATCAGCAGTGAAAATCAGAAAGCCAGATTGGAATTTCCAAAAAATTACAGAGATGGGCCATAAATGAGTTCTGGAACAACATTTTATGTACTGATGAGACAAAGATGATCCTCTTCCAAAGTGATGGAAAGGCTAAAGTATGGAGAAAGAAAGGAACTGCTCATGATCCTAGACATACAAGCTCATCTGTGAAGCATGGTGGAGGTTGTGTCATGGCTTGGGCTTGCATGGCTGCTTCTGGAACCGACTCTGTCCTTTGTATTGATGATGTAACTCATGATTGTGGTAGCAGAATGAATGCAGAAGGCTACAGAAACATATTGTATGCCAATTTAAGAAGAAATGCATCCAAACTAATCCGAAGGAACTTTATTATGCAGCAAGACAATGATCCAAAACACACTGCCAACTTAACAAACGACTTTTGGACTGGCCAAGTCAATCATGAGAACTTAACACAATTGAACATACATTTCACTTCCTGAAGAGAAGACTGAAGGGAGAAACCCCACAAAACAGACAACAACTTAAAGATGCTGTGGTAAAAGCCCTGGAAAGGCATAAACAATGAAGAAACAAGAAATCTGAAGGAGTTTACAGGTCTTAGGCTTGATGCAGTTATTGATGCATATTCTTGATGCATATTGCATATGCAAGTGATATGCAACCAAATATTAAGTATTTTTGACTTTAATTTAGTTGAAAACATTCTGTTCTGATGCTTTATCTCACTTGAAAAACTGGGTGGTTTGATACAAAATGTGTTATATACTATGTTGTTTAGCATATCTAGTAAGTACCAGGAAATAAAAGCTGAAACTCTTCATTCTTCTCATACTCATCTGTTGATCTCACACACAAATGTCTTCAGTGCACAGTAAAAAAAAGGCCTTGCTGTTCCATTAAGTTTGGAGGAGACTGTATCTAACATATATATCTAATTCTTTTAGCACTAACATGCTTTCTGAATTACTCTAAGACCTACAACGGATAAAACTAGTCTTTTAGACTTAATATTTTTGTGAATATTGGCCCAGCCTCATACACAGCTTTTATTACATATAGTTAACTCCAATGAAATCACATCCTGTCTACTGCTTCTTATATAATGTACTGTGTTGGTAAATTAAACTGCAATAATTAAGAATTTAATAAATGTGAATATTGTTATTGAAATTAAGATTATTTCAGCTCAGGGTCTCCAAAGTACACTGTTCCGGTGACAACCCTCAATGCACTGTCTGAGCTGCCAGAACGAAGTAAGCCCTTATTCACCTTATTTTGTACAGTCTCTTTACCTATTATCATATGTTTCAGTTATGCTCAAATTGTTGTTTGGGGCATTATAGTGTATTCAGAGTGTTTGAGTAAAAAATCTGTCTTTGATGGCAAAATGGATTATTTATTTAAACACATTTATAAAATATTATAAAATATTGTCTCACAAACATGAAGAAACACAAGATAAAACATCTTACTATTAAGTATACACAAAACTACTGCTCAACTCTTTAGTCTAAAGTGACAAAAAGCAGAAATATAAGCTGTGTCCTTTATCAATGATGTATATGCAAACTGTAATTGCCTCCTCACATTCTCAATCCTATGTCCTATGCCAGTCTGCCATCTTTAACAGTTTATCAGTTTGTATATGTACTCAGAGAAATCAAGGAGTACCTTTAATTTAAAGCAGAGATATCCATCCATCCATTATCTATACCGCTTTATCCATCTGGGTCTCGGGGAAGCTGGAGCCAATCTCAGCATCTTCGGGCGAGAGGCGGGGTACACCCTGGGCAGGTCGCCAGTCCACCAAAGGGCCAACACAGACAAACAAC
>JAQQZR010000016.1:10420637-10450841 GCA_030068235.1 Notoglanidium macrostoma | reverse complement strand
TTTGTGAAGCTGCTTTGAGACAATGTCTGTTGTTAAAAGCGCTATACAAATAAAATTGAATTGAATTGAATTGAAATATAGCAAAAGTCACCAAACCAGAAAGCATACACAGTAATCAAGGCTCGGCCGTAACAGTCACATTCACAGTCACAGTGCTTTGCAAGGTGTGAGTGTGAATGTGTGAATATATGCATAATATATACAGAGTCTTTGGTGTGGTGACTGATTGGATGCAAGTGCAGCTAATTAGAAGTGTGGGGACTGACAGTAGAGGAGAGTGGTGACCATTCTCAGGTGGAGTATAAATAAAATGTTTGTGTATCCCTGGTTCTAGAGCATCTATAATCTTAAAAAACATTTTAAATATCCTCTTTTATGGTGGCCCCAAAGAGCAAAACAGCTGTGGGTCCTGTATGGGCTAACCCCCACAGTGCCCATGTGGGTTTTCTAGGGACTTCTGTATTTCCCTACTCATATGATAATTTGGAGGTGTGTGGTTTCAGGTTTCAGGCAGTAGCAACTGAGCAAAGAGTTATATCAGAGTTTGTCTATTTAGAGATGTTCTGGTGATATCAGCCTCGGAGTCCTCATGCTCTGACTCTTATGCTGACTGCCATGGGAGGCAGTGGATCCCATTTTGCCTGGCATGTACTGGTCTTCACTTTCATTGTACTGTGTGGATTCATGTCACTCTGGCTCACTCACACGTTGGACTTTGTCCATGCTTCAAGACAAGTTGGTTAGGTGGCTGGCATTGGTGCGGACCTCAAGTGCCTTTGTATCTTGAGCCAGTCCCAACCCTGAGGACAGTAGGACAGTGGACTGAGGACAATCTGGCCTGGTTGGGTGAGGCATTAGCCGATGAAGTTTCCATGACTTTGCAAGTGGTAGCCAGGGTCTGTTTACCTATTTAGAAATTCTCTGATGTAAGTCATGGACTGCCCCATTAAGGTGGGTTCCCATGCCTTCTGTGGCAATCAGGTATGACCAAGGTCAAACCAAATGGCAGTGACAGCCTAATCCAAATGTTTCTAAGCAGAAAAAATAAACCAGTACTATTTGCAAAAGATCTAAATAAGAAGGTCTTAGTATGGACCTGGTGAAAGATATCGTCTAATTGCCTTGCCCCACCTCGGTCCACACATTACAGCAGTTCCTAGTGTTTGCTAACTTTTTCCATCAATTCATCTGGAATTTTAGTTCCCTAGTGGCCAAGCTCAGCGCATTGACTAAAAAGTCTCCAGGGGGGTTCATTTGAGCCACTGAGGTGAAACAGGCATTTGACATCATCAAAGAGAGATTGATCATGGGTCTGCATGCCCAACCCTGAGGCCCAGTTCACAGTCAAAGTGGACACCTCAGATATAGAGGTGGGGCTGTCTTACCCCTCCCTAGAGGAATTACGATGTAGGGGACCATGAGTAGAGACACTGGCTCAAGGGGACTAAACACCAGATCCTCATCTTAATGGACCATAAAAACCTGGCTTATATTCGGCAGGCTAAATGCCTGAACCTCTGACAAGCTAGGTGGCCCAGATTTTACTTCAATATGTTGTACAAACCAGGTAGCAAACACCTGAAGCCGGACGCTCTCTTTAGGCAATGGGATCCTGATACACTGGAGCCCACCCCCCAGCCTATCATACCACGCCCACGAATAGTGGCTCGGCTACAGTGGTGTCTGGAACAAATTGTCCGTTATGATCTCCCTTCGGAACCAGAGGTAGGCTTTACATTCCCTCGAATGCACACTCCCATGTGTTGTCCTGGGGCCACATGTCACCTTTTGCAGCACATCTGAGGGTGGTTAGGACCCTGGAGTTTATATGTCAGTGTTTCTGGTGGCTGGGCATTTACTGGGATGTGCTAATAATTGCCACTTGCCAAATGATTGCCATAATGTGTAAGACAAAGAAAGAAGATGTAATATTATGAAGTGTCCTGTCCACTGCTCCACCCCTACTTGTAAACAACACATTCATAGGGTGAGCATATGGGCATTAGGTGATTCCTGCCCTAATGGATCTGTTAGTACTTGTTGCAGTTCCCATTTCTGACCACTGTAATGCGAGCTGAGGCGACGAGACACAGAGGCACAGAAACAGCGATAAGGTATTGTGTTTTTATTCCTCTTTGTTATCCCAGGGCTTTTTTATAGTCACCAAGTGCAGGTTGTGAAGAGTTTAATCAGAAACAAATCAAAGACAGTGCAGTTTATGTGGAAAATACGTGCTGGGGAGTTGGCTCGGGAAGAGCATATGGAGAGAAAATCTACTGACTTCGGGGCTTCTCCCAGGTCAAGGAGGCGGCGACGATGGGGATTCCTCCAGCGTCAGGCGTGTCCACTTACGGAGAGTCTGTTTGAGGAAGAAGAGAGAGAGAGAGTGTTTGCGTAGTAGTTCTGCTGCAATTTCCGTTTTATCTGCTTCTCCCGCGGGCTGGAGAGTGGCCAGGAATTTATTTCCAGCCATGCTGGGTTACATAGCCCCGCCCCGCTTGTTATCGCCGTGTGTGGTGCGGCAGGGTTTCCCTGTCTCCTTTTAGCATGGGGTTTTCCAGCGGGGAGGAGCGCTTGCTGTGACAAGACTCCGGGGCTGTGCAGCTATCGGCATCACAGTGCCCCCCCGAGCTCTGAGCTGTCGGAGTGATGATGAGAAATTTCTGTGCTTCGTCCCGGGCCGGTGCACCACTCTGAAGGAGAAGCACTGTAGTGAGAGGAACCATCGAGTTAGTTTATTGTTTTTGTTGTGGTTTAGTACTAACCATTGTAAAGGTGCGTTGTCAGTGATAAGTGCAATGTGACATCCTGTAAGATAATACTGAAGTTCCTCGATGGCCCATTTGATGTCGAGGGCTTCCCTTTCAATGGCTGCATACTGTCGCTTAGTGGGGTTCAGCTTCCAACTGATGTAGAGGATGAGGTGCTCTTCCCCATCGAAAACTTGTGCCTGGACTGTCCCCAGTCTGCTCTCCGAAGGGTCCATCTGCACCAGAAGGAGGAGGTTGAAGTCGGGGTTCCGAAGGACGGGGGAGCTGGTAAGGGGCGTCTTCAGCTCCTCAAACACCTGCTCGGCTGCTGGGGTCCACCTGACGTTCTCTGGTTCACCCTTCCTGGTCAGATCTGTGAGGAGGACAGCTATAGAGGCGAAGTTATTGACAAAGCGTCTGTAATACCTGGCCAGCCATAGGAACGCACATACCTGTTTCTTTGTTCGGGGTTGGGGGTACTGGAGGACTGCTTCGAACTTCTTCTCCTGCGGCTTCAGCAGGACCTGGTCAATGCTTTACCCCAGGTACTGTGCTTCTGTTATCCCCAGATGGCACTTCTTGGGGTTCGCCGTGAGCCTAGCCCACCGCAGCTCCTCGAGGACTCGGCATAGGTGGTACTGATGATCGTCCCAGGTGCGAGAGTGGATCACCACATTGTCAAGATGTCCTGGAGTGTGCCGGAGATGTGCCACAGCAAAGTCCAGGTGGGGGTGTAGCAGGATGTCCATTAGCCGCTGGAACGTCATCGTGTCTCCGCGCAGCCCAAAGGGGGGAACCCAGTACTGCCAGTGGCCATGATGGGGTGCTGAAGGTGGTCTTTGGGTGAGAGCTGGGGTGAGTGGGACATGCCAGTATCCCTTAGTTAATTCGAATGTGGAGATAAACAGGGCCCTTCCCAGATGTTCCACGAGTTCATCCTCCCTCGGCAACGGGTAGCTGTTGAACTCCGAGACCTCGATGAGCTTGCAGGAGGTCATTGCAAAGACGGAGGCTCCCATTGGGCTTTTTCACCATGATGATAGGGTTGCACCAAGGGCTGGTAAACTCCTTGATGACGCTGACCCAGAGCATGTTGGTGACTTCAGCCTCTATAGCTTGATGCCAGGCCTCCGCCCTCCACTGCTGCCTGACGATAACTCCTGGGGGTGTCTGGATGTGGTGTTTGCCATGTGAGTCCACTCAGGCTCCGAAGAAAAGATGTCGTGGAATTGTGCTTCCAGTTTGTTCAGATCTTGTCGCTAGACCAGGTGGAGATCTGCTTCCTTGTGGATGAGCTCTGTGGGACCTGAAACAGAGGAGAGAGATGACAGGAGTGCAGGAACTGGTTCTACCCATTGTTTGAGCAGGTTAATGTGGTACAACTGTGTTTCTGCTTGCTTACCTGGCTGCTGCAGGTGGTAGTTCACTGGGCCTGCTCGCTCAACCACCATGTATGGGCCCTGCCAGCATGTGAGGAATTGTCATGTGGCACTGGGGACTAGGATCAGCACCTTCTCCCTGATCTGGAACTCTGAACGGGCTCTGAAGTTTTAGGCCCATTGCTGCTCCTGCTGGAGTGGAATGGAGAGGGTTGGGCCTCCCATGCTTCTTTGGCAACGTCCCACAGTCCCTGGGGCTGCTGCCCGAACAGGAGCACGAACGGGGTGAAGGCCGTCGAGGCCTGAGGTGATTCCCGGATGGCAAACAGCACGTATGGGAGGAGCAGGTCCCAGTTCCAGCTCTCGCCCTCGATGACCATATGTTTCAGGGTCCAGTCTGCAGGTGGTATACAGATGTGCATAGATGTTGAATTTGCAGCAGCCGTCACAGGTCCCGCATCAGGCGGGAGACAAACGGGGTGCCCTGATCCGTCAGAATGTCCATCGGGACCCACATCCAACTGAATAGCTGGACAAGCTCTTGGGCGATGTTCAGGGAGGTCGCCTTCCGGAGGGCTGCAGCCTTGGGGTAACATGTAGCGTAGTCTACCAGGACAAGGATGTACTCATGGCGATGGGTGGACTTAGGCAGCGGCCCTACGAGGTCCAACCCGACCCGCTTGAAGAGGAATCCAATGATCGGGGGGGATGAGTGGAGCAGGTGCTGGCTTGTGCGGGGAGGTTTGCTGGCAGGCTGTGCATGCTCGGCAGAAATGTACCACTTCAGTCACCATTCTTGGCCAATGAAACCGGTCTTGGATCTTCTCCAGTGTGTTTCTCTGTCCCAAATGGCCTCCCAGTGGGTGGGTTTGGGCCAGGTGCATGATGGTGGCTTTGTTTTGGGTACGACAAGGAGATTGCACGGCTCCCCTCACCGTTGGCATTAGTAATACAGGAGTCCATACTTAGTGAAAAAGTAGGCTGCGGGGAGTGGCTGGCTCCACTCAGCACCTGGCCCCAGCAGTGCTTTAGCCTATCATCCTCCTTCTGCTTTCTGCCGAAGTTCCACTCGCGAGTTCCTACTGGCTCAAACACCAGAAGGGATTAGTCTCAGGGAGTGACTCATCTTCTGTTTCAGCCTCGGCCGCCCGCCCTTCATCTTCGGCAGGGAGGGTGGCTCTGGGCACTGCTGTGGACCTCTGGCGGCGGGGTCAGTGTCTCCGGCGGTGGGGAGAATCCTTCTCTCTCTCCTTCATTTTCTGCAGTGCCTCTGGAAGACCCGGCCAGTCCCGCCCTACAAGTAGAGGGACAGGGAGAGATGCCTTTAGACCAGCCGCCCACTCACCTCCTCAGTGCCCTAGGCGAACCTCGGCAGCCGACACTTCCCTGACGTCCCCATGGACGCATGTGATGGCAAGCCAGCCCAGGGGCCTGGAGGAGTTCGGCAGCGCCAACGGTCACACTAGGGTGACACTGCTCCCGATGTCAAGCAGGGCCGGTGACAGGCTGTCCCTCCAGCTCCAGGATGGTGGTCAGTGCTCCGGAACATGTCTTGGCTGTGAACCATGCAGGCCGCCATCCATGGTTTCCGCACAGCAGGCATCTCGGGTTCTGTTGTGCATGACGACATCCTGGCTCAAGTTAAGCTGGGAGTGGTCATTGCTGCGGTCGCTGAAGGAGAGGCTGTGGTGCGGGAGGGCCTGGCGTAGCGCCGAAGGAGTTCGGCCTGAACTGGCTCCGGGACATCTCTAAGGTGGATAGTGCTGCCTCCTATGTTTCAATGAGCTCCCTCGGCATCGCAGGTTGGGCCCCGCTCATAGCACGTTTCTCCTTAACCCCGGGAGGCACCGTAGAAAGCGATCGATGTGACCTGCTGGACAACTTCTTCGGCGGAGAGCACTTCTGGTTGTAACCACCTCCGTGTCATCCGGAGAAGCTCATCCATTTGGGCCCGCGGCTCTTGCTCCTGCTGATACGTCCAGCGGTGAAAAGCCACCGCTGCTCGACTCGATGATAGCCTGCAGCGCACCAAAATGGCCATGCCGCACGCTCCACGGTGCTTTTGAAAATGCCCAGGTAGGCTTCAACGTCGTCCTGAGGCAGAGCACATCCCGAGCGGGAACCGGCAAGGCCACCGGGGCCAAGGGGATAGCGCAGAGGTCAACCAATTCCTTAGGACATTGTGAACTAGCTCCCGATTAACTTGGCTCTGCTCCAGGCTGGCCTCCAGCCGGCATTGGATGACCAGGCCGACCACCAACTCCGCTGGCTGCATGTGCTCGTCTCCTGCCCGCATTCTCCACCACTGTCTTGTTTTTGTCTTGTCTTATGTCTGCACTGTTTGCATATTTGCAGAATTTGCTCTTTATGTTGTTTTTGCCATGTCTGCACATTTTTGTACTTTTGTGTTGTCTTGTATGTACAGTATCACCTTGTCTCATTTCACTGTACACTGTATTACATGTATATGGTTGAAATGACAATAAAAGCCACTTGAACTTGTAACGTGAGCTGAGGCGATAAGACACAGAGGCACAGAAACAGCGATAAGGTATTGGGTTTTTATTCCTCTTTTTACAGTCACCATTTGCAGTTTGTGAAGCGTGTAATCAGAAACAAATCAAAGAAAGTGCAGTTTATGTGGAAAATACATGCTGGGGAGTTGGCTCTGCTGCCGTCTCCGTTTTATCCGCTTCTCCCGCCACCTGGAGTGTGGCCAGGAATTGATTTCCAGCCATGCCAGGTTACACAGCCCCGCCCCACTTGTTATCGCCATGTGTCGTGTGGCGGGGTTTCCCTGTCTCCTTCCACGGTTTTCTGGCGGGGAGGAGCACGTACTGCGCCAAGACTCCGGGGCTGTGCAACCTTCAGCATCACACCACCTATTAATATCTCTGTAGAACTAAATTGGAACAGTGAGTGCATTACCCTACAATTGTGCAACATCTATAAGTATGATCAAATCAGTGGAAGATTGGTTCATCTCTGTCAAACAGCAACATTTTAAAATTTTTGGTCACTCATAATAGGTAATTAGTATATCAACTGATTTTAAAACCTATGGAGTTCTGAATGAGGTCTTTATGAAGCTGTTAATGTCACAGTAATTACAGGAGAGTTGGATGGAGTAGCAGAATTCTTTAAAATAAAGCAAAACAATTTACATGAAAAGAAAAGTATGATCAAAAACAAGGGCAAAAACATGACTAGCATGAGTATAACAAACACAACAAAAGCTTGGCAATGAAACAACCAGAAAACAAGGTGTGCATGATTGAGGTCATGTGACAAGGTGCAGTGGCTAGTAGAAAATACAGTCCAGCTCACATGACAATTAACATTTGCTGAATGTCTGGTATATATGGTAAGGCTCTGCCACACCTGCCCTTATTGTGCACAATACACAATACAATGCACAGTACAAACAGAAACATGCAGAAAAGCACTGAGCATGACAAGGTTCTTAGATGTTAAGCTCCCAGCCTGATGGGCCACAGCACTGCATATTTTACTATTCTGCTTCAATTAACATTTAATATTTTTACACAGATTTAACATCAAATGACTAATCAATCAACCAATCAACCAATCAATCAATCAATCAACCAACCAACCAATCAATCAATCAATCAAGCAATTTTTTTTTTATTGGTTAGTTAATTCATTCATTTGTAGTTATAGTTATAGTCATAGTTATTTAATTATTTCATTAATTAATTCATTCATTTGTTCATTAATTTGTCCATTCATCTTTAATAACAGCTTTGTTAGATTTGTTATTTGTCATAGCACATAGGAGAACAACAGTTCTGCAGTTGTACTTCTAACCAGAAAGTACAATTAGTAGAATAAAGTGCTGATGAGCCAATATTACAGGTGAGAGTAAATAAATAGTACCCTGCAAAAACGGGTGTGTGGGGATGTGGGTCAATGTAGGTCAATACCCCAAGGTAGATGTAGCTTATTGACATTAGACATGACAACAGTAGCAAGTATGTATAAGGCCCATAAATGTGAGGAAGGAGTGAGTTAGCGCTGTATATTAAGCTCACGAATTGGAAAGGGTAGTGGATTAGTGTTGGGTTTAAGAATTCAGCTTGGTGGTGATGTTATGGAAATAAATGTTTCTGGATGGTTCATCCTGGATGGGTCACCAGTCTATCACAGGGCTTATTATAATTATATATACAGTACTAGTCAAAAGTTTGGACACACCTACTCGTTCATAGGTTTTTCTTTATGTTGACTATTTTCTATTTTGTAGAATAATGTTTGAAAGTTTGTGAACTGTTTAGAATTTTGAATATTTCTGCACAAATATAGCCTAAAACATCATCAAATTTTCTGACACATCCTAAAATTAGATAAAAAAGAACACAATTAAACAAATGAGAGAAGAATATTATACTTGATGATTTATTTATTGAAGAAAATGATCTAATATGACATATCTGTAAATGACAAAAGTATGTGCACCTCTAGGATTGGCAGTAAAATTTAAGTCAGCAGTTTTCAATCAATGGGATGATAATATGAAGTGTGGAGTGGGTGTCCTTTTTTATTTAAAGAACAGGGATCTACAGTATCACTGAGTCTGATCTTCACAACTCATGTTTGTAGAAGTGTTCATGGCATAAACAATAGATATTTCTGAGGACCTCAGAAGAAGTGTTGTTGAAACTTATCAGGATAGAAAAGGTTACAAAAACATAAGGTTACAAACTCTAAAGTGTTTGGACTCCACCAATCCACAGTCAGACAGAAGGAGGAAATTCAAGAAAATTGTTACCCTACACTACTCTCCAACAAGAACATTGCTGCCCATCTACAGGACAAGCCAGAAGACTGTTGGAAAGATTTTGTTGATGGATGAGACCACAATTGAACTTTTTAATTTAAATGAGAAGAGTTGTTTGTAGATAGGAAAACTCTACATAGTTTATTAAATCAGTAAACTATGGCTGCGATATAGCCTACCATATATATATTTTTTTCGTCTGAGGCTGGCACCATACTATTCTGCTGCAGCTCTACCACGCTGCTATTTGCTGCTAACTTCCAAGAATTGTTGAGAGGTTTGGCGAGCCATCAGTGCTGTAAATTCATTCCAAGTTGTAAGTTCATTCCAATAGATAGATAGATAGATAGATAGATAGATAGATAGATAGATAGATAGATAGATAGATAGATAGATAGATAGATTTATAGATTCATAACTTTATATTCAAAATGTATATACTTCTGTGAAGCTACTTTGTGACAATGTTGTTAAAAGCGCTATGCAAATAAAATTGAATTGAATATCTCTCTACATGGCTCTGTGTGTGCGTGATGGGTGGATAGTTCTCCTCCACACCAGCGGGTGGCGCTGAGACGACGCAGTGGTTAAAGTTACTGTCAGTCCACATTCAACAACAACTCAGAGCACAGCTCGACCAATGTTATGCTAACGAGATTGATTGCTAGAAACTGTAGCTGGGATTTCTGTAGGAACACAAACATTTAACAATGGCAAGTACTTTATTCCTTTAATATGGTACTTTATTTCACCATAAATGTATAAATATATGTCGTCCAGTTCTCAAGAAACACTGACAACTGCTCAAAGCTAGTATTTGCTAGCTGCAGTAGCTTGTCTTTAGTGTTACAGGGCGGTGCCATACAATGGGATTCAGTTATTAGTTAGCTGCTTAGCTTGGTAGCATGCTAATTCCATATTAGCATTGCCACCTTTGACAGTCAGTGACGTTGGAGCTCTCAATAATTTAATCTGCGTTGTTCAGAAATGACTGAATGGTGTCTTATTTAATATTAGTCTGTTAGGTAGCTATAATGAAACTAGTTAGCTGTAATGAACTAGTCAGACCCAGCTCGGAAGCTAAAGGTGCCACTGCTAGTGTTAACTTGTCAGGTCAGTTCAGTTCAGTGAACTTTATTGACATGATTTTTACAGTATTAAGCATGACAATATCGATAGCAATAAATAAATCATCTGATATAGTGAACCAGTACATCTGCATTTCCAACATTATTTGATATATTTACTGCATTACATATCACGCTGCTAGCATTTTTTTTGTATTCTTGTCATGTTGACATTATTACAGTAATATTATATAAATTTTTTCAGGCTTCTCAAATGTAATATTGTTACCATCATGCTGCTGTAAGTGTGTCATGTCCCTGTAAGGGATTAATAAGAGTTTAGCTTGCATTAGTGAGAGAGAGGGAGGGAAAAGGGTTGTTTTGCCACAAATGTAGCTGTGGTTATTCATTAGTCAGATATTTCAGTTGTTTTTGTTTTTCTGTGAAGGCTGAAGTCGAGGAGACGCTGAAGAGGATCCAGAGTCAGAAAGGAGTGCAAGGAATCATCATCGTCAACTCTGAGGGTAATCAGTACACTCTGATTAATTTAATGTAGGGCCGTTGATTGATTGATTAAAAAACTAACTAACTAATCACACAATTTGCTGTGATTAATCATGATTAAATGCTTTCTTAAGACCGAAGCTTGTAATAATGAATAGTTAAATGTGAAATCATGGAATGGATATAGAATCAACACAAAGGAAGTATATTTAAATTCAGATGCTGTTGTGTAAGGGCATCTTTTAAACTCTGAACTCAGATTTTCTGCAATCTACAGATTTCCAATAAAGCCATGAAAATTGACTGTCAGATTGAAAAGCATATTTCCTATATGCAATAACAGAGATATTAACAAAACTCTGGCCTATTAACCATGTTAAACTGCCAGTTGAATTTTTAAATCATTATTAGATATCAGGTTAGAAGGTAATAATTTCTTATATGCGCTAATATAAATGATATTAACAACAAAAAATGTGTTCTGTGTCGAAGTTCATTTGAATGATTTCTCTCAGTCCTTTTCCTACTCTGTTATTTGGGTGGCAGTTTTTAGCAATTTATTTAACCAAAGCATTAGTTACCTTCTCACTTACAGGTTTCTTTATTGTCCCATGAGTACTACACTCTTGTAATGATAGTTTTGGTAGGGTGGTTTGCTATGAGGTGATATGTCAAAGACAAATTACTTCTGTGGTAATTAAATTCAGCTTTGCAAACTGTGCAGGTTTCTTTTGTTTTCTTCAGCAGTCTGTGGGGCAACGTTTTAAAGTGAAACTTTCCGCCTAAAACTCCATGCTTGTCCTTATCCATCTTTAGCCAGGATGGTACGGAGTGACGGCACACGTTATCACAGATCATTTACAGGGACTTGTAGAGCAGATACTCAGTCTAAGCCTAATAATAAATTGATTAAGAGATAGGCTTGTTTTTAACTAAGAAGAACATGTAATTATTGATGTGTTTTCTATGAGGAGATGTTTATTTAAGGTTTATGAAAGGAGCTGCAGTTTTTTTGGTCTTCAGGAGAAAGTAAAAAGTGAGTCGAGTCAGGGAATGACTGGATTGACAAGTTTAACATGTAGATGTTTTACAACATTAAATGTAACAGTAAATGGTTAAAAAGCATGATGCCATTCTTTATACCACAGATTGGCCGAATGCTTGAATCTGATTGGTCAGAAGATGTGCATTATTTAATGTAACCACACAGCACAGACAGTAGTTCTGGTTGTAACATGAATGATCGGTTTATAGTCATGTGCTCCTAATACGTTTTTGCTTCTGCAGTAACATCTCATAAACAGGAATGTGTACTGTGAATGCTCCTCATAATCTAAGACTACTACTAATAAATGGATTTTAAAGAAATATGTTGTTTACAAACTGTAATCATTGATCTGGTGATGTTTTTAGGAATATCTATGTAACATTCATGGATGGAATCTTGGTTGTAAGCACTTTGTAACAGCCAAAGTGTCCCAGCGCAGGAAAGGCTTCAGGACTGAGGAGTTTATGCGTTCTGCTTTCTTAGTAAAATGACAGGAGAGATCTGAGATAGAAAAGGTGAGGGAATGACTATAACTACAATGGCTATAACAAGTGAGAAGAGGAACTAACTTGTCTCTCGGATGTTCTATAACATTAACTTGAACTATAAACCATTCAAATGCATGAAGCATAATACATTAAGATATTAAACATAGTGTTTGTGGTGATCTAAATGGAGTAACCCTCTCCAGACCGTTCTGTGGAGCGCCCCATCCCCTGCCCCCTTCCCTGCCCTGCCATCATTACTGTTGTATAACCGTGCAGTCTGTCGTGTTACTCTGTACTTACATTTAAAATTTACAAACACTGATGAAATGCTGTACTATAAAAGGAATAAAACTGCTGCTGTTTTAGGGAAACAAAACTGAAAGAAAAAAAACCTCTGAGGTAATAACTAACTCCTCAATGTGTCTGTTGGGCTGCATCACTCCACTCTCTTCATTTGTTTTTCTATAATAACACACGCTCTTGTGTTTAATTTCTTACACATGCTATCAATCACTTAGAAGATTCTCTTTAGCTACTGGAATATTGAGATAATCTATGACATGAGAACATCACATGATAAAGTCCAGCTAAATTTAAACAAAGCTATGATTGTTGTCCTACTTTTGCCTACTTCTCTCTCTCTGTCTCTCTCTCTCTCTTTTTCTCTCTCTCTCTGTGTGTGTCTCTATCTCTCTCTCTCTCTCTCTCTCTCTCTCTCTCTGTGTGTCTCTCTCTGTCTGTCTCTCTCTCTCTCTCTCTCTCTCTCTCTCTCTCTCTCTCTCTCTCTCTCTCTCTCTCTCGCTCTGTCGCTCTCTCTCTGTTTCTCTCTCTCTCTCTCGCTCTGTCGCTCTCTCTCTGTTTCTCTCTCTCTCTCTCTCTCTCGCTCTGTCGCTCTCTCTCTGTCTCTCTCTCTGTCTCTCTCGCTCTGTCGCTCTCTCTCTGTCTCTCTCTCTCTCTCTCTCTCTCTCTCTCTCTCTCTCTCTCTCGCTCTGTCGCTCTCTCTCTGTCTCTCTCTCTCTCTCGCTCTGTCGCTCTCTCTCTCTCTCTCTCTCTCTCTCTCTCTCTCTCGCTCTGTCGCTCTCTCTCTGTCTCTCTCTGTCTCTCTCTCTCTCTCTCGCTCTGTCGCTCTCTCTCTGTCTCTCTCTCTGTCTCTCGCTCTCTTGCTCTCTCTCTTGCTCTCTCTCTCTCTCTGTCTCTCTCTCTGTCTCTCTCTCTGTCGCTCTCTGTCTCTGTCTCTCTCTCTCTCTCTTGCTCTCTCTCTGTCTCTCTCTCTCCTCTCCCAAGGCATTCCTATTAAAACCACTTTGGATATCTCGAGTACAATGCAGTATGCAGGTCTCATCCACCAGCTGGTGATGAAAGCACGCACTACAGTGAGGGACATTGATCCACAGAATGACCTGACTTTCCTCAGAGTTCGCTCCAAGAAGAATGAGATTATGATTGCTCCAGGTAGTGAAAAGGTTTTCCTCTCTGTCTCTGCATATGTTGCTCTCCTTTGTCTGTGCTTGTATGTTATTGTATTGTTGTGCCTAGTAATTTTGATCCTGATTAATGAATTTAGTAAGTGTTTAAGTGTTTTTAGTCATTTATATTGAATGTCCCCATCATAACCTAGACCAGTGTTTTCTACACCTGTATCACATAATCTTTTTTTTAAATATTTTCAAATTAAACAGGGCAACAGCATTTTCAAAATGTGCCATTTCTGTGGCTTGGATTATCTCTTATACGATGTTCTCTGTTCCGTGCTGTTTTTACCTCATACATTACGGGGTGTTGTATGTGAAAGGGGCTAAAAACATGATGTTTAGGGCAATTTTTTCCATGAGGAAATTACACTACTGTAATATTGACCATTGGAATGAACAGGTAGCCCACGCTCTGCAGCAGGTAACGTACGTGTACGGCTTCTTAAACGTCCTGATGATGGAAGCAACAGTGCAGTAGCTCATGTTGAGCTGGACTCATTGACCAGCCTTTCTCATGTTTAATCCATGATCAAGCAGATGGTCAACCTAAGTAGCCTGTATCTCATCTGGCACTTGTCCTTCTTCCTTTCACTTATCTTCCACTCACTCCTCATTCTCTAACTCATGACTTTTATTCTTGCCCAATAAAGGTGTGCATAGCTGTGACCACTTTATTGTCCTCAAACTCTAATTTTTTCTTAAGTGAACACTGTCTATTGGTTGCCGTTTGGTAAATGAATGGCAGTTCTTTATAAATGAATATATAAGATTTTTATTGTATTCTATTCATGTTAATGTAGCGGTATTGTTAACAAAGGTATTGTTTCAGTGTAATAACACGATCTGTGAAGTGAACCATAAGTTGTTGCCTTCTGGAAAAATTTTGTGAATGGATAATTTGAAGTATTTATTTCAACACTCATAAAGGTACTTTAACAGGACTACATCAGTTTCTTCATTTTTACTTGGCGTCTTTATTTTTAACCAGATATCTGTATCACAGTCTAAGTTCTTATATTATATAATGTAGTGGGTGGGAACAGTGCTACCTAGCTCCAGGGTCCGCAGTTTGGTCCTGAGCTTGAATTACTGTCCTGATGTCCATGTGTGTTTCCTCCAGAGTTCTCCAGTCTCCTCCCAAAACATGCAGTACATGTGAATTTTGCTTTGCTAAATTGCTCTTATGTGTGAATGAATGTATGAATTTGTGAATGTGTGTTCAAGGTTCCCCCTCATTGGCCTGGCATCCCAACCAAGGGTGTATTCGAGGAATGGGGTGTGGCCATCTGTAGCTGCAATCACTAGCATTAGCGTTTAGTTGTCAGGACTGTAAATAAACTTAAACAAGTTCTTAGCTGTAACTAAGCTCATTATAAAATTTAAATAAAGTTATATAAACTGCATGTGCTTGTGGTAAACAGCAGAAGATACACTTGTGTAGTGAAGTTGTCATGATAAACAACATGCTGTAATTTAAATATCTGTTCATGTTTTGAGAGTGAAAGCATTCACATCTTTATCTGTTGGGCAGCACAGACAAGCTGAGCTGCATCAGAGAAGGATGTTTTGTTGCTCTGCATTAGAGTCCAGCAGCAGGTGGTTAGAGTTTGTATAGGATACAAAGTAGCTGAAAAGGAAACATTATGAAACACCGCATGCTTTATTTTTGTCGTGACAATAGGAATCTGTGTTTCCTGATTTCTCATCACAAGCCTGTAACTATGTTCTGTTCCCCCAGTTATGTGTAGGAGTTCCAGTAGAAACCGGTGTAGCTCAGTATTTATGCTGCCAGTAGCCGATTCTAGAAAAACTAGGATTGTTTTTCTAAGTAGGAGATTAAATCTCTAAATAAAATATTTTTGTGCATAACATAACCACAGATATGGAAACTAAGGGTGACGGCATAGTGACCTACTTCTGTCAGAAAACCAATTAGGACGTGTCCAGTAGGTTGTTGTACCAAGTTGTTCACAGGAAAACCTCTCACACTAACCTATTTCCCTTCTTCTCTCTCCACAGATAAGGACTATTTCCTGATAGTCATTCAGAACCCCACAGAGTGAAAATGCTGTTTTCTGTATAGCCTTTTATTTAAACAATGCCTTTTTTATTTTTCTGCAGAAAAATGAATTTTGTTTTTTGGTAGTTACATAAGTGTACAGCTAATGTCCTACAATCTGACACTAATAGGCAATATGGTCTCTGTCAAACATTAGTGATATGCAAAGTGCATTGATGTCCTGTTATTCCTTATCATTCCAGTATTTTTTTTTTTCAGAAATAGTTAAATCCACATAAATTATTGTTCTTTTATTTGCTTTTTATGCCAATGCTCAAACAATTACTCACCATAGAGATAAAAGAGTAGCTAAATGTAAAATGTTTTTTTATCTGTCATAAGCAACAATAAAACTCCAGTGTGTAAACCAGTGTTAAGATGCAGTATGCTTGATGTGATGTGCAAGCTGAGGGGCCCTGGGGCGGGGGAGATGTGTTCTCTGCCCGGTCCTGCCACTCCAACCCAGAGAGCTTGTCCAGTTTTATTCTCTTGACTATGGCAATATCATGATTCAAACTTGTGATCTCCTGACAATAGAGCAAATGCTTTTTTCCTTTTTTATTTTAAATCATTATTATCAGATGTAGCTCATGTAGCATATTCTCAATACATCCTTGTGGATTAGCTATTACTATGTAAACAATATTTTAGAATCAGCATATTAATATAAGCCTGTGATTTGAATTACAGCCAGCTTTATCATCAGGGCTGCCATTACAGAAAAGTAATCTGTTAACTTACTAATTAATTAAACTTACTGACTGATCAGATTGGTGAATTCAACAGTGCTGTAGAATAATGCCAGTTATATAACAGTCAGTTCTGGTTCACTAATCTGATTGGATTAGAGATGTTTGAAAAGTACTTATATTTAGTATAACTGCAATGGGACATTTCAATGTGTTTCACTCCGTTTGTCAGTGCTTGCCACACAAAATTCCACAACTGAAACTGTCGCTGTAATTGAATTAGTGATGTCATCAGCAGACATGGCTTTTTTTCATGAAAATAACTTTTGACTAAAATATTGAAAGCTCGTCAGTTGAAATTGAAAATAAAGAAGTGAAGCTAACTTCACTGAATGCACTTTAAATAGGAATGTACATCAATGTAGGCCCAAGGAGTAGCAAGCTAGCCAGCTAGCTGATGGGCGATCAGTGAGCGTGACTTCTTCAGGAACTATTTAATTTAGTGGAGCAAAATTAAATAGAGTATTTGGCTATAGTGTGTCCAAAATGTTTTTTACTCATTGTTAATTGATTGTTTATATAGCTGTTGCGTAAAAGTTATATCACCCTTGCAATGGTGCTGTTATAGTGAATACTTGCATGGCTGTAATTAGATATGGCCAAATCACAGCTTTGCTGACATTCAGTATAATTGCACTATTGCTCATGCAATATTACTTAAATGATCAAGATCAGGATTAAAAAATTGTCAGCTCCTTAGTGGAGCCACTAAAAGCATTCACCATGTACATCTCAAGACTGAATATCTTGCTTTCATGAATCCATGGACCCAACCTGCCTTGTGTCAGCAGTTCATGCTCCTGCTTGTGATGTAATGGTGTGAGGAGTTTTTTTCTTAATACCCACTGAGCATCTTTTGAAAGCCACAGCCTATCTGAATATTGTTGCTGACCCCTTAATGGTCACAATGAACCCATGTTATAAAGGCCAGTTCCAACATGATAATGTGCCCATGTCACAAAGCACAAATCATCTCAAAGTGGATCCATGAACATGACAGAGTGCAGTGCACTAAAATGGCCTCCCCAGTCACCAGATCCGAACCTAATACAGATGTGGAAGAACGAGAGATTCGCAGCATAGATGTACAGCTGACAAATCACAAGCAATTACCTGATGCAATCGTATCAACATGGACCAAAACCCTCAAAGCAGTGTTCCAAAGACCTTGTGGAAACCATGCAAAGCCAAGGGAGGTCCTACACAGTATTAGTCGGATGTTCCTAATAAAGTGGATGGTGAGTGTATTTTCTGTATTTTTATGTTATAGAAATAACAAATAGTTTTAAACTACAATGAAAATGATTTTATACAAACTTTTAATGCATGAAATAGAAGTAGTTTTTAACAGTCCGCGTTGTGATATTTCCCTTTAAGTCTCCCTGTGACGTCACAGGCATGGTTTATTGAGTGTTCGGTTGTTTTGACACAGCGCGAGGCAGTGTGTTGGTCGTCAACCTTTAGCGAAGTCGAAACAAAACATTAAACAGTTCGGAAAGTGCAGAAATATATTAGTTCCTCTCACACTGTAGTGATGCCATCCGACAGACCTTTTAAACAACGGCGGACATTCGGTAGGTTTCTTTACAAGTTGAGAAGCTATAATATTTCATCAGTATTTGTTTACCATGTCAACCGCTGTTGTTCAACCTGCCAGCTAGTTAGCTGGGTCTTTTAGCCAACTAATGTTAATTTGTAAATTATCGCTATAACAAGTAGCTAGTTAGCCTTAACTGCTGGCTTTGGTCGGTTTAGCTTCAGTAAGATTTAGTATTAAATTTCAGTGAACAGCTGTCGGGCCTCTTTTTTGTCTGTAGAAAGGTTATAGGCTATCGTTACTTCGCTAAATCATCTAGCTGTGTCACTGTGCGCTAGCTAACATCACATTTTTTATAGCCACTTTATTAGCTGGTTAGATATGTATTAGCCTGCTTAGCTAAGCAGCTATAACACTTGCTGAACTAGCTGCGTATTTTGAATGTTACATTATTTTGTTAGCTAAATGTGTAGCGATGTCATGTCAACACCTAACTGCAGAGTCATCATAACTTCAGCTGTTAAGGTTAGACGGCCATTTCTTGGAAACATGACATCTTTAACCAGCTAATTGATTACGTCATTTTATGTCATATTATATACAGTATAAGGTAGTACATTGAAGGCTATTCTAACCAGAATAAGTTAGAGTAAGAGGGTGTAGTTTAGCTAGCGAATATAAATTGAATTCTTCCTGTTATTTGGCAGTAAAAGAGCTCGTGCTCGTCAGCTGATACACGTGTTTGTGGAACATGGTGAAATTTGATGTGCTATATATTCCACACAGAGGACTGGGTGTGTGAAGGGAGGAGCATCTGCTATTTTATAATCTGCGCAGCAAAGATTACTGCTTTGTGACAGATTTGTTAGCTTTACGATCGTGTAATTGCAGGCATTCTGTGGCCCAGCCTTTGGCATTGCAACATAAATAGCATTTAGTTTTAAACCGGCACAAACTGCCATGATGGAGGAAGCAGTTTCACCCCTCCAGAATGCAGGCTTTCCAGGGGTGCCGGGGAGGGCAACTAATACAGCCTCAAAGGGTCCCTCAATGCTGCTACGTGACGTCATATACTAATTTACATACTCCTTGAATCCTCATGATCATTTGCATCTCAAAACGTGCTATCATGAAGATAAAATGTCTGGAGAGAGAATTAGCTAAAAATTGGCTAAAATGCCAGTTCTGCAATCTTTATCTTAGGTGCTGGGCGGTATACCAGTTCTCCCAGTATACTTGGTCAGATTTCTGGACCAGTACATGAATTCTGGATACTGGTATATCGTTATTACATTACAATTACAATGTCTTCATCGGATGCAGATGCTATGAGAGTACAAGTTCAAGGCTAAACCGGGCAAAACCAGCAAGGATGAGAGTTTCAAAGATGCGGTGTATTTTCTTCACGCTCATTGTCGCTGTTTTTACCCGGTTTCCTTGATTCCTGTACATTTGTAATGCCTGTTTCGCTCATATAAAAGACGGTGATCTCACTCCATATCACGCGAACCAGGAGCGCTTTTCTTCAGTACAAAAAAAGTTGCATTGTGATGACTTAAGCGCCCCCGGGAGCAGATTGTTTAACACAGTGTGACTATAGTAAAAAATATTGTTTGCATTATGCAGCTATTTCATGCTTAATGAATCCTCCATATATTGTGTCATTTCATGTAAGGAAAGCCTTCATTATATACATGATAAAATGATTATTCTGTTTTACTCCTGACTGTAGAATTAGGCACAAAGCTATATAAAGAGATAATCATGCAAAAATGAATAAATAAACAAATACAGTGATGTACAGTGAAACTGTCTAAATCTTAAAAAATACAGAGATGCACATTTTTGGTCATATCACCCAGCATCAGGCTAAGGTTGGGTGAAAACTGCTGAAAAGCTCTCTTTAAAAGTTTATAACATGGTCGCTTAACCATATAATGTGTAATAAGTGCTGGTTGTCGTGATACGGTGCTGTCTACGGTGCCAGCCCACCCTCAGTGAATTTTAACTGTTGGTTGTGCAGATTGAGGCTTCTGGTATTTAAACAGTGCAATTGTTACACCCCTAGTGTTCAGTGATTGGTTGTTATGGTGATCAGTGTGTTGTTAGGAAATTTGGTGTTCAGTGATTGGTCAATGGAAACAATGGATGTGCAAGCACAAGTCGGTTAGGCTTTAAACTCTGAGGCTGATCCTGTTCTCTCAACTCATATAAAGTTGGTAAAAGAATATAAAAAGGCATCAAATTTAGTGACAAACTCACTAGGTTGCAACATTCAGGGCTTCTGTTAAAATCTTAGTTTACATCTGTTAGTAATATCAAGCATAAGCAGGGGGCGTCTGGGACCTTTTTCAGTCAAGATTAATTTTGTTGTAATTATTATTCAGTTTGTTATACACCTAGTTGACTGATTTAATACTGATCTCAATATGTCAACTAGAACCCAAACATTTTAATGAAACTAGGAAAAGTGCTATATTTGAAATGATATATTTCCAGTCTTCCATTTTAACATGATGCACATGATGTAACGTTTGGGAATAAAAAGCTCTGGTGGATCTGGCTAATAAGCAAAAATAATGCTTGAACACATTTTAAACCCGTACAATTAATTTTCTGAAATAATAATGCGTGTTTTTTTTTTTAAGACATTGTTGAGTAAGCAACAGACCTGGCTTCGTGATTAGTGCATGTGAACTGTTTCACTATTTCACTATTTGGTTTCCAGCTGATCGCTGCAAGGAAGTGCAGCAGATACGAGAGCAGCATCCTAATAAAATCCCGGTAAGACACGTTACTATTATCTTATTAGGAAATAATCATAAGCCAATAACAGTTTACATTTATGTCATTTTTATATCATTTATGTCAGTTTAGCTAACCTTCAGTGTCTGATATTCTGATTCAGTCTCTTTCTCTCAGGACGACTGCGCACAGAAAGTGCTGTGCTTTATTACACTGTAAAAACGGTGTGTGTCTGTGTGTCTGTGTGTGTCTGTGTGTGTGTCTGTGTGTGTGTCTGTGTGTGTGTCTGTGTGTGTCTGTGTGTTGGATTATTAAGTGCAGTTTGATGATGTGATTGAAACTGACTGCATCATGTGTATGTGTTACTTGTCCTGTTTGCTCCTAGGTTATCATTGAACGGTATAAGGGAGAAAAGCAGCTTCCTGTTTTGGACAAGACCAAGTTTCTAGTGCCTGATCATGTCAACATGAGTGAACTGGTGAAAATTATCAGGTGAGAGCAGAAATTCTGGTTTAATCAAACGAGAGACTTGATTAGTAATGTGCAAACTGTCTGAATGTGTGTAAAAGATTTTTTTTAAAGATATAACTAAAGATGTCTGTGAAAATTGAGTAAAAAGGTCACTTGTAGACTGCATGCTCCTATCTTGAGTTTCACATGGTCAGGTTTGTTTACTTGCTGGCTGGGACCTTAGCCACAGATGTACAGCTCCTGCTATCCCTCCCCGGAGCGCTGCTCAAGCATTTCAGTGTTCCAGCTCTAAAATTAGTCGTGTTATCAGTGGCAGCCAGTCACTTCTGTAGGGTCTCATGTTTGGTGAATCCTATGAAGTATGTTAGAGAAGAGAAGTCAGCATCATCTCAGAGGAAAAGATTAGCAGGCATGTAATCATTCAGTTCACGATATTAGGTCTACAATTCCATTTTGCCACGATATTATTTGAAATGAAAAGATGAAAATACATGTTTTTCTTCTATTCTTTATCAGCATAAATATTCCTTTTGTTAATTTTATATATACTTTCGTTTCATTTTCATAATAACCTACAATTTTTATTTACATACATTTGTCTATCTATTAATGAAAATATTCCTTTTATTAAAAATAAATCCGGCCCCTGGGTGTAACTCGATTCGCAGGTTTATATTAACGTGCTCTCACACAGGGGCATGTACGTCAGACATTTCCACATAAACAGTTATGAATATGGTGAAGACGTTTATTTAACATTTGCGAGGAGTTCCCTCTGTCAGAACTTTGCAACAGTCAGAGGTTAAAAAAAAAAAGTTTTCTTCAGGACAGAATTTTGTGGTTTCTCTGTAACATGAAAAACTACCTTTTTTTCTGTGTGTCATTAACTTCAAGAGAGGGGAAAAGGAGGCTGGTGAGGGACCGACTGGTTATAGCTGCTTTACCATGAACAGTAACAGGAACTTGTTTTGCAGATGTTAGGCAAAATTGTGTCTTCCATTAAGAAATGGAATTGTTATAGGATTGGCTGTGGTATAATTGCTGCAGTATAGGATGAGTATAAGAAACAGAACTCCTGTGTTCTTTCTTACAGGTGGATGTAATGTACAGTTCATGTATAGTCTTACTCGTTTCTGATATAACAGAAAAAGGTTTTGTGTAATTTTGTTAAACCTAATTCAGTTTTCTAGGATCTATTTCATTATTCAGCCTTGCTTCATATTTCCATATTTAATCTTAAAAATTAGCATTAAGATATTGTTTTGAAATGGAGATCATTGCAAAATGTTACAATAAAAGTAAAAAGGGAAAAGTAAGCCAGATCAGGGGGTTGTTTTCTATTCCACAGAGGACGGATGCTATTGTGAGTTCAACCTAACTGAAAATACTTTCTTTTTTTTTCTCTTTTTTAATAACTGGATGCATTCTTTTAAGTTTTGTTTGAATGCACAGTTTTGCCGCTGCTGAGCTACAGGTGATTTGGAAGTTGGTCAGCTAAAATATTTAGACAAGACATGGGGAAGCAAATCTCTCTTATCATGTCAGTGAGAATCCTGCTAATTGATTAACAAGTGTGTTATTTTCCTCATACTTGCTGATACAAAGGCACCAATCATTTTACACAGTGTTCATACTGAAAATGAGGCAGTTGTGTTTAAAGGACACAGAGGCATAGTCTTTATCTTGGCTGCAAGTTTTTATTCCAGCTATGTAGGAGTCACACTTTCAAAAGCTTTTCAAGCTTTACCTAGTTCTGATTTTTTGCTCAGATTGGATCTGTCTATTTTGGGAGTCACATATGTAACCTCAAATGCACAGTGGTTAAAGCACTGCAAGCTGCCACTGTCGAGCTTTTGAGCAAGGCCTTGAATACTCTCTGCTCCAGGGGTGCCGTATCATGGCTGAGCCTGTGCTCTGACCCCAGCTTCCTAACAAGCTGAGATATGCCAAGATACACAGTTTCACTGTGATGTAATGTGTATGTTTAGTTTAGCTTGAATTGATTTCCCAAAATGTTAAGAAACATACCAATTTCCTTCCACTGAATATAGTCACTGCTGTTGCTGTCCTGCGTTGTTTTGCCACCCGGTCAACACTGGATGATAAAGAGGATCACGATGATATGTGGTCATGTAGGCCACATTATTCTGATCTGACTATTCTCATTCATATCTCATATCCACATATCTGATCTACAACCACATACAAAACTGGCTCAGGTCTGATTTGAAAAGATCAGATTCACTGTCCATACAGTCCTAAAAAACATTCTAATCTGTTACATTAAGGCAGAAAATCCAATTTGTGTCACTTCAACCTGGTAACGTGAATGTAGTCTTAGTCATGTGAAGACCAAGCATGCCTGAGTAAGCACATGGAAACCTGCATGGCTCCAGTTTAAACCGAATGAACGCCTGCAGCCACACTGACACTTTGTGAAACCCTGCTGATTCAATCTAATTGAGGTATTATTATTCTGCTGTACTCCTGTGTTATGTTCTTATAGTTTTCCTTGTATTATTTACTCTGACCTGCAGGCGTCGACTGCAGCTGAACCCCACTCAGGCCTTCTTCCTCTTGATCAACCAGCACAGCATGGTCAGTGTGTCCA
Source organism: Notoglanidium macrostoma (assembly GCA_030068235.1). Taxonomy (NCBI): domain Eukaryota; kingdom Metazoa; phylum Chordata; class Actinopteri; order Siluriformes; family Auchenoglanididae; genus Notoglanidium; species Notoglanidium macrostoma. Next base: position 10,427,163 of record JAQQZR010000016.1, on the reverse strand, counting down.
CCCCTATCTCTGAGATCTATGAGCAGGAGCGTGATGAAGATGGCTTCCTTTACATGGTCTATGCCTCCCAGGAGACATTTGGCTGCTAAGTTCTCCACTGGCCTTGTGTGATGGAGAACACCAAAAGAAGCCAGGAGAAAGAAAGCAGGTTCCAGCTAACCGTAGCCCTGTGATCTCTCTGTTTCTCTCTGTGTAAAATGTACCTTTCTCCTGCCATCCTTACGTTAACACTACGTTCATTGTGACTCATTATGACACGAGCGTGCATATGATGTTTGTCCGTTTAACCTTTTTATTAACTTGACTCTCTTATTCCACTTAGAAATATTAGCCTGTGTGTAAGGAGCTGTTGTGCTCTGGCCCTGTTTGTTCTACAGTAGAGTCTATGGTCTTCAATTTTATTGCTTTTATTAGGGCCAGTGTGTAAAATAATGAATAACATTTCATTGTAAGTAGGCGAGTGTGTTATATTCTTTTTTTTTTTTAATTAGTCTGTAGTTTTCTAGTAGTTTAGGTGTTCCTGTTTGCTTGTAGTGATCAGTGAATCGGTGCTGGAGTGAGATTTTAAGATATTTCTTCAAAAGCAAAAAATAAAATCTTAATAAACTCCTATAAAATTTCTACATATTAGCTTTTAAAGTAAGGCCTTGGTATATGTACCTGGAACACCACAAGCCTCCAAGCCAACTTACATAATTGGAATGATAAACTACCAAGATTTGGGAACATATAATACTACTTCACTTGTACCCTGCCGTAATGTTTCCTTCCCTTGGTGAATCAGGAAATTGCTGTACCTCTGTTCAGTTCAGAATTAAAGTCAGAAAAGGAGAATTGAGCTAGAAAAGAGAAAACAGGAAGCAGTTGAGCTGTCTAATGTTACTTATGGTCTCTTTTAAGCTAAATATGGGTTGGAGTACAGTTTTTAGTCCTTATTGTCCCTGGGTTTTAAATGTGGGAGTGTGAATGTGGCCTGAAGTTTATATGGCACAGTAGTCTGTACTGTAAGCCAGTGAGCCTGAGAAAAAATACAACTAAATAGATCCCCAGTGACAATTATTTTGCCCTGCTGTAGAGTGTGATGGGTCTTGTTAACTATATTGAGTATAAATAAATTGCTTCTTTTGCACAAATAAACAGCCAAGAGGATAAACTTCATTTTCAAACAATTTTAGCACACAGATGTATCTTCTTTCTTTCCTTTATAACACTATGCGATGTATTTGCCTTCCGTTCCAACTTCAATGAAGGGTTTATGATGCACTACATAGATTGCATGTTTTTCTCAACCTTTTTTATATATTGATTTATGCTATTAGATTTGTTAATTATTTCTTTATTTAAAGTAGGAAAAAAGTCTTTTTAGATGTTTTCAAACCAAAAGAATGAACTTAATATGTATCTATGTTTGAAACACAAGTGTATATAAACTATCATATGATTAGCACCAGGTGTGTTGTGTGTGATTTTTTTAAAAAGTGGTAATAAATAAATAAAAAAATCATCACACATATAGTAGTCCATAATGGCATCTTAATTGTAGCTCCAAATATTTTCTTTATTTTCAGATTCAGTACTGGGATAACCTTAATGTAACTCATACTGTACAACAAATAATGCCCATAAAGGGGAGGTTATGTGCTCCTGTACCTCTAAGCACGATGCTTATTGCTACACTTAACGCTCACAAAAAGTTTAAAACAATTTTATGCTTAAAAAGTGCTAAACGTAGTTTCAAAGTTAAATGGCAAAAATGCAGCTTTCAAAAAATACACACATTCCATCAACTCCAGAATTATTGGCACCCATCAAGAAAATTTGTCAAAATGTACAAAATTCCATGGAATGTTTCCATTTTTTCACTAAAGGGAAAAAATGTAAAAATGTTTGTTCTCAAAAACATATGAAGTATTGACAACCCTTTAAGAATATTTAAAATAAATGCATATTGTCATTATTAAAATAATTCCATATTTTCCATATTGTTACTCTCAACAAACACTATTGTTGCCTTTGACAAAACATGAGTATAATAAACAGTATGTTCATGTTTATATGTTCACCTTAGTGAAAAACAACTTTTTCAGCACTAGAGACAGATCACAACTCTTAAATACTCAGTTCATCTGCACAACTCTAGTCCTGGATAAACAGTACACACAATGTTCAACTAAGCAGAGCCATAATAAAAAGCTTCATGTCTGGAGCAGTTTAACATTTTTAAGGAATAGTGGAAGAGTGAGGAGGATGCTGGGAGAAGACTGAAGTGAAGGCCTTCCTGAGAGCAACTCGCGCATTAGACATCACTGGAACTACAGCACACAAGATAAACAGTGATCACAAATCTAAATCAGCATATAAATGGTTTCAACACACAAAATGTATTGAAATGGCCATTTCAATCTCCATACCTGAAGTCTAATTAAAAACTATTATATAACTATTGACTTATGTTCATATTTGCTCATTTTCATTTAGAATGCCAATAATTCGAGTCGACCGCATATGTATAGTATGATACTGCTGGCAGATATTTTCCTCTCCTTTGGGGGTGGAGTGTAAATCAAACAGGTGAACATACCTGAGTGGCTTTGACCTCCCCTAAGTGTGGTCAAATGATAGTATAAGATTTCTATAACAACAATAATAACATAATAACATAGCATTTCTGTGGCACTGGGTCATGAATCCTCATGTTTTTTGAGTAACTTGCTCAAGAAACTAGATTTAAATTAATTAACTACTTTTTCATTGCTGCTTTATCCTGGTTGGGTTACAGTGGATCCAGACCCCATCCCAGGAACACTGGGCATGAGGTAGGGAATACACCTACTAGCATGTTTTTGGGATGTCGGAGGACACCTGAGAACCAAGAGGAAACCCAGACTGACAAGGGGAGAACATGTATAGAAACTGCACACAGAGAATAACATAAGCTCAGGATCAAACCCTGGAGCTGTAAGGTGGCAATGCTACACTCTGCATCATTGTGCCACCCTCTATTAAACATATTAGTAAATAATTCATTTCACAGACAAGGATATCTGGGTTAGCTTAATAGCTTATGCCAAGTCTGACTTGGCTTATTTGGATAACTGAGAGCCTTTACTTCATGAAATATCTCTTCATGTACAACGGGAAGATGAAATGAAAACACAGAAATATAAACAATTAATTACAAAAGACTAAACATAGAGAGTGCAGAGGAAAGGCATCTCTCCAGAATGACTTCCTCCATGGTTTGAACAGCTGCTCAGCAGGAGATGAGAAGAGAGCTAGTGTGAGATGAGTGACTCTGCGGGTTCTCTGATGTACCACTGCTTGAGAGGATCTCACATACAGCCAGTTCATGACAAAGAGCATTCAGGACCTCCAGAATGTGAGCCTTCCCTGTGCGGGGAAAAAAGCAAAACAGATCTTCATGATCAGGCTGAATGAAATCTGTGGTTTTGCTGAACACAGACAGACAGCATTTTAACTGTACCATGATGGGGATCACTGCAAGACTCCAGCGTACTCAGTAAGATCTTCCCCAGAGACCTCCTCGATACGTTCTGTAATCACATTGTTCACACACATCATCAGTACATATTAACATCAGTACGTAATAATAAAACTGTCTCTGCTGAACATCCTACACCATCGAAACCTGAGACACAGTGACACATTATACACAATATGTTGTAATATGTGTGTGTATTTAAGGATCACAGCACATTGAAAGGCCCAAACACTTGCAAAAGAAATCCTTTGTGATATACTATAAAATACCCTTTAATATGTAAGGAATTAAAGTTTTGGAGCATGCTGTTATAGGGAAATAATCAATGACAGAGCTGTGTGGTGTCCTCATGTTGATTATTTGATTTGACTGGTTGAGTTCCAAGAGTGCTGATATTTCACACCGGTACGTTTCACTCCATTCGTCTGTGTCCTGCACGTAAATTTCCACTTCCTAGTTTGAAAGGGTTACTACGGTAATGTTAGTATGTTAATGTTAATGTTACGGTAAACATCATCACCGGACATGACAAACGATACTGTTCAGGAATACCACTTTTGGATAAAAACATGAAAGCTTGTCAGATGGAGCACCTTTATCTGGAATGTACAAATCAATGTGAGCTAGCTAGTTATAATGTGAGTGTGGCTTCTAAGGGATCTATTTCTGCTAGTTGAGTAGAAATAAACAAAACAATTGTGTCCAAAATGTCACTTACTTTATATTAATTTATTGATTATAGAACTGTTGTATAAAAGCAATATCACACTTGAGGTCCACAGGCTGCTGCCCCGTGCCTGCAGCCGAATCACAGCCGTGATGATATTCAGCACAACAGCACGACCTCGAAGGTGATATTGGTTTTATACAACAGTTTTACAAGTGCCAATTATTAGTTAATGGCAATAAGCAGCAACGGATTTATTTATTTATTTGTTTATGGTTTGTTTATTTCATCATTCATTTGGCTCCAAAGAAGCCATATTCACTTGTACATATCTGTTAAAAAGCTTCTTCCAGTAAAATTGGCATCTCTTTCTTCATTTTCATCTTCATCTGACAAGCTTTCATATTTTAACCCAACTGTTAAATGTTAAAGTTATATAAAGTTTCTCATGTCCATTAATGATGTCCATCGACCAATCAAATTAGTGGAATGGAACTAACCGTTGTATAAATGTTATATGAAGGTGTACTTACAGAAAACTTCACCATGTTATCGATCATAGACATTTTTATCTAGTGTGTTCCCTGTGATTATACACAGTCCCTGTTCTGTTTATGAGCTGTGACTGTAGCAAAGACAACATTAGAACTTTGCAGCCAGAACTCCTGTCAGGGCTGTGCTGTTATTGTAAACTAAGCAACCTTCTGCCCAATCCGAATTCATCAGTGCTGTGACACAGATCAAACCATCCATCCATACATCCATTATCTATACCGCTTTATCCATCCTGGTCACGGGGAAGCTGGAGCCAATCCCAGCATCTTCGGGCGAGAGACGGGGTACACCCTGGGCAGGTCGCCAGTCCACCACAGGGCCAACACAGACAAACAGCCACACACACTCGCATTTACACCTATGGGCAATTTAGAGAAGCCAGTTGACCTAATCTGCATGTCTTTGGACTGATTGTCTTTCCTCAGTGAATTTTACATGCACATGTACAAATATATGTTCTTAAATACAATATATTAGGCAATATTTAATAATGCATTATGTCACTTTTTGTGCTCCAGGTTTTTTTTTTGTGAAATTATTGCTTCGTGCTGTATTTTATGCACAGGTCTACATGTTGAATTAAATCTACTGATACTACAATTTACATATCATACATTATTTTGCCCGTATTTTTGCCAATATAAACCATGAAATATCAAACTGCTTCTCATAAAGATCCATATTTTTCATGTTACAGGGAGGCTGTAACTTGTTGCTGAGGTGTAATAGATGAGCTTAGAGCATTAGTGCATTTTTGTGTTAGACTAACCAGATCTCTGAGCTGCTGGAGGAGCTGCAGCACATCCATAAGCTTTTCCTCTACCAGCGACAGACGCACTCTCTCCGTCTCCAACATCTGCAGTTCTCTGTGGAGGAGCTCTGTCTCCTCAGCCTTCTGCTGCAGCTCCTGCAATAATGAGTCCTTTACCTGTGTACAAAAAACACACTTATGTAAATGTTAACATTAAATAAATTTCTAACTCTCACCTCAAACCAATACACAACCACATATGTACACTTAGTATAAACGTAAAGCTTGTAAGTTACAATGCTTTAGGTCTTCTCAGATTCAATAAAAATATCTGATTTGGGATAAATCTCCAGTCTCAGTGGTCTCTCCACATGCCTGTCAGTCATGTTGTCTGTCAAAGCCCCCTACTGATATAATATTCATATGATGACAACATCACAATATGCTGAGATATCGTAGATATAATTTTTAAAAATAATTATAAACTGACTAGAAGCAGCTGATCTGATGTACTTAATCTCATGTAAGATTTTATACTTAAGCTTAAATTTTTTTTACATTTTGTAACATCACATATTTTACTAATAAACAAATATGTTATTATTTATAACATTTTTTAATGCAACACTATTGAATTGCTGCCAGTTTGTGATTAAACATATTGTGAAACATGTTTTTATGATGGCCTTTTATGAAATGCCTTCAAGAATTGATATAATATTTTTGTTTTTATTTATTTATTTTGTCATATTGCCTATATATATATATATATATATATATATATATATATATATATATAGACCAAGCATATATACACATGTACCATGTTTTTTCTTAGCCCTCAACCCCACAACCTGCAGCTCTCTTGTGGTCCTCTAGTGGATGCACAGTTTGAGTACCACTGCTCTAGACCTATAATTTCCCAACACTGACAACAGTAACTCCGTGTGTGTGTGTGTGTGTGTGTGTGTGTTTGTGTGTTTGTGTGTGTGTGTGTGTGTTTGTGTGTGTGTGTGTGTGTGTGTGTGTGTGTGTGTGTGTGTGTGTGTGT
>JAQQZR010000016.1:10406761-10420537 GCA_030068235.1 Notoglanidium macrostoma | reverse complement strand
TGTGTGTGTGTGTGTGTGTATGTGTATGTGTCTGTCTACAGGGGGCAGCAGTGTACCTGCTCGGGGTCAGTCTCAGATCTCCAGGCCTGGCTCTCTCTCAGCTCCAGCTGTTTGTGGAGACGAGTCACTCGTTCCAACAGCTGCAGAACAGCAGTGTGGCTCTCCTCCGCCCACGACTCGCCCCAGTGAGACAGCAGCTTCTTCAGTGCCCTTTCATCACACCTAAACATAGAACGTAGCACTGAGTTCTATGTGTGTGTGTGTGTGTGTGTGTGTGTGTATGTGTATGTTTGTTTGTGACAATTAACAGGGATTAAGAAAACTGGTTTCTGAATAATGCAAGTTTGTAGTAGAATTTAATACAACATCATTGTCAAGTTTTACATGTTGTTCAAAGCTTGATCTTGTAATGGTAACTTATATGGTAATGGTAACATTTCATGGTAACTTGTAATGGTAACATTTCTTCTAATCTACATAGATAGAGAACTTGAGTTGCAATTTTTTCATGCCTTCACCAACTCCTGCACTAACTTCCCTCTTGCAGTATTTTAGCTGTATGGAATTCTTACATATGGCCTATTTGTATTTTTATAAGGAAATGTTCTTTGATAGAGACTACAAAGTATTTGTGTACATCATTCTGAATAAGGATGTATGTTAAATCCTTTACTGGTAAATGTATATTGTAATGAGAGATTGTTTCCAGAAGATCACTTTGAGTTAGAGCTGTATTCTTCTTGCAAAAAGAGAGCAAAAAGTGATTAGAAATCAGAAGAAAGGTTAAGTTTTTGTTTGCTGTTCAGTCATATTTATAGATTTTTTATTTATTTATTTTATTTATGTTACATTTAACACACACACACACACACATATATACCCTGGAGTCCCTCATATATATATATATATATATATATAATACATTTTATTTTTTTAGCTTAAAATACTTGGGGGACTTGCTCCTTGCTCCTTAAATAAATGAAAAGACAATTGTGCCTGATTGGAGTGTATTTTTATAAAACCACAATAAATATATTGCATTAATGTAGTATACAGTGCTATCTGTTTTTCTTTGAAAGTTCCCTTCGAAAGTAAAGGTACAGCAAAGCCAATGCTTTTTTTTTTTTTTACTATACACTGAAGACATTTGGGTTTGAAATCAAAAGAAGAATATGAGATGACAGATCAGACTTTCATTTTGTGACAGTTACACAAACCTGTTAAACAATTTAGAACATGGCACCTTTCGTTTGAACCCACCCATGTATCAAGTGATCAAAAAAAATTGGAACATTTGACTGACAGGAGTTTCTTGTTGCCCAGGTGCCCTGTTAGGCTGATTGATTAAACAATCAACAGCTTAAGAGCTCTGAATGTCTAGTCTTTGCTTGATCCCAGGATTTCCCCTATAAAGATTTTCCCTGTTGTTAAAAAGGATAAACCAGCATGACGACCAGCGATTTATATTATTAAATATTGTGCTACGTAATTTAATTTAATTTAATCTTTTGCCTTTGGTCATTGAAAAATTGTGCCATGTTCAATGTTTAACACTTTTAGATGTAAATATCAGGAAATGAAAACTGAAATTCCGATCTATTGTCTTAAATATCTATTAAATATGATATTAATATTTTTTATCTCAAACCCAAATGCTTTTATTGTATAGTAAAATCAAAGAATTGGCCTTGATGTTCCAGTACTTTCAGAGGGGACTGTAAGTAAATGGCTACTGCAATTATTTATATTTATAATGTAAATTATATAGGAATAGTGCAACTTCTCTTAAACACAGTCACCACCATTTATGGAAACCATAATGCAATAATTAAAATTGAAATCTTATTTAGTATTGCAAATGTAAAAGGAAATCAACTACTGCCTAAATCTGTAATTGAAATTAAAAGTCACTATAGTAAAGTGCTTCAATGCAAAGGCCAAGTGACTGAGTGAAATTGCTATGCTTATATGTTTTTACCCCCCTGAGAGATGTGTGTGCTGTTTGAGTAGTGTAGAGCACTCGCCTGTCTCCACAGCAGGAGAGCCTGGTGAGAATCCTCTTCACCTCGTCTACTTGTCTCTGCTGCTCTCCTGTCCATCTCTCCTCCTCTTCATCTGATGCTGCCTGACCCTCCACCGAGCGGAAGAGCTGCTCCTCCACTGAGACACGTGACATACAACACACGCTTAATCAGCAACAGATATCAGTTATAGAGGCTTTATAGAGTAGATAATTTATGTGTTATGAAGCATCTTAAAACAGATCAATGGCATTAAATCTGTTAAATTAAAAATCTGTGGGGTGACCTGAAGAGAGATGTTCATAAGAGATGCCCTCACAGTCTGACAGCTTTAGAATGTTTTGGAAGAAAGAGTGGAAAAATTGCTAAGTCAAGATATGCCATGCTGATAGACTCTTACCCAAAAGACTGAGTGGTGTAATAAAATCAAAAGGGGTGTGCACACGTAAACATCTAGGTTATTGTAAGTTTTTTATTTTCCTTTTTGTTTACCTAAAAAAATTTCTCAACAAAAACCTGCCGTTGTAACAGAGATGTGTAGACTTTTTATAGCCACTGCACATTCAAATACATGTCTTTGTCACGTTACAGAGAAACTTGAAACTCCATTCCTGAGGCAGGAAACTTACTGGATGTAAGCACTGATATCAAACCTCTCCTAACAGAAAATTTCACCATATCAGTGTTTAGATGTTTTTCTTTTTAAGAACACATATATTTCAGTTTTTATAGCAACTTGTAATTCATTCATAAAAATTAAATTGTATAAAATTTATCAAGGTTAACTTCCTGTGGCGTGGCACACTGCCATGCTGTTAAAGAAAATTAATCCATTTTGCATTAGGCCATATCACACCAACCTGGCATGGATTATTTTCCTATAACAGCATAAGTCTTTGTGTTATTACTTGCTTTATTAATAACTTCTGATCAGTCACAATCAAGAATTCAACATTATAAGGGATTAAACTTTTAAACACTGCAGAAATTTCTTAAGAAAGCTATTTAGCTGAAAATAACTGAACATTATTATTTTTTTAACTATTATAAAAGACATTACTAGACTGAAAAAATCATGTCATTAACATGCAGTGAAGCTGTCATACGTTGTCATAGTTTGCTATGACAGTTACATTTAGTGATATGCCTAGGGTTACCATTAGTAATTGTGATGGCTGCCATAATATGTGTTGATACTTCATGAAAACTGGTTTCATGACACAAGCCTCATGATACTGGTGTCGGGGTTCAGACTGGCCAGCAGGTGTCTGTTATTTTTTGTATAATGATATGCATTTATTTGCTAAATGACTAGAAACAAAGCTAAATGTAATTACAGCTTTGCTATTTTATTTATTTTAAGTACAAAACCTCATACCATATTTATCATAATCACTACTGGAGGTTTAGTCAGCATATATTTGACAAATGTTAATACATATGAAATGTATATATGTGTTATATTGCATATGCAACCTTATAACCTTTCATAAGCATGTGTGTACAGCATGTCAGATGGTGTTTCTTTTGAGAGTGGAACAAATGCCTTACGACAATTTTCATGAAGTACGTGTCTTAACATCCATCACAAAGCGTATGCTAACTAAAGCACACTTAGCAAAATTAGTGTGCTTTCATGACATCAAACAATAGGCAGAAACAGATTACAGCTGTGCAAATAAAGATGCAACTAAATAACTATGACAACGTGTGACATCGTCCATGGCAAATGCTTATGTAACATTTATGATGCGGGGATCAAGTAAATTATTATCTGATAGAATACTATAATCAAACATAGTGTTATCGTTAAGTCTCACAAACATTTAAAGGATAAGTCCACCCTGAAATACAATTAATATATTTGTATTTGTGTACAAAAGTATTTGTGATGTGCGTAGTGATTCTGGTGTAGTATTTTCATTATTCCTTTTTTTTGTTGTTAGTAGTTGTGTGGTTCTCTGATATCACAGAAGAACACATCGCTAATGCTGTTACAATGGCTTTTAATAGGAATAAACACCTATTTTTACTAGAAAATATTTCAGAAAAATGGAATATTAGTGATAATGGTCAGATAATGGTCTGAAATGGTCAGAAAATGGTCACCATTTTCATGTTTTATATAATAGTCAAAAGATTGGACACATCTTCTAATTCAGTGTTTTTTCTTTATTTTTATTACTTAAAAGACACTAGTAATGTCATTTCAAGTAATGATGGACTGTTGTTTATCGTTACTTAGTTGAGCGGTTCTTCACATAATATGGATTACTACAGTTGTCGAATAGGGCTATTTACTGTATTTTTATTATTTATGATGGTCTCATATGCATTAAGAAGGCAAGAAACTCCACTAATTAACTTATGACAAGGCACATCTATTAATTGACAACCTCAGGTGACTACCTCATGAAGCTGATGTTAAGATAATGCCAGTAGTGTGCACAGCTGTCATCAATGTAAATGGTGGCTACTTTCAAGAATCTGAAACATATTTCGTTTTTAACACATTTGTGCTTACCACATAATTCCATATACATCCCATGTGTTATTTCATAGTTCGGATGTCTTCAGTATTGTTCTACAATTTAGAAAACAGTCAAAATACAGAAAAAAGAATGAGTAGGTGTGTCCAAACTTTTGACTATATGTACTGTAAGTAGTAGAGAGAGCAAACGTTGAAAGTGTCAGAATGCAATGCAGTTTTACAACGCAATTACACAGTCACAGAGTTACAGCTGAGACTTGGCTAGCTAGCAGTCTATGAGATGATGAGCATGAAGCTGTGATGGTGGTCCTAGTATAAATGTTAAATCTTTGGAAGCTGATCTGTTTAACTGTACAGATGAGGGATAGAGGGAAAGCTGGACAGATTAAAGAACTAAACGTTGCTGCATTGCTCTATTTAGGAAGAAATGAATTCCAGCTGGTGCCAGTATAAGTAAGTAGGTTGAATGGCATTGCGGGTAACGTATGAAATCAAACAAAGCGCCAAAGTGAAAACAGACTAACGTATGAAGGAAACACCAAAAAAAGTAAACTCAGAATTTAATAATAAAATTCATCTTTTGTACAACTGATTATCACATTGATTATAAATAATGATATGCAAGTTGTTTAGGGTGGATTTTTCTTTTAAATGCTGACTTCACATTATACCAAAAATATGCTGAAAACACACAACTGACTGTTGTCGTGATTGGTCTCTGCATGGCCTGTTGGAGAGCCACGGTCTTGTTGTGTATCCAGACAGCATCGGCTGCTCTGGCGTAGGTTTCCCCTGTACTGCAGCTCATCTGTGCTGCTGAATACTTTCGACACAGGTAATTTGGGGACCTCGGCCCTGCAGAACAATAGGCAATCTTGTTATCACTGTCCCCACAGAAGTACAGCAAAATCTCTTCTATTGTCTTACACTGTGCATGTAAATGCAATTAATAACACTGTTGGTGACCATTTTGCTCCTCCACAAAAATGAGGATTAAAAGCTGGATTAAGAAATATATTCTATATCAAGTATTGCTTCAGTCCTTTATAATACATCAAAGAGAGGCCAAGTAACATGAGCTAGTCTGCCATAATTCTTGTCTGTAAGCACCATAATAATTTCATTGGCTCTTGTGATAAAGCAGCACAAGCAGGGCTGACTGTGTGTAATTGAAGCCAGGCCCAGAGTCAGCCACAGCATGTTTTGAGCTCAGAGCACAAGTTAGCTTCACAGCCTGAGTGGAAAACAGCAATAAGCTTATAAACATAAAGGACCATCAACACATCAAGCAGATAAAAGCCTGTAACATATCTTAACAACACACACAGGTTTTAAATTAATATTCTAAATATGTTGATCTGTTAAACAGCTTGTTAAAGTTGGTTAAAGGTTAGGTTTGAAATTCTTTTCATTTAAATTCATTTAAAGGTTAGGTTGGAAATTCTTTTCATTTAAACGTATGTTCAGGTAGAAAACAGCTGTAATATAAAGTGCAATTGATTGTTTTTATTTCTAGCCATGGTTTCAATACTCCTTTGGTCATTTGTGTAGGAGGAAATCCGATAGGGGGCCTTCATGAATCAGAGATTAAGTGTTTCCAGATGACTGCCTTTTGCCAGAGGAGAAAAAAGGGGAAAAAACTGCAGAAATACACTTTCAGCAGACTGAATCCTGGAGAGTGAAAAAAGACGCACACATCCTGCATCCTGCTGCCAAGGGGAGACTTCAGCATGCAAAGGCTTTAAGCATGGTCTCTGTAAGCTGCAGGACAAGCTAACAAAACATTGTCCCCTTGGCTGCAGGCTAAGGAATGGGTACTGAACAGCGGTTAAGGTCAGGAACTGGGGTGGTTACAGCAGGGCAGAGTCAAGAATTGTGTTGCCTTAGGGCAGAAGTGGCAAGCAAAGGTCCTGGAGCAACACAGCTTTGCAGAGTTTAGTGTTTTCCATGTAATACACACCCAGATTCGCTCATGAATTCTTTGTTACAGTCACAGTATGTGAATGACTCCGGATTGGATTGGTTAAATTAGAAAAATGTAAAAAATCTGTATTGCTGCTCTACCTTTAGGAATCTATGTACACATTGCTTATACCTAAATATGGGACCTAACAGGTTGATATGGGGAACCAATGACACCAGTATGATAGTTATGGCCTGGATATAGAAGGAGATCATCAATGCTCAGTGTGACTAATTGGATTTTAACTGACAGCATGGGAGTATGTAAGAGAGAACGAGGTGGTTGGAAATTATTATTAAGACATAAGACACTGGAACAAGGTCAAGCCCAGCAGAAGGGTTTCAATTTGCCATTCTTTATTAACAGTTGGTCTGATTAAAAAACTGAACAGTGAACTGTGTGCAAGGCTCTGGGAGCTTATCCTTGATGAAAATCTGTTTTAAATCTGAAAGTCTGTTAATAGTTTGGAATCAAAATACAAAACAAGACCAGGAAAAGTTAATGCATCATCCCACACACCTGAATAGACTAACTATTTGAGAGGCGTTCCCCTATTAGAGCCATTCAACATGAACCTGCTCTGTTTCAAACAGCTAACACCTAAATTCAAGGTGAAATTCATTTTGAATAAATATTTATCTTGAGGGTACGAAAGTTATGTCTAACTAATTGCATTAGCAACACTTATGTTATGTAATGGAGAAAATGTAAACTTATTTTAAGAGGTCAATGAGTAACATTTGTAACAGAAGCCCAAGGTAAAATATTAATATGACCTTGCATGTTGGGACTCATGGACAAGATGCTAATGACTTGTCCCCTAAATGGACTTTTTTTCAGCTGGGTCCTGCTCCATGGTTTTGAAAGAGAGGATAGGTTTGGATAATGACAAGCATTTTAGACATTTTAGCCAACCGACAACCATCTGCTAGCATTAAACCCATCGTCTTTGGTTCCATCTAAAGGGTCCTCCAAAGCTGTTATTTGAAACAAATGACTAAAAAGCCACTTCACCATGTATGCTCTAGTACTGTATTACAGAGCACTGCCTGGCTGTGACATGGACATATTTGGGCAATATCTGAGTCAAAGCAGAAGCTCCATAACCAATGTTTACTGGAAACCAGAGATGCTTTTTACAGATTTTTAATTTACTTTATATTTTATTGATTTTTTAATGAGCGTTACGTGAGAAAAGCTGGCAAATATAACATGCTGACTGCTCAAACCTAAACACATTGTATTTTAGTGCAGAGTGCAGCATGCTTTACAAAGCCTTTCAAACAGACAAGATGATTTTCATTACTTTTCTTCCTTGCCCACTGGGGCTGTTTTCTTCACAGGCGGATTTGTTTCTTACAGGAAAAAGCACAGAGCAAGCAACAAAACAGAAACAGATGCAGGAGAGAAAGAGGAGAATGTGAATAATGCTCTAAGTGGGAAGAAGGGACTCTTAATCAATACCAAGCATTATTTTGTGTCTCAGGCTTAGGCCATTCATCATATCATTGCTTAGTTCAGGGTCATTGGTTACTACTATCATGTTTGCAGTTTCAGGTACTAACAGCAGGATCAGATATCAGACAGCTAAATTCATGTTGGACAAAACCAATGCTATTAGGTCAGACTTTCATGAACAAAGCTGAAGGGCAGCTGTTTGGGGTTAAGGAGTGAGGACACTGGGCATTTCCTGTGTTTAGTAAAACAAAGCTGACATTACAGCCTGATGTTCATTCTGTCTATATTCTTCTGTCAGAGTCTTACACTCTTGTGTCTCTAATGCAAGCTTCAAAGAGATATGTTTAGATCATTCATGTACTTGCATCATCTCCTGCTACAATAATATACAATATTATACAATTATGTAGCGCAAAATAAGAAATAGAAAAGGATATAAATTATAATGATCATTAAACATGCAGAATGAAGCTGATGGATATTGCACATCCATGGCTTAGCTATGATCTGTATAGTCTGTATAGTATAGTGGCTTCCTGGAAAACGCCATCTTAGATCAGATTAGATTTGACATATTTTCTAATACAATTTGTTTTTATGCCATGACCATTTTTGCTGTTCTCTGATATGACACTGATCTTGCAAGTGGACCCCGGACACAGGAATTTTTTTGACTTGGCAACAGAAGTTTGCAGAGTTCAATTAAGAATCGTAATTTTTTTATTTTAATTTAAATAAAGTAAGCTCTGTGCATCAACATTTAGGCAATGTATTATTTTGTTTCCAAAAGAATTGTCTTGTCTGTAGTCCTATTCTGGTACTTTTCTTCACTAAAAGTGGACAAGAACAGCCTAATACTGCAAACAGCCAATCACAGATATTTATCTGAAACTAACTGCTTCAAACAAAACTCTTGAATAGTTTTTAAAGAGATTTAATTTTGTGAATGTTTTAATCCCATGAATATTTATAGTGCTGAAAAGCTCATTATGTCATAATTGTCAAAATATGGTTTGCTGTCAGAAACCAGTACAAGACAGTGTATGTAAAATTTAACTGTCAATAGCAGATGGCATTTTCTGATTCTGAAACTTGTTGCCAGCTAAGTGTCAAAAGCTAGGTGAAACGTCTGACTCGTACTTTAATTCTAATTCCTGCATACAGTAGCTTTTACCTGCTAAATTAAAACATATGAATGATGTCATTCCACACACAATATATCATATATTAAATGATAAATTTGATCACTCCAATTGCATAGGGACAGAGTCTAAAATCGACTTATAAAATCCAAGACAGTTATCTCTGGAGAGAAAGTGCTACGTATTAGGACATATATATTTAATTATAAAAGTAAGTGTTTGTCAGAATAAAGAATAAGTCATGAGAACAATCAAACCAATGCAGCTGTCTTGCTTTGTTATTACACATTCAGCCCTTGTAAACCATTTCAAAGGAAGCATGCACACAGCTAACAATCACGCAAATGAAGCAACTGGTGGACAAATGTACAGAGAACAGATTGGACTGAAATCCTGAGCTGAAATCTGAGCAATGGTAAACAGCATGATTTAAAATGTATAAGATGCTAAAGGTTGTTGCTTTGTTGGGACAGAAAACATTCTTCTCTACACAAAGTCATCTGTGAACATGAGAAGAGGACTGAAAGAATTCAGAGAAGCACCACGAGTTGCTATTTGAACCCCTCATAAGAGTAAAAACAAGGTAAAATAGAGCTCAGAGTCTCCGAGCTTATTTCAAAATAAAGCTTACACATATTTGTCTGTACCAAACTAGGGGTTGCAAACATGTCGTGCACATGACATATAACTGCTTGTCCCTGTGAGGTCTCACTGTGTTGTTACTTTTCCAAATCTCTACCTGCTTCAGACATAACACAGGGAAGAACAATTAGTTTGCCCTTTTCAGGTCTGTCATTATGGGCTGCAGAAATACAGTTTAGAAGGGAATGTTTTACAAATGGCTACTGCAGAGCACCTGAAATTACAGTTCTCCGGACCAGGACTGTTTATTTTGATCGGCCTCTGTGATCCGCCAGGCCAGTAACTATGACGCCGACAATATAACCAAAAATAGTAAAGCCCAAATGTCAGACATACATCACATGTTTTCACGAGTGGACTTCAGGCATGATAAAAATCAGGATTATAGCCATTATACAGTCACAGCAAGATGGGAGGCTTCTGTTTTTCAGCACTAAGCTTCACCCTTTATCTCTGAGGATGCAGAGACAGTGAACAATCAGCTGACTATTTGCATCTTTCTCCAGATGGTGCCCCCACATCTCTTTGTTCCTCCTCCCCTAGCCTCTACACCTTATTGTCCCTGCAGGTCTATTCTTCCTCACCATTTATTGGGAAGTGAAAATGCCTCCAGCCCTTTAAGATACACATGGCTTGGTCTTCTGTTTTTCATGGAAATGAAGTCAGCAGATCCATTACTTTCCCAGAGTCTCCTCCACAGGGCCTGCCCCACAACTAAACTTCCCTCAGTCTCTTCCACTCTCCATCACAGCCAAGAGGCTTTTCATAGAGAGCTTACATTTATAGACTCAGTCTGTTGTGGATCTATTGCACCATTAAAGGCTGGATCTGGTTTAAGGTTTAACTTAAGGTCTCTCAGAATTGAGGTAAAATAAGTAAATAAATAAAGTTTGGGGGTTAAAAATATGAGGTGTATAATGTTAAAAAAAAGGGATATAACAACTGAATATGAGCCCACAAAGATACTCAATAGTATCTTTAGTTCTCATTTCAAACAACATTAATTGTTATTAAAATAATGTTGAAGCCAGCCGACTCTGATCAGGTTCTGCATATTATAATGCCTCAAAACCCCCATCAAAAGGGTGATTTAAACCACAATGACTTCTTGAGAAATTGGCATAATTAGCAGAACGAGGCTTTTTTATGTGGGATATGAATACAAAGTTACTGACCATTTCCATCACCACATGGGGTGGACTTAGAGGCAGGTGTGGTAATTCAAATGACCACTTTAGACAAGAGAGGATAATAGTAGCATGTATAAATCAGGACAAAGAAAGATTTGAGGTCAAGTGGGTCACTAACTGACCCATGGTGCATGACCAGTGTCATCTGCTCCAACAGACAGCTGCATCAAAAGCACCCCTGTGGCCTACTGCCTTTAATCAGCTGTGTGTGCACTGCTGAGGCTCAATCGAGACCCACAAACCAACCCAATGTTTGATTCATAAATGTGCCATTATCACAATTATAATGTTTACATTTTCACAAGGCAGCACATACTCATATTTATGAAATGATTTATCCACTACAATTCCAACACCTCCTACACCTCATATTTTTAATCATTTTAGTAATGGAATTACTAAGAACAATCCAGAGCGTTACTTATACTCACACTGTCCACAGCTTGTCATCTATTAGCTAGATGGGCGTTTTAATACTGTCTTTTTATTTAACTTGAAAAAATATATATTTTTCTGTTTATGGAGGCTTTTGAAAGGATTGAACAGAGCAAATGACAATTTAAAAGCCACCTGCTAACTTCAGCATTATACTGTACATCTACTCTCTTTGGCTTGGGTGTCATTTTTAGTTTGGCTTTTGCTTAGAGTGTTTAAGTGAATTTCAAGGTCACAATCACAGTCATGATAAAATATTGACCTTCATAACAGATGTTGGTCATGCCAAAACTGCATCCATAAATTCTGCTCTGTGGTATTTTAACCATTTTAAGCTCCGAGCATTCAACCCTGCAAATGCAGTTACATTCCATCTCTAAAGGCAAAAATATCGAATGACGAAATTAATTTAAATTAAATGGCAGAGGTGGGCCTTAAATACATAGCATGGTGTAGGCAGGGAGACCTCAAATACGTGAGGGTTTAGGGGGAATAGTTGCTAGGATTCAGGCTGTGACAGTTCATCTATTATTCAAAGAGCACAGATAGCAGTGGAGCTGCTGAAGATTGATTGGGACTTTCAGTCTGTTTAGGTCAGGCCTTGTCTCTCTCTCAATGTGCCAGCCCTAAAGTGAATGGAACTCACTCTGAATGGATCAGCCCCATTGTAATTCTGAAAGAATTATGTGCTTTAAGAGTATGAAAAGGGACTGGCTTTGAAGAATGGATGAGAATGTTTATGATCAATGCCAACGTGAAGCATAATCTCCTCTGATATATGCAGTGGCGGGTATAACCACGAAGGTAACATTTGCCTTAGAACTCCTTCAACTTAGAGCAAATTTTAAAATTGCTCTTTTCAATATTAGTATTTATTTGGGAGGAACAGAATGAGACATAAATAGCCATCTATCTGAACAACATCCCAAAAATCATCTGTGCGAATGCTGATGAAACCAAAACAGCAAGTGAACAGCTGAGCAGACTGTAAACATTAATTAAATGGCCGAGCCTTTGGAAAGTTCAATGACAGGCTAGGTATAAAACCTAAATTCCGCTGAAGCAAGCAGTACCCAGCCAAAGCTGCGCACAGTTTCAATAAACCAAAGCAGCAGCCCACTTGCCACACACGTTGTCTGCTTAATGAACCCAAACAAAACAAGGTCTGCACTCAAGAGAGTAAACCACATCAAGGCAGCTTAAATAGCATGTAGGCTGCTATACTTGTTCATGATCCAAGCAAATGGATTCTCTGGGAACCATTTTAGAAACTACAATTCCCTAAGTTAGATGTGACAAAACAGAATTATGTAATATTATGCATCAATCTACTGCCTATAGCCAATCTCGGCTAACTCTACGGCAATCCAAGGCTTACTCAAGCTTTTGATAAAATAACCAGCAGACCATCAGTGTGACAGGAATGCAGTGCCAGATTAAGAAGCTGGCTAACCTAAAACATGTCTCCATTTGTCTCACCTGTAATACAGAAGTTCCATCTCCAGCTGCTGCACATGTCTTTGCAGAACAGACACATGGCTGGCTTTGGCTTCCAACTCTTTCACTTTGCTCAAGCCACTGAGCAGAGCCTCCCTGGCTTCCTCCACCTTTTTCCTCATCTCTGCCTGCTCCTTCTTCAGGGTTCTGTTGCACTCCTCTAGCAACAGCACAGCCTCCCTAGAAACACGCAGCTCTTGCTCCAGCTTCTTGTTTAGGAGAAGGACATCCTCAACCTGCTCAGAGTTCCGGGCCTGTTCTGTCTCTGTCAAGAAGTCCTGAAGTCTTTTCATACTCCCCTGAGTGGTGGATTTCTGAGCCATGCGTTTATGATGGGCAATAAAGCAGCCACTGTCTGGCCTGTGTTTCACATGGCTCTTCCACAGTCCAACCTAAAGTGTGTAGAAGAACATCAATATTGGGTGAAACACAGTGCATGTCACATCAGTACAATCCCTACTATGGCAGACACTTCATTGTATTTAAATCATGATCACAGTTTTTCAGTTTCTCAGTTAACTGATCATAATAAACAGTCATATTTGTGAGGTTAGATAAAATTCATGGTGCATTAAATCACAAGCTCCCTATAAACTGTCATTAACTGGGACACTCAATGTCTATTCAATTCGATTCAAGCTTTATTTCTCATGTACTGAGTTATGCAGAGTACAATCTCTTTTGAGTTGTATTCTTGGTAGCAAATTCTTAGATGTGCAACATATTATGAGGGAAAAGTAGACACAGATGTAGTAGAACACATAAGATTATTGTAGGGGTTGATCCTGACCCCTTCTGCTTTCCAGGCCTGCCTGACCCATCCTGGTGTCCTACTCCTGGTTGGAGTCATCGGAAACCATTTGCTCCTGTTAAATATGGCACCATATAAACTGCCTCAACATGCACCTAGAACTGTGATGATGCCGTTGGACTGCTG
>JAQQZR010000016.1:10378752-10392050 GCA_030068235.1 Notoglanidium macrostoma | reverse complement strand
GTTGTCATTATGGGGTGTTGTGTGTAGAATTCTGAGGAAAAAAATGAATTTAATCCATTTTGGAATAAGGCTGTATCATAAAATGTGGAAAAAGTGATGCGCTGTGAATACTTTCCGGATGCACTGTATATAGATATATATATATATATATATATATAGATATAGATATATATACACACACACATGCATGCACACACAGGTTAGATTACATCTTAGCTAAGAATATTAGATAATATTAGCTGGATGCTGTTATGAATTCAGAGATTAGTGCATTGTCAAGCATTGTCAACAAAATACAAGAAGGAAATGCTTGCAAAGTAGAACTTAAATATGAGTTTTATATATTTTCAACAAGGGTAAATTGATTACAGACTCATTATCTGTTGTATTTTGTACTTTTATTTGACTTGATGTAGAATTAATCACCTCTGCCAAGTGAATAAACTTGAAGAAGTGGTCAAAAACAACCTGTTCCCATCAGCTGAAATGGTTCATACCTTGAGGAATGAGTTTGGAATTTTTCCTAGCAGTGAAGCAAAAGTCGTTTTGCTTCCTCATGTGTCACAGAGGAGGAAAAACACACCCATCGACAACTTCAATAAAGATTATGTGGCATGGAAACAAAGTGAAGCAAATCAAGGGTTTTACAGAAAAAACTTTATACAGGTATTCATTCATAAAAATAAAATGGAGAAGTGATGTCTTATAAGAAATAAAATTATTTTGTTAAATATTTGTTATATATTTTATTGGTTACATTTCAGGCCAACATTGAGGACATCCAAATAGCAACAAGTGTTTTACAGAAGCTAAAGCCAAGAATGTTTGTAGCTAAAGTGGATGATGGACAATCTGCCCACAACTACAGTATTCAGACAAGGAACTGCACCAGTCTGGCTAAAGAGCTACTGTATAAGGAGATGGCAAAGGTCAGAATGGAAAAATGAACAGAAACGTAAAAGACAAGAGTCTTGTGAATACTCTACTTTCTTTATAATCACCAGAAGGCACAAAACTGTTAACTGAGATTTGGGACCAAATAAACCATCGATACTGAATAAGAACATTCTAATTATGATTTAAATGGGAATGATAGAAATGTCTTAATAAATGGTCACATAACTTACTGTACATCTGTTCTAGGAGCCAGCTCGCAGGTTCACCTATAGCCAGCATTACCACTCATTCACAGTGGACCCTGTGGATATAGAAGCTGACCGTAAGGCCTTGGAGGCCAGGTCTCGAAGTGCATGCAATGGCTTCATTTGTCATAATTTCAAGGACAGTGTGGAGTTCAAACGCCCAGACGAGGCTCGGGTGGAGGAGCTTAGGAAGGTGCTGTTACGGTCATGCATGTTCACTGTTAGCCCCCATGAGTTTCAGGTTCCATCCCCATCATGTTCCTCCCAAGAAACAATTCACTTTTATTGGCATTTCAGAGTGCTTGTGCAAGAATATAGACATTTTAATACTGCGTTCATACCACACCACCTCTGATCTTAAGTTGGTATTTGGTTGCCTATAATGCGACATGGCTAATGCTGATTAATAGATAACTGCAAAGGACTTAACCAGATGAACAGGGTTCTTTAAGACACTGGCTTAATCTGAGCCACTGAATGTGTGATTTGTCGTCCCCAAATGAACATAAGCCAACTGCACAAATATGTCTCTGAGATTATACAGCAGAGGAAGGTCTTATGAGATCCTCTACTGCAGGGGTATTTCAAATTTTGTACAAAAAATCCTTTCTTACAAATGTCTAGATAAATAACTGCCATGACTGAATGGTGACAACATTTACCTTTTACTGCATGGCTGTAAATAACGCATCTCAAGTTTAACTGGTAATGTTTTGTTGTGCACTGGCACTTCATGTGAGCACTTTGGACCAATTCCATGGACTCTGAACAAATTAAGCATCCACTTTAGAAAATTAACAGATATTTCTCTGTCCAATCACCTTTAAATACTGTAGACTTTGTATGGAACAAGCCATATCAACAGTTCATTAATCAGACCAGAGAGAGAAAATAAAATATAATCGACATTTAAAAGCCTGAAAAAACTCTTTCCCTTCATGATTATCTATCTTTAGGCAAATAGTTTACATGAATGCATGTGAATGCTCACAAAAAGCCATGAAATTGGATCAGTCGTGATGCTTCATGTTTAATAACTTCAGCCAGTGTTTTTCAGGCATCGAGCGTTCTGCTACAGTATTTTTGAATACTCTGTTCGATCTGCTGAAATATACTCAGTGACAAAAAAAGTTAAGCATTCAGATGTAGTGGTGGAAATGAAATAAACCTGCACGTGGTGAAAGGTCATGTGACTGCATATAAATGATTACCATATCAGATCAATTGAACAGATCAGTAAGGTGTGGCATTCCCCCGGACCTGGATACATGCGAGTCGGACAGCCGTTGTATCTTCTCCTACGGTAAGCTGGCCCACAGCTGTTGTAGCCGGCCCTCGAGATCCTGCAGATTGGCACTGGATCCGAGTTGACGTCCGAACTGGTCCCACATATTTGACCTGGCTGGCCACGGGAGGACCTCAGAATCATGCAGGCAGTCCATAGACACACATGCCGTGTGTGGAAGGGCGTTGTCTTGTTGAAAGACTGTCCCAGGGTGCTGTATCAGGAAGGGTATGACATGCGAATGCAGGATGTCACTGACGTAGTGCTGTGCCATCAGGGTCCCCCGGATCACTACCAGAGATGACCTGAAGTCATACCCTATGGCTCCCTACACCAAGATGCCAGGAGTAACGCAACATTGGCAGGATTGGTCCTCTCCCCGCGACGCTGCCATACATGCACATGACAGTCATCTTTGCTAATGCAGAAACGAGATTCATCACTGAATATGGTACGGCACCAATCGTCATCAGTGGTACAGACACAGGGTGTTTGTAGAGAGTCCTATACCCGTCTCCAGATCCAGATGTTGGACCATTCCTTCTGGGTGCTTAACTTTTTTGTCACCAAGTATACTTTGATCGAGTATACTTTGGACCACCAATTGATGACCACTGCACTACAGGAGTATCTCATCTATACAACTGATTTGATCCGAATAGAAAATTTACATTTTAACATGCAACACAGTTTGTCCCACAGTTTATCACAGTATGAATATTTGTCCTCCATGAACAGCCCTGGAAAGAGAACATTCTTCATGAAAACATACTTAAGCCAGTCCTGAACAGGACCACATGGCCTTGGAGCAAACGACACGGGGACTTTGAGCTTTACAGGAAACCACCTGCTGTTTTCAGTCCAGTACCCCCAATTACTATTTACCTTGCAGGTAAAAAATCTCAGCACACTAACACAATTTCTTTTTTTTTTTTTTTAAACAGTACATACACTATATGAACGAAAGTTTGTGGACACCTGACCATCACATCCAAATGTCCATTTTGAACATCCCATTCCAGATTTAGTACCGCACTTTGATGTTATTATAACCTCCGGTATTCTGCAAAGTCTTTCTACATCATTTTCAAAAGTGGCTGTTGCAGTTTGTATTCATTCAGCCACAAGAGCATTAGTGAGATCAGGCACAGATGTCAGGCAAGTAGGCCAGGGTCACAGTTAGTGTTCCAGTTCATTCCAAAGGTGTTCAGTGGGGTTGAGGTTAGGGCTCTGTGCAGGACACTCAATTTCTTACACTCCAAACTTGGCAAAACATGTCTTCATGGAGCTCACTTTGTGCACAAGGGTATTATCATGCTGGAGCAGGTTTGGGCCTCTTAGTTCCACTGAAGGGAAATCATAATGCTACAGCACACCAAGACATCCGATACAATTGTGAGCGTCCAACTTTGTGCAACAGTTTGGGGAAGAAACACATGGGTGGTGGGCAGGTGTCCACAAACTTTTGCCCATATACTGTATCTGATAGTCCCTCACCCTGCTTTCTTTGGGCTTCTTCTAGGTGAAACTCTGCATCAGGAACAGCTTCAAGCTGCACAAGCTCAGTACCTCAGATGGCTGAGAAAAATCTTGCCTGATAAGGAGTCTGCAAGTTGTGGTCGAGTCCCAGAGTTCAAGTGCCATATGCAAAGAGTAGGCCTGGATAAAAGACATGATATCCTGAAGGATAAGCCTATGAAGCTATCTCTGAGAGCATGGAGGGGATCAATGGTACAGGTTTACATACCTACTTAACACTTACTTAAAATGTTTATGGGCTTGGGGAGTAACAAAATACATGGAATGGTGTTATGAATTTAGGATCCGAAAAAAAGTAACTGTTCTGTTATAGTTAAAGAAAAAAGATTACAGATCAGATTATCTATACTTTTAGTAAAAATGGGGATTATTTACAGGACTATAATTTTAAAATGCGTAAGGGCTGCAAAAACTAAGCAACAAAATTAAAATTAGTCGATAATAAAAATAATTGCCAATAATTTCATTATTAGTTGAACTGCGTTATGAAGCACACTGCGCATTTGCTTGTGTCACTTCATAAAACCATGTTTGTGAGTGAAATGGAGGAGCAGAAACATCAGTAGGACTTCCTCTAAAGTATGAAACTCTTTATAGTACACTACTCTGCAGGCCTCATGACATAACTTGTGCTTTAATGTGAGTAATATCATTCATTTCTGGGAATGTGAAAAGTGTGATATTCCTGCCTGAACCTTCCAGAACAGCTTTGTTATATTTTGTTAAGAAGCAAAGCTATTTGAATCAATTAAAAAAAGTGAAAAGTTAAACTACTTTTTCAACCTCACTTTCAGTTCACAAGTCCATCCCAAAAAGAGTCAATCCACTAATCTAAGAAAAATGCAAATATTTGGAGTCGATTCCATGCACTTAAAATGAGTCACCTTGCTCGCGCGCACGCAACAAGCAAAATGAACTTAGCATCGGAGAGTTTCAGTTAGTGAAAGATTAGAAAAGTAAAAGGCAAACATTCACTAAAATTCTTAATATTTAAATAGTTTGATTAATATGCTTAATAACACAGTGGTTCTAATGTTCTGATGTGTGACCATTCAAAGAAGCCTGTTTGCATTTTCAGCCCATGCCATATACCAACACACAGCAAGAAGAAAGACTGGAGCACATCCGTTTGTCGGACTCACAGACGAATGCAAGACATGCTAGTGAACTAAGCCAGTTTAGGTGAGTAAAGACTCATTCCAACCTGGTTTAGAGCATCATCTTCCAGAAGAATTTACACCAACAACTCAGGGATAAGTAAAAAATATACATTTCATCAAGACTGTTTGTTCAAAATGTAAGAATAAACTAAAAGTAGTTAATTTTTATTATTTATTAAATTTTTTTTTTTAAAGTTTTTTAATAATTTTTTTAAAGTAGTTGTTTTTTGTTTCAACAGATGTTACTGGAGGTCACACTCCTTCCAACACAAGCGAACTGCCCTGCCTCTTACAGAAGAAGAAAAAAGACTGCATGTCTTTCAGAAACCTCAGAATACCACCAAGGTATATACAGATTTGGCTAACACCCAGTGCATGCGAAATGTAATCGAAATGAGGACCCATGACAGTGTAGCTGTTCACATAAAGTAAAAATGCTGGCACAGTTTCAGGTTTCAGAGCTACTGTGTATTATGAAGCTCTATGCTGTCTTAGATTATATAAATCCCTGTCAATAAAAAAAAAAGGAAAGGGAATTAACCAGTCCAGAAAAGTTGTCACATTGCTGTTCACTTCCAGAATTATGTATTGTAAAAATATGGAGGTCAGTATTTACAACATTACACATTTTGATAAGGTGGAAGATTGCATATAGAGTTAACACATGAACCTAAAGGAGTGAAGTACGGGGGGAGCAGGACAAGCCAAAAGCTGTCAATATGACCTAAACCTATCATCCGGAAAGTACCGAACATCCATTCAGAATGCAGTACAGTTACATCTAAAGATATAAATGCCACATCAGTATGTTCTTTCAAGAGGATGGGAACAGGTATATGCCCGCTTCTCCAGGACTTCCTCGGCGATCTTTTTAATGTTGGCATCATTGTTCTCTGGTGAATCTGAAATGAATACACTTTAATTACTGACAAAAAACAATCCACTCTGCAGAAATGACTGAAGGTGTCTCAGGCAGCTGAAACAATTGGTTTGTGTGTAACTGGAAAACTATGTAGTGCTGAATGACTTATGGTAGAAGGCTTAAGTGCAAAAGTCTATTCCACATGCTGGCGCTTTGTCTCGCAATGCAATAAAATGCATCAAGCCTGATCTCCATTACTGTTTTATGCTGTACTCACTTTTTTGCAGCTGAGTCATCCAGTAGTTGTTTTTGAAGTAAGCATCCTTGCAGAAGTTGTTTGCAAGCAGCACCTACAACAGTAAAAAACAAACAACGCGTTACTGTAAACAACTGTATAAAATAAGATTAGCACTAACACAACTTGTTTGTGAGAGTTTCATAACAAAACCCAAGGCATGAGTATAAAAAATGTAGCTGTTTTAATTTAGAAAAGCTGTGTAATTCCAGTAATTAATATCAAGAATGAACAAAATCAACACACAATAAGAACAAAAGAACTATTGGATGAAGTGACAGTTCAGCATGGAGTTATTATCCTTTACTTAATAAGAGCTGTCTTACTACTTCACAGAAATGGACTCTCATCTCAACATTAAAATGATTCCATTCCTTTTTAATCAATAACAGGCCTCTTTTCTACTCTCTACTTCCTTTCATTTTGTTTTTGGCTTGAGGTATACATCACACACTTGACACAACTGGCCACTTTTAGCACAAGAGAAGGAGGGTGTGGTGGGAACCGATTTTTCCAGAACAGAATGCCTTTGCCCTTGGCAGGATAGCATTAGTGATTTCATCTTGAACTCTGTACAGAGTCATCTTGGCTTGGCTGGCTGGCTACAAATGATAGGTGAGCTATGCCAGCTGTCACACACGGACATCATAGTTAGCTACATGAAACCTTACAGCTTCTATTTTTCAGGTTATTTTTGGCTGTTTAGAAAAGGAAATCTCTTCTAATTATAACGAGTTCTCAGTAAGTGCTCCTGATGTGTTCATTGACTCCATCCATCAGTCCTCTGAACCTCACTAATGGTATATTCACACTGCAGCAAAGCAATGCACTGTCGACTGCTTTATAGAAGTGCTGCTAAATTAATACATATACTGTATGCATAACTGTCCAGAGTGATAACTTAATTCAATTCCAAATGTACTTGTACCCCATTGAATGTTTGCAAATGTTGATTACCTGTGTTTTTCTTATCCACATGATGCACATAAAAATATAAATACATGTAAATTTTAAGCAGTGTAGTGACTTACTGCTTGTTTCGGGGTCTTTTGCAAGGAATACAAGGCTACAATGAGTGTCTTCCAGTCGTTATGCTGCTGTTATCATATATTAGTTGCTACAGAGATTCTGTCTGTCTTTTCTATTTTGGACTGCACTGCAGCGACGAAATCCCTGGCATACGACAAGACTCAGACAACGGAAAACAATATGATTGTGGCGGCTGCCCGATGAGATTCGCCTTTTGTTTGTATAGACTTGAGAAATTCTTGTGCCAATAGTCCTCTGCAAAGGAGTTGCCTGTTTCAGTATCAAAATAATGGGGGATGGAATTTTAAACACCACTTCACATGGTTTGTGTGCCTCTTACATGAAACTTTGGGGTGTATTGTTTTTAAGTGAAGTTGTAGTTTGTGGTGTTTGGTTGAGAGTCGACCTGCCCAGGGTGTACCCCGCCTCTCGCCCGAAGATGCTGGGATTGGCTCCAGCTTCCCCGCGACCCAGACGGATAAAGCGATATAGATAATGGATGTATGAATGGATGGTTGAGAGTCTATTGAATAACTGACTGAAAGGCTCTTGGGTGTTTGGTTGAGAGGCTTGGTTGATGGAGAATTATTTACCTCATGTTCGTGGTTGCGAAGTCCGATGCTGATGGAGCGGCTTGCACGGGACAACACTGCCGTCATTGCATACAAGTTAATCAATGTATCAGCCACTCTTTTCAGCACTAGTTGCTCATCTACTATGGTCTAAAACACACAGAATGGTACACAATTGACTGACTTGAGAAACTTCCATTGTGAAAGGCAAAAGAAACCAATAAACATAAGAAGATTAAGTAGTTTCTAACCAAATATCAGCATGAAAGTGTCAAATAAAAGAATTAAGTCAGTTGTCACATCCATAGCGTGCACACTGTGAAGCTTTTTGAACTTGACAAATTCCATGCACAGTGCAGATGTGAGTGCTGGAGTAAGATAATTTATTGCTTTAAATGTTTCCTTCACATATAAAGGAAAATAAACAGTGATTAAATCAAGCAGAAGAACAGCATCAGGAAATCTCATGTGTCTTTGTGACTGGAGTCCCAATTACAATAGCATGGTCTGTTTTATTTTCTTTTTACTAAGAATTGAAGACAGGATGAAAAAGCTCAGGACAGCTGTCTCACACACAGCCACACATTACCTCAGTGCAACAGGAAATAGGGGAATAACAAGGCGGTCCCTATAGTACTCAACAGGCCCATACTTATTACTCTGCACCTCCTTATGGCAAGCAGCAACACTCTGGGATTTTGAAGCAATAGCATGTTTTCTCTGTAGATTTTTCAAATACCTCCAAAGGAAGTGATCACATAAAACTCCAGAAGGCAAAGAAGAAGTGAGGCAAGGAACAGGAAATTAATTTGCTGTGGCAACAGAAAGAGCAATTTGGCTTTTTTTCCTGGATTTTCTGGAGCTGCAAAGTTAACATGATCAAATAAATGAACATATTTATTTGAACTTCTATTGAGCTGTGAGTAGAAGGAATTTACCTTTCCATATCTGTAGAGCAGGCTTTCTACAGTGGAGCCGAACAAAGCCACGTTCTGCTCAAACATCTTAGCACTCTCCTGTGGGAGACAGAAGCACATCATCCTTTACTCTAATACACCTAGGCACAACACTCACTGCGCCTCATACCTGATCAGTTTCACTCACTCATCAAGGAAAAGCAATAGGTGTTGATTAATTTTCTGTAACAATGCAACCCTGGCAATAGTGCTGGCTTTCAAACATTTTACATTCATGTGCTAGGGGCAATGAAAAATGTGACAATGTGCATCATGGAAATGTGATTCACATAATGGAAATCAGCATGCTATTGTGGCTCTAAAGCAAAAGCACAAACACCAAATCTGTGCGACCTATAGGTTTACAATAAACAGAGAGCTTGCTGTTCATATGATCATGCTCTTTTGTGGAGGTTGTGGAGGTCATGGAATCCTTTGGAGCTCTATTTGCAGTTCCAATAATGCCTAAGGTGCTGGTACATAGCTCAATATGTTTCAGTCGATCATTTCCCCAGATCAGAGATTTTGTTTATTCAATCAAATTTTTGGGAGAATTTATAAATTTTTTAATTTTAAGATACGAACCTGCAGTGCATTTTGTTTACAATATTAAATCGGTCACAGCAATATTGGATGTATTAATATTTATACAGACAAAAATGCGTATTGTTTTGCATTGTTAATGATTCAGGAATAAAGGAGTCTTTTCAGTCGCAATTTTTCTTCATTCAAATTATGTTCAAGATATTCTGAGATTCAAATCGAATGGTAATGAACTGTGACCAGGTACACCCCTATAATGCACTAATTTGAATACATTATTGTTTCTATAGTAACAGCTCATTCACAGGTTTCTGTATGGTGGAATCTCCACATAATCTAAGGCTCATAATGTGTTTTTATTTAACTATAAATTGTCTAATCATTGATTTGGTAAAGCTTCATGTAAGGAGGTGTTAGTTTAACATTTATGGAAGGAGTCTCCAGTCTGCTTTGTAATGGTCCATAAGTTTTCCACCATGGAAAAAGCCTTTAGCACAGAGGACTTTCTGGATTCTCAGTAACATGAAAAGCTGTGATTTTTAAAGCTGTTATTGAGAGAGCGAGAGAGAGAGAGAGAGAGAGAGAGAGAGAGAGAGAAAAGGCCTGTTTTTAGCTTATAAAAGGTAAGTAATGACAGGAACTATATACAGTATTTTCATGGATATTTCATGGATTTTCACAACAATAACGCAACTATAAACGGTTACAATTATGATGTTCCATGCTGTAATAAATTAACTGTGGTCATCACTGGAAAATTGTAGTGGTAAAAGAGAAACTGGCCATTCTGTAAAAAGAAAATAATCAGCTACTATTTATTTATTTATTTATTTTATTTTATTTATGTCATTTGGCAGACGCCCTTATCCAGAGCGACTTACAACTGAGCAGTTGAGGGTTAAGGGCCTTGCTCAAGGGCCCATCAGCGATAGCTTGGCGGTGCTGGGATTTGAACTCATGACCTTCCGAGCACTAGTCCAACGTCTTACCCACTGAGCTACCACTGCCCACTACTAGTGGAAGCATTAACTGTTCATCATGTTGGGCCGCATCACACCATTCAATCAGTGATTATTTTCAACAGCATGCACCATCATGTTTTATTTGTTATTTCTATATTTTTATATAGATGTGTGGATTTAAATATGTTAAATTAATATTTACTCTTAATTTAATTACCAAAAAGATATCATCTAAATGGATTAAGGCACCAAATTTGGATACCGTCAAACTGGGGTGAACCACGCCATCCTTGCCGGTCAGGCCAAAGTCGACTGTTTTCCCAAGAGATTCCTTCATCTTCTTCCCCAAAATCTCAAACACCACGCCAACATTCCCCTTTTTCATCTCCCTATAAACGACAGCCACACACAAGCAGTTTACCTTGCTGCATTCTTGAACTGTGACAAGGCAGGCAGATATATTTACAGTTTATACATACTTGATTTTTCCTGTTAGGATTTTGCCTGCATACTGCATTCCTGTGAGAGCAATGTACATCCTTAGGATTTCATTGGTTCCCTACAAGCAGACAGAAAGAAAAAAAAACCCACATGAAATTAAGGAGGCAATATGTTCAGATCAAGCTTTATGTGCCCTCTAGTGGTCAAGGAATGGACAAAATGATTACAATTCCCATGTCACTAAATATCAGTTTTGAAAAACAATGTGAAAGAGAAATCGTAGCCTAACCCTTTTCCTTAATGAAACATGAGAAATGAGTTCAGGATACTTGGGCAGGAAGTAATGTGTGGTATATGGGTAAGGTTACATAGTAATGTGTTTGGCTATTAGAAATAGCCAAAGTTTGACACATTTACATATAGATCATACAGACAATTACAGAAAAACAAGAATGTTGCCATTAGTGACCAACACTGGTGAATCTTGCAACACCAGGATCACAAACTAACATGCTAAAAAAAAATCTATTTTGATTTCATATTGTCTAAGCTTATCCACTTGGAAGCCAGATAAATGACTGCAAATTAATTCAGTAATGCTTGGTAAATCACAATATGTCTAATATGTGGGAAATATAGAAATGGATAAATGTGTAAAACACAATTTAAAACTTTGTTCAAAAATACCTCGAAGATCTGCAGGATTCGAGAGTCCCTGAGGTAGCGCTCAAACGGGTAGTTCTTGGTATACCCAACCCCTCCTAAAACTTGCAATGCCTCACTCACACACACCCAGGCACCCTCAGAGCTGAACACCTGCAGAGAGAGAAAAAACACACACACACCAATACAAATATAAAATCCATCTTAATACTTTTTTACCTATTGTACTGTACATTCTTCTGCAATATTTCTGTTGCACACTGTAGCCTTAGTGTAGCAAACTTTGTAAGGACGTCATGCAAATGGATTGATAACTAAGGGGTTATTAATGAAGTATTTATTATTATTTAACCTCACTTCTAATCAGCTAACTGATGAAATCTAACAATAATAACCCAAAGCTAGCCAAGAACCAAAGAGACAAACATTTGAGTGGTTAAAATATGACCAAACAACTTCACCTTCACCATGGCCGCCTCTACAGAGCAGTCAGGAACTCCAGGACGGTCCATCAAGCCAGCAGTCAGATATGCCATGCTCTCCATCACAAACACGCTCTGGGCCATGATGGCAAACTTCTCCTGCAGACAAAAAACAACAATACAAAAAAATCCACAAAAACCTCTATTTGTTTAATAACAACCAAATAGCGGATATTAGCCTACAGTGACGATGACCAAAATACCTGAATCATCCCAAATTCAGCAAGTTCCTTGGTGAACTGTTTCCTTGTGCCTGCATATTCTGCTGTCATCTCTGTAAGACAAAGTGATGCTTAATTTGCCTGATCCAGTTTGGTTAATGAGAAAAAACACTTAGTCCGTTTTTCTTTGACATCCTTATACCAATCAGCTTCTTGATCATTCCTGCACATGCACTTCCCATGCTGAACCTCCCACTATTCAGGATGTTCATAGCAACCTGTGGAGACACAAACACACAACATACTAATACATAACATACATAACATGACACTGTAAAATGCTAAACAAGACGACAATTTGTTTTAAATAACTACAAAATGCTACTCAGTATGGTTCTGTGTGATCACCTTAAATCCACCACCAACTTCACCAATCACATTCTCTATGGGCACTTTGGTATTTTCAAAAGTCACCTCACATGCTTGAAAAAAAAAGACAAAAGGAAAGTAGACATCAACTAAAATGTTCATACCAGTGATGGCTATAACAAACATATTTTAAATGACCTCATTTATACTTTTTTATAAACTAAGACCTAGCTTTTAAAATGAAGAATATTTATGACAAAGTTCAATGAATTAACCATATATTAATTTAAGAACCACCGTAAAGGATGTGAACTAACTGTTAGAGCCTCGGATTCCCAGCTTGTCCTCCGGTTTGCCGCTGGTCACCCCACCAAATGCTTTCTCCACAATGAAGGCTGTTATCTTGTCTTTCTTTTGCCCGTCCTTGTCCAACACCTCTGTTCTTGCAAACACTGTCATGATGTCTGCCATGCCACCATTGGAAATCCAGATCTTAAAGGGATGCAGCCGAAAATGAATTGTGAACAGTTTTGGTTTTAGATTAAAAGCAATTAACCAGCTAACGCATGTTAAATAATGCAGCTAATGCATAAAATAAGTCTATCTCAGCTAAAATGTTTTCCATAAAATCTGCCTTAAACTGCAGTAATGTGACATGACATTTCATTCACAATATATAATTTAACATGGTAAATATTATTGTAATCTATAAAAATATACAATATTCCCAGCTTCATATTGCCCATGTAGGCGGCACACCGGTGCGGTGGTTAGAACTGTCGCCTCACAGCAAGAAGGTCCTGGGTTCGATCCCCGGGTCACCCAGGGTGCCTTTCT
>JAQQZR010000016.1:10347240-10374520 GCA_030068235.1 Notoglanidium macrostoma | reverse complement strand
ACTGATATTCTGCAAAAGGTACAGGGATTGGACTGCTGAGGACTGGGGTAAAGTCATTTTCTCTGATGAATCCCCTTCCTGATTGTTTGGGCCAGCCACTTTCAGCATGATGGAGCACCGTGCCATAAGGCAAGAGTGATAACCAAGTGGCTCAGGGAACAAACCATTGAAATTTTGGGTCCATGACAAGGAAACTCCCCAGACCTTAATCCTATTGAGAACTTGTGGTCAATCCTCAGGAGGTGAGTGGACAAACAAAACCCAACAAATTCTGACAAACTCCAAGCACTGATTATGCAAGAATGGGCTGCCATCAGTCAGGATTTGGCCCAGAGGTGCGAATTGCAGAGGTCTTTAGAACTAAATAAAGAACTAAAGAAGTGCCAACACTGCAAATATTGAAATATTGACTCTTTGCATAAACTTGATGTAATTGTCAATAAAAGCTTTTGACACTTATATACACACTGCCTGTCCAAAAAAAAAGTCTCACACACTAATATTTCATTGGACCGCCTTTAGCTTTGGTTACGGCATGCATTCGCTGTGGCATCGTTTCTATGAGCTTCTGCAATGCCACAACATTTATTTACATTCAGTGTTGCATTAATCTTTCGACAGTCGGACCGCTGCGCAAAATTCTTCTCCAGCACATCCAAAAGATTCTCAACGGGGTTAAGGTCTGGACTCTGTGGTGGCCAATTCATGTGTGAATATGATGTCTCATGCTCCCTGAACCACTCTTTCACAATTTGAGCCCGATGAATCCTGGCATTGTCATCTTGGAATATGTCTGTGCCATCAGGGAAGAAGAAATTCACTGATGGAATAACCTGGTCATTCAGTATATTCAGGTAGTCAGCTGACCTCATTCTTTGGGCACATTACGTTGCTGAACCGAGACCTGACCAACTGCAGCAACCCCAGATCATAGCACTGCCCCTACAGGCTTGTACAGTAGGCACTAGGCATGATGGCTGCATCACTTCATGCGACTCTCTTCTTACCCTGATGCGCCCATCACTCTGGAACAGGGTGAATCTGGACTCCTCAGACCACATGACCTTCTTCCATTGCTCCAGAGTCCAATCTTTATGCTCCCTAGCAAATTGAAGCCTTTAATCCGATTAGCCTCACTGATCAGTGGTTTCTTAAGGCTACACAGCTGTTTAATCCCAATCCCTCGAGTTCCCTTCGCATTGTGTGTGTGGAAATGCTCTTACTGTCACTGTTGAACATAGCCGTGAGTTCAGCTGTTGATTTTTACGATGTGATTTCACCAAACGTTTCAGTGATCGCCCATCACGATCATTCAAGATTTTTTTTTACGTATTTCTTTTTACGTGTGCACGTGTGTATATATATATACACATACACACATATACATACATACATGCATACACACCCCAACCACACACACATACATACTGTATATATACTGTATAAATATAATGAGGCCGCTCCATGACCTTAATGTGCTTCTTCTTTAGCCACTCCTTTGATGCCTTGGTGGTATGTTTTGGGTCACTGTGCTTCTGGAAGACCCATCCATGACCCATCTTCAGTGTTCTGGCTAAGTGAAGGAGTTTCTCCTCCAATTTTACGCTACATTGCACCATCCATTGGCCCCTCAATGTGGTGAAATTAGCATTTTCCTTAGCAGAAAAACAGCCCAAAGCATAATGTTTCCACCTTCCATGCTTGGCTGTGAGGATGGTGTTCTTTGGGTCATACTGGAAGCATCCTTACCCCATGAGGCATGATCTTGCATGGAGCTCCCGACCAAGGGCGATTGATGGTCATTTTATATTTCTTCCATTTCCGAATAATCGCACCAACAGTTGTCAACTTCTCACCAAGCTTCTTGCTGATAGTCTTGTAGCCCATTCCAGCCTTGTGTGTAATCTGTGTGCCATATAGACACACAGCCAATCTGTGGGAGCCAGAATTCTGGCTGGGTTGTAGGGGATCAAATACTTATTTCTGTCAAAGACATGAAGTCAATTTATAACTTTAATGTAATGTGTTTGTTCTGGAATTTTGGTTGATATTCAGTCTTCTCCATTAAAATGAAACAACCATAAAAATTAGAGACCTTCAGCAGGGGATCAAATAATAATTTTCCCCCGCTGTATGTATGCATGTATGTATCAGCCAAAAGACAATGTATACACACTTCAGGAACACTCTTACACATAAATGTCTGGGAGCTAATGGCCACCACTTCCCTTATGTTAATCTCATGATGCCCGAATAAATTTTGTATTAAAATTTTTATTTTCCTGAACTGTGAGATATATATATATATATATATATATATATATATATATTATATTCCATCCCATATATATATATATGGGATGGAATATAAAGTTTATATATATTACATTAGGAGGCCATATATTTTCTCACCCACCTTGTTCACTTTCCCTAGGAACAGATCTTTGGCGTACACTAAACTCCTTGAGCTTGACTGGACGCAACGGTGAGGTGGGTGAAAGCGGGCGGTCAGCTGTTTACTGGTCCGAGCCGAGAGTAAAGTCCTTCCGAGTTTAGCTGTTCTTGACAAAGCCAAGATTCTGTTAAGGTTCATCGTTTTGTACATAACTGTTTCACTGCAGTTACCTCCAAACTGAGTTCGCAGCTGTAACCAGTAAAACCTTTAACCTATATTCGTCGCACAGAGATGACGACATTATGGCGTCGTCTAACATGTCGCTAGAGGGCAGCATTTGGTAAGGGGGAAATAAAACCCCCGATTTGGTGACGTGAGCTTCTACAGATGCCCACTCTGGGCAGGAATGGGCCCCCTTCAGGTCACAAATATATACCTTCTACTTCACGTCACGCTCGTGCTAAATAATACCGTTTTTTACATGATGAAATCGCTGTAACGCACAAATAATTTTTTAATAATATTCGCCATAAAGAATTTTACGCCTTCTTAACAGTACTTAACTTAACAGTGACTTTGACGTCTAAACAGCATAACAGTGTCAGAATAAGGTGTTCTGTGAAGAGAAGTATGGCTGTAGTATAATGGGTTTATTGATTTAAATAACGTACCTCGAGGATTTGTCACAAGGGCTCAGCCAATCAGATCTGAGAACCGAAACTGTCTATATTATAAATTGAACTTTATCATTATGTACGGGCTGTAATGTCGGACCCTCTGCAGCACGACTGTGTTCTGATTGATAAACCATAGTCAGCTTTGGAAATGTGGGGACTAACTTGTTTGCTCTCCTCTTAATTTTCTTTTTCTCTGTTTCATTTGGATATCTAAGTTATCGAATAAATCATACAGCAGGCCCTCCTTTCCACATGGTAGCTTATTTTGGTTGCCTTGCTCACGCCGGTCTGCCTTCATCCTGTTGAGTCACCACATCCATTGGAACTGTTACCTCGCATTAGAGTATGTTCAAATAAGCTACAAATAAGCCACGTAAGTTTTGGGATTCTGTTCTGTGGAGAACTGAAGAAAAACTGGAACTTGTTGAGCCTGGTATTTCTGGAGGAGGAATAATGAAGTATACGATGAAACAAAACCATGCCTACAGTGAAGCATGGCAGTGGCTCTGTGATGCTCTTTGCTTCTTCTGGCACCTGCAGTGTTTGGAGGGCGAGAGGCGGGGTGAGAGGCTGGATACACCCTGGGCAGGTCGCAAGTCCACCACAGGCCCAACACAGACAAACAACCACACACGCTCGCATTCACACCTATGGGCAATTTAGAGTAGCCTGGGAGAACATGAAAACTCCACACAGAAAGGCACCCTGGGTGACCCGGGGAACGAACCCAGGACCTTCTTGCTTTGAGGCGACAGTGCTAACCAGCTAACCGGGCATCACTGGACCTTCCAACTGGACAATGATACCAAGCATGCCTCAAAGCCCACCAAGGATTGGTTTTAGGAGATTCTAGAGTGGCCGTCACAGTCTCCTGACTTGAACCCCATAGAAAATCTCTGGTGGGATTTGAAGAATGCAACATGCAAACCCAAGAAAATTAGTGAGTTGGAGGCCATTGTGCATGAGGAATGCTGCCAGAAGCTGGTGTCTGGCCATGCATCACATTTGCAGCAGGTCATAACAGCAAAAGGGGTGCTCTAATAAATACTAAAGATGCTTGTAATGAAGGGGTTGAATAATTTTGAAACTGCAGTAGTCATTAAAAGTGGCATTTTGTGTTGAATGTGGAGAAACCATTTGTAATATTAGCTGTGTTGAGCTATTTAAATTATTCTTGTTTGATTTGTTTCCTGCAAACAACTGAACCAACAAATCTTGGTTCTGATTTTGCCAACAAATCTAATTTGAAAAATTGTAGGTGCAACTGCAGATATACCTTTAGATATACAGTTACTGAATGTAATTGTAATATTTACAGTCAACAGTCAACAGAAAGGAACCACTACTTTTCAGATGTTGAACCTCAGCACAGTGACACTGACATGGCAGTATATGTGTATCCGCCACAGCAGTCTTACTGATGTTCAACACCCTGTAACTGGCTGTTTCATTATTACACACTTGACTTGTTGTCCATGTTGTAGGTGTACAGTTAGAGACGATTTTTCATATACAGTATATTTGTACTCTATGTACATTTAATTAGTGTCATTGTCTGACTACAGGACTTCTGTATAGTGCATTTAATCTCCAATCCATGAACTAGTCTGTTCTTTAAGTATTTATTCTTTAAATATTTTCATAATTTTACATATTGACATTTTAAAATAGACAGAAATAAGGTGTGCAGAGAGTGTTAGAACAGTTCCCTTCAATATTTGAGTCTTTCTGTGTAACCAATACAGCAATGTACAGAAAGTCAGGACAAAGTTGTTTTAGTTACAGCAAAAGGACAGACAGTTGAAACAGAAGGTGACATTTTCCTCACGACTAGTATCTGAGCCTGACCTTTACTCTTCTGCTGTCTTTTCTCTACGGTCACACCAGAATAAGTGAATAACACTCAGTTTCCTGCCATAGGCCATGACTTTGAAGCGATAATATCTGTTTCTCTCTTTTTTTTGCAGTACAGAGCTGAGATCATCAGTCAGACTAGGACTGTATTGATGGTCAGATCTCCAGCAGATCTCTCTCTGCCTCTGACCTTGAGCATACAGATGGACAAGAACTGTGCAGCTACTCAATCTGCAACTATTCATTATATGAGGGAGAGAAACAAAGTACAATCATGAAGCATGCTGATTTTCTGGAATGTCTACAACTACAGCATAAGTGACCTTTGTTTCTAATTCTGAATAATACCATAGTAATTGAAGTGTATAATAAATGAAGTTAATATAGGAACCCCAACATTTTAAGGAACATTTCCATTTTTTATCTGTCTACCACAGCATATTGGAGTTGACCTTTTGGTGTTCTTGAGCTCACCAGTGCATTGTTTCTTTTTGATTTGGCCATATCTAATGTTTTTGCTATATCTCTGACGGATTTGTTTTGATTTGTGGAAGTGACCACTCTTTGGACATTATATTGAAGGTTAACAGCAAAATATTCCAAATGTATCAAATTGTCCAATTACTTTTGAGTTCTTAAAAAGGATGGGACCACATATAAGATCACTGTTGCATTTAATTTGGATGTAAATACCCTTTTAAAGCTGAACTTAGACAGCATGGTGGTGCAGTAGTTAGCAGTGCTGCCTCACAGGAAGAACATTCTGAGTTCAAGCCTGCAATGTTGCACATTATTCCTGTGTGTGTGTGTGTGTGTGTGTGTGTGTGTACGTTTCCTCTGGGTGCTCTGGTTTCTGCCCAAGGACTGGCAGATTAGGTCAACTAGCTACTCTTTATTGCCCATGGGTGTGAATGATCGTTTGTCTCTGTGTTAGCCCTGCAATAGATGGCTACCTGTCCAGGCTGTACCTTGCCTCTTGCCTGAGGTCAACTGGGATTGAATGCAGCTTCCAGCTTGGGATAAGCAGCATATATAATAGATGGATAAAACAGAAATTCTGTACTTTGAGCCCATACTGTTGCAAGCCACCCTATGTGCAGTCCCCTCTGAAAGTATTGGAATGGCAAGGCCAATTCTGTTGTTTTTTTCTATATAATAAAGCTATTTGTGTTTGAGACTAAAAGATGAATATAAGGTGTTATATCAGAATTTCAGCTTTTATTACTTGATATTTATGTGTTTATTGATGTGTTAACTTAGAACATGGCACCTTTTATTTGAGCCCACCCATTTTTCAAAGAACCAAAAATATGGGGATATGTGACTGACAGGTGTTTCTTGTCGCCCAGGTGTGCCCCATTAGATTGCTTGTTTAAACAATTAATAGCTTTGAATGTCTACTCTTGGTTTGAACCCTGGGTTTCACTTGTGAAGCCCGCATTTGTTGTTTAAAAAAGTATAAACCATAAGTATAAGTATAAAGCTCAGAGAGCTGTCTATGGGAGAAAAGTAAGATATTTTGAAGCTGAGAAGAGAGGGAAAATTGATCAGAGCCATTGCAGAAGCAATACGTCTCATCACATATTCATCTTTTGACCTCAAACGCAGATGTCTTCAGTGTATAGCAACAGTGTATTTGCTGTTTCAATACATTTGTATGTTGTCATGTTCAGCCTATCAGATGCCATTAAAATGTAATATTACAAGACAGAAATGCTGTTGGTGGCACAGTAACACAGCAGCTAGCATTGCCAACTCAGTACCAGGGTCCCTGGTTTGATCTTGAGCTCAGGTAAGGTGAATGTTAAGGTAATATTTAGGATCTGAAGTCTATATTCTGTGGCTCTTTATGAACAAGCCATCATTTATGGATTGTTAAATCAGTTCCATGGGGGGCAACATATAATTTAGAAACAGTTTGAGGGCTGTTGGACAGCATGTGTGATGTTTAAAATGCTAAAATGCTGTTGAATGCACTCATTCATCATTTGTCACTCAGTACCATCTAAACTGTTGTAGCTACAGGTATGGGTAGTTGGACTTTTGCAGCCATTTAAAATGCTTTTAATTACTTTTTAGTCCTCATTACTCTATAGATACTCAGGCATTTGAGGAAACATCAGTTTTACTTGACTGAGCAGAGATGGACCCTTACTTAATGATGGTGTAAATTGTTTAGAGCAGGCAACTCAGCAAAGAACAAAGCTCATTTTCCAAAAGTCATTTTGCAGAGAATGTTGTGAAATTTGATGCAATCCAAGGGCAACTTTCCTTTTTGCCTTTAAAATTTAAAGTGTGTGAAATTGCTTAGGTTGATGATGATGCTCCATACACGACCAAACTGTCTAATAGCAATATTTAATTTATTCATAACTACTGTTATGCAGTACATACTGTTGGGGCAAAAGATGTTCATAAACCTAAGCTTTCACACATAAACCTAAGCTAAGTTTTCACACCTCCATGCATTTCATTTTACCATACATTTCCTGTGTTAAATCAATTTTATACCCTAGAGATACTATTTTCTGATTGGCTGGATAGGTGTCTATTAACTTTGCATAACGCAACACTTTTGAATGGTAACCATAACAGGCATAGTAAATTATCCATTGACTGGCAGCATAATCATAACAACCAAACTAGCCAGACCATCCACCCCAAGTTATCCTTGTTCTGGACAAAAGTATACCACAAATACATTTGTTTCTGAGATAATTACTCCCTGTGTGTTCTTTCTAGGTCTGTAAATGTACAAACTTGTTTAGATGTTTGGTAACCGGGATATAAGTAAGGGATAATGGCTGCCAAGGTGTCCCATTATATGGCAGCCGTTATCCCTTACAGGATATCCTCATGATTTCCATGAGAGGTCATTTCAAAATAATAGCAGAGAGACAGATTTATTTCAGTTTTGATTTATTATAGGCCTATCAGATTTTCAGTGGGTAAAATTTTACACTGTTAGTAAATTAATTAATTAATTAGTTAGTTAATTTGTTTATCCATCCACCATCTACACCGCTTATCCGTCAGGGTCATGGGGAAGGGTTACATGGATATATCCAGCTGAAACCCCTGCAGCCACAGGGTGAATATGCAAACTTTAAACAGAAAGGCCCCATTCAGCCACCAGGTTCAAACCCAGAACCTTCTTGCTGTAAGGCAACAGTGCTAACCACTGCACCACTCTTAATTTCATTAACTTAAGCAAAGCAAATTGTGCTAGCCTTCCATCAGCTTCTTGCCATACTTTACTCAAATTTTGGCTCAGTCTTCCTGACAGAACTGGTGTAACTCTGTCAGGTTTGTGGCCTAAAGTTCTGACCTTCCAGAACTGTGATACAGTGAATTGCCCCAAGAAATGTATGGTAACATGAAATGTGAGTTGCAAGAAGCTGAGATTGAATATATTTAGCCTAAGTTTATGTGAACTTTTGACCACAACTATATTCCACATACATGACCAATTGTGCTAGATATACACGAATTTGATTTTCTTTATGTGCTTATATTGGCATAACCTGGATTAAAACCAAACATGTCAACAAACTCGAAACCTGGTAAGTTTTCACTTTCATTTAGGCTAAATGGTGGTGTCTCGGTTCTGTTTAAGAAAGAGATGGTGTGCCAGTAAATCAGTAATCAGGTATTTTCTTCATATAACATACCTTAAACAAATAAACAACAAATAAATAAAAAATAACAAATAAACACTACTGTAATAAATTCAAATTCTAATTTTACAAATTCAATTTTATTTGTATAGCACTTTTAACATTGTCACAGAAGTATATAAATTCCAGTTATAAACTTTTCTATTTCTATCTATCTATCTATCTATCTATCTATCTATCTATCTATCTATCTATCTATCTATCTATCTGTCTGTCTGTCTGTCTGTCTGTCTGTCTGTCTGTCTATAGATAGATAGATAGACAGAATGTCTTGAATTAAACACTACACTTCACTTACACTATTATGATCACTTATTATTATTATTATTATTATTATTATTGACACCACTTTGTCAATAGGACATGTTACTTATAGTAGATAAAAAATGTTCTGTTGTACTTACTATAATGTTGCACCTTATTTCTTAATTGCCTAGTCTGTGAAGGAAAGCATTCAAGTAAGAATTTCATTGTACTCTGTACACTGAACTTTGTATATATGACAATAAAACTTTGAATCCATAAATCTTTTAAAAAGGGAACCCATCCTCACTCCCATTTGGGTGACACCAGATTACAAATAACTTGCTTATATAACTGTGTTATATGGTCAAAAAACTAGTTGTGTAGCACAATATTCACTATAGTTTTAGCATGAAGTCTACTTTGTTGAAGTTTCCAACTGATTCACTGATGGAGACTCGAGTGCAAGACTGGTTGTGCAAGCAGGAGCTAAGGTAAGACTGGCTATGACAGCATAACTAAAACGAAGAGCCAGAAGGTAACACAGACATGAGCGTGCCCTGGGGCAACTGGTTTCTTGCTGGTGTCGATGTTTAAACTATACCATTTTTTTTTCTGTTTTTCATCAATAAACAATTCCCTTGAGTACAGACAAAAGGGAATTTAATAGGAAAATGATGTTTCACTACCACTATAACTTGACTATGATTATGACT
The DNA here is from genome assembly GCA_030068235.1 of Notoglanidium macrostoma. Taxonomy (NCBI): domain Eukaryota; kingdom Metazoa; phylum Chordata; class Actinopteri; order Siluriformes; family Auchenoglanididae; genus Notoglanidium; species Notoglanidium macrostoma. Next base: position 10,364,958 of record JAQQZR010000016.1, on the reverse strand, counting down.
ACTTGTAACCTGTTTAATCTGATGTATTCCCTTAAAAGTAACATAGTCTTTAATTCACCATTTACCACCTAATTCTGTACATCCTCATTCATGACATCATCACATTGCTTTGTACAGTGCAGATGAACACTTAGGAACACTGAGTAGGAAGCTATAAATAGAGCACAGGTCTATTTTTATACTTCTCCAGTTGTTTGCCACATCATCCATCTAGCCTCTGGCTTTAAACGTCAGAGCAGAAGAACAAAAAAGGCCCTCAACTGAGAATATTTCTTGGCAGATGAAAAGTTTGACTGCTGTCATGATGGTTGTGCATGCCAATTAGCAGGACAGGAATGTTAATTAGAGCCATGTGTGTAAGCCTGAGGTGAACATCTTTGTGTCCAGAATCCAGCACATTCTTGTCATATTTATGTTCCTTCAGGACCAAATGTGTGCAACTTCGATTCCTAGCACATAGGAACTATTATGAAAGGAGCACTTTGTAACTTTTATAGCCTGCCTGTGAGGCAAATTGCAATTGTAGTGAAAATATTGACAAGTCTCTCTCCTCACTTGCTTTGAAGTTGTGTCTGAAAAGTGTTGTGTATTGAGACCTATATGCTGCAGCAGTAAGATAGACACAGAACTGAATTTAAGCAATTTGAGAATGTGCCAGAAGCTCATCATATTGAGCAAAAAGAAACATAACCAACCAACTATATTACATAGGATAGCAGAACCATAAACAAGACATATCCAACTAAGATAGTTTAGTGGTTTTTTAAATCATGAAAATGATAACCAAGAAAATGCAGTAGACTTAAATGATTAAATTGTGATCTCCTGTATTAAGTACACAACTAAACTGCATGTTGGATTTAGTGGTCATTAAAAACATATTTCCTTTGCGTTTTTAACATTTTGAGGTTGGCTGCTCTCGTGTTCCCAAGTACGCTTACAGCTGAATGAAACTGCTATGCATTGTTTGTACTCTGGCATTGCAGTGTGCTGTGGGTAATAATATTGATGTATACAGGAAAAATCTGTGAGTGTATCAAACCTCTTCACATTTTCAAATGTTTAACATTATCTATTGCAGTATATATGATATTATAATATGCTATAATCATCTGTATTATATATAGTATAGTAATATTAAATATGTTTCTCTTTTCCACAGAACTGAATCAGGAGTAAAACACAAGAATTTTAGTTTGGTTACCCACAAATTTGAAATGAAATCACTTCATTCCAGTTCGACTGCGTGTGTGTAAGCGCTCCTCTCTGTTTTGATGATAATGTGTCAGTGCAGAAACATCAAAGACAATTTGACAGCTGGTCTAAGGTTACAAACTGAACTGGTTCACATTTCACTATGATATGTAACTTTCTACGCACTTGTGTGAGTAAGGTTTTAAGCATCTTTGGGCATACTGCTCTCAGCGTGGGTGTGTGGGTGTTAGTCTGGCTCCTTACACAATATGATTTTTCAAACAGATAGGCAAGGCAAGATTGGAAAGTAGCCCAAAAGATTTTATTGGTAAAATACATTTATTTTTATAAAGTAGAAGTGTCAGTGTTTTAGTGATATTTGGAGTTACTGGCATTTGGTATTTGGACTGTTTTCCAGAATTCAGCTACTGTGACATCTGACAGTTTTTCCCGGATCACCACAGGTATGATTGTTCACAGTACAAAATGGCTGACAAGTAGGGAATGAATTTGGAAACATGGATCTTGTGAATTGCCTTTTAGGATAAAAAGGGCACAGCTAAGAAGCAGTGTCATGAAAATGCAATGGAAAAACTCATTAAGCAGAGATTAGCACCTGTCAGCTGCATTGCAATATTGTGAATATTGTAAACCACAGTGCTTTAAGGTACCTTTGAAATTAATATAAGTATAGAAAAATTTCAAGACCCATTTTTTGGATAGATAAAGCAGTACTATTAATGCGACTTACAATGTATGCTAATATTAAAGCAGATCACAGAGTTGGCTTGAAGCACTACATGACTAGTTTAATAAACTATATGGCCAAAGGTTTGTGGACACCTGACCATCACACCCATATGCGCTTTTTGAAAATCCCATTCCAGATTTTGTCCCACTTTGCTTTTATAATAAACCTCCATTCTTCTGGGCAGGATTTTGTAGCATGGCTGTGCGGATTCCACCACAAGAACATTAGAGAGATCAGGCACTAATGTTAGTTGAGGAGGTCTGGAGTGTGGTCAGCGATTCAGTTCATCCCAAAGATGTTCAGTGGGTTTGAGGTCAGGGCTCTGTGCAGGACACTTGAGTTCTTCTACTCCAACCTTGGCAAACCATGTCTTCATGGACCTTGCTTTGTGCTGCAATATGTTTGGGCCTCTTAGTTCCAGTGAAGGGAAAATGTTACAACATACAAAAACATTCTATACAATCTTGGAAAGAAGCACATATGGGCATCATCGTCAGATGTCTATATACTTTTGGCCATAAAGTGTATGTTTTAGTTATGGTCAGCACAGCAATATATTTTTGTGTTTGACAGAGACTTAATAAATTGCTGCTGAGCTTAATAGCAAACTGTATATTTCCCAGGATACATGTCACATACAGATCAACAGATCAAGTTATTCATCTGACAGTATATTTTTATTTTGTGATAATCACATGGTCACAGTTATAGATTTACATCTGTAGGGTCTCATAATCTACTTAGAAACAGAATACATAACATGAATACTCTCCTGTCTTGATCTGATAATTAGGCCTATAAAATTAACTATATTGTGTATGTGTGAGATGGAATGCAGTGTATGTCAGACTAAATGTGAGAAATTCGGGTAACAGCCAGACCTACAGTGGGCCCAATGCTAAAATTGAATACATTTGGTAGTGTCAGTTGGTTAATAACTCTCTAAAAGAGATACAAATATACCCATGAAATGATGGTTGACAAATTAAATACTAATAATATACAGACTCTATACAGACACACATTAGCCCTATAGCCCTAACCTTTCCCTTTGAAATAGAATTTTAGAAATATTCATAAGCCTGTTTTCATTTCCTTATACCGGTGTCATATGTACAGTAACAATCTTGGTCAGACACACACATACACAAGTGCAATGATGTCTTTTTTTAACAATGTAAAACCATAATACATGCTAATGTGCAGCAAATTGGTGTCAAATGTAAGAGCAAGCCAAAAACCCTTCAATCATCAACAGAACACAAAGGAATAAGCAGAATAAAACAAATATAGGTAAATTTCCTAAGCTTATGGTAGATGACAGTTCAATCTTCAGTGAAAATGCATGCAGTGGAATGAGTTTTAGACTGAATGCCCTGTACTGCACATGATTAAAGCGTTACACTTGCTATCTGCTGCATTCAAATAAAAAGGAAAAAAACCAACCAACCAACAAAAACAAAACAAAACAAAACACAATGCTTCAACAAAAGGATTGAGGAAAATAAATGTAGAGACATTTCCTTTTTTTCTTACTTTGTCCCAGAAATCAGTTTATTTCAAGATGCTCTAATTTCCTTTAGAGGTATAATCTGTTAAATGAATTCTTTATTGTGGCATGGTTTGATAAATATCTATGTAAAAATGGATAATGTCCATCTGAGATTTAATTGTTGCTCTGCTAATGTGAATTAAAACCTGAACCTGGATCTGAGAGCAGCATTCAAGGAACATTAATTAATTAATTAATAATGATGATGATAATAATAATAATAATAATAATAATAAAGACAGTGATTAGTGATTTGCTTTAATCACTTCTCACATTGATAACCATCATTAATCATCCTACAGTAAATAATTAATATATTGTAGTAGGATTATAGAACAGCTTTACAGTAGCTGAGAAGATCTTGATCTGCTTTTAAAGCCTGGATACACCGTGTGTACTTTATAGCTGGAATATAGCTGGCTCTATTCACTTTATTCTCTAGTTGAATATCTTCTGGTACAAAATATGACAAAATGACTTCATAGGAACACAGTCGCATGAAGAGAAGTTTACATACTTTTAATGTCACTTAAATTTCAACAACAGTCAAAGTTAACACTGATATTTCTGGGAATATACAATATTTAGAGAATATTCTTACAGTATAATGTTACATGCAAGAGTACTTCAGTTGACATTCCTCACTGCAAGTCGCTAGAACAGAGAAAGGAGGGAGAGCAGCAATGCAGAATTAAAGACAAGGACAAGCTTAAAGAAAAAACAGAAGTCTGTCACTAGATTGCAAATGTTCATTTACAAAACAGAAACATACATATTGCACATATGATTAGTACAAAAAAAAACCCCAGACAAACAGAATGGGACAAACAGAAAAAAAATAACACTTGCTAAACAAATCTCTTCGCTGCTGATACTCGTCTCAGATAGATCAAACCTCTACCCTAGTTGCTGTACACATGTGAATACTTACAAAAATGAGAAGTGCTATTTAGATCTTTCTTATCTGAACTAAGATCACGTTTATCAGATTATAACTTCATCAACTCCTTTCTATACACACCATATTCAGCATACAGAAAATATACAAATTGAAGACGTGTGTGGAAAAATATGATTTAAACCTCATTTCTCAATCTGTGATAAGGTACATGTCTCTACCCCTGGCATACACTACATCATACAATACTTAGCTGGATTTGTGAGCAAGTGAAAGGCATTCATCAAAAAAAGAAAGAAAAACAACCCAAATTAACTGAAAGCAAAATTGTAGAAAGCTTGTTTCAATTTACGCTGCATGCAGAACCACAGACAGTAGCACCCGGGGGTTGAAGGGGCACACACTCACTCAGCCCGCTGAGAACACAAATAGCACAGCAAGAACCCGGGAGAAATCTCTTGAAATATGGGGAAAGAATTTAGTCACACTGAAATGTAGCCTCCCTCCTTAAAGTCAAAAACAACAGTCTGAATCCTCTTGAGCAAAGCATGTCTGTTTTTTTTTTCACCCCCAAAATACCCCCTCAATCAAATCTGCTTGATCATTATCATCTTTAAATGTACAGTTACTTCATATCATTTTATTCATCCCTAAAAAAATAGTTAAAAAAATAAAACCATGGTGCACTAAGTGGCCAAGCCTGATAAGCCAAGGCCTAAGGAGGATTCCTGCATTAGCTAGCTCCTTCCTCCTGCTCTTCTGCCTCCTGATTGTTCAGTGATGAGCAGATGAGTGCAGTAAACACAGTTCTGACGGAACAGAAGATTCTCTTTGTGTTTGTTCAGAAATCTTCCAGAGTTTTGCTTCAAAGGCAACCAGAGGAGTTTCAGGTCAAGCCCTCACTCACCTAATCAAACGTGTTGGACTGAGTTTTATAACAGTGAAACTAGATCGTCTACTTCAAGAGTATAATACTGAGATTTTTCATCTCGCGCCTCGGACACATTTTGCTCTGTAACAGTAATATTGATTGTTGATATTTTACAAAATAGTATATGCACGACATACACGAAGCATTTCTTGCTAACTCAGTAACTGCTTTTGAATAATTGGCACATTAAAGACTGCTAACTATTTCACAGAGAACTGTGGTCTACAGCTACATTAAATACTGGAACACGTACGTCTTTGAGTGACTTTATTCATGGCTAGACTGTTGACCATTGTACTTAAACTCTCCATTTCTAGGCATTATCATTCTACTGAGACTGTTTCTGCTAATTAGCAAGCAGGGTATTTTATAGCGCTCCATAAGCAATTAATTACAAGATAAAACAGTAGCTATGGTCTTTGTGCATGCTTGGCATTGTCATTTCATGAAAGCCAGACTGATGTCTGGGTGTTAAGTTAAAAAAAAAAAAAAAAAGAAAAAAAAAAAAAAAATAGTATGAATCAACCATAGTGAGAAAAAGCAGCTTTGCCTGGGAGTGAACAGTTGAACGGTGATGTGCAGGAAATATGGAACTGGAGGTGGGAAACCCATGGGATCTAGCAGCCCTCTGAAATCCTGGAAAAGAAAGCCAGTGCTACACAGTGTGCTTCCCCTTTCTCTTCTCAGAGGAAAGGGGTTTGAAATGAAATGAAACGAGTCACAATGCCTTTTTTTGTTTTCATTCCCTGGGCTACAGTCTTTCACATGCCAGCTATAGAGCAAATCTGCCAAGGTGCCTCTGGAAAGTCAGTGCCAGTCTCAGTCCCTCACACCACAGTGCTGATGCCGCTGTGTTTGGGCTTTGCGCTTCCTGGTCCGGCTGCCGGGGGCGGAGCCTGGCTGTGGTGATGCTGCAGGTGGGAAGGGTGGGGTGGGTGCTGAGTATGTGGCCCATGGGTGTGTGATGCATGTGAATGGCTATGGGAGGAAGAGGAAGCTGCAGAGGAGGGGTGGTACTGGATGTGAGCAGGTGGATGGTAGTGGTGGTGGTGGTGATACGGAGGTGGGTTCTGCTGAACGTGGCAGTACTGTGTATGGTGTGGTGCATGTGTGTCGCTCAGGCTTGTGCCCTCGCGAGCTGTGTGGTGCAGGTTGGACGGGTGAGGCGTGTGAGAGATCAGGGTGGGGTGGGATGGATGAGGAGGCTGCGGGGGCAGAGAGGGTGACTTTGCGCCCCGCTTGGTACCAAACAATGAGCCAAGCAGTGAGGATGAGCTGGGCACTGAGTGCTGGCGTGAGGGGCAGTCACGACTGGAGGCAGCACGGCGCCTCATGTGAGGGCTGCTAATGATGGAGCCCTGTAGACAAACACACACAAACACACACCATATAAGAGGAGAGAAAGCAGCTCTACCACAAAAACTGATAAATACACAGCAGGGGGATGGACTATCATGCTGCAAGACTGCAACACCACTAGGCTGATTCTTACACAACTAATACTAATTAGCTGTTTACATGCAAAGTGTTTTATTTTCATATCAGCAATATAAATATATCTATGAAAATACACATCTGTTTTGTGGATCCCCCTGATGAGATGAAGGTCAGGCAATAAAATCATCATGTTTACAAAAGAAATTTTATATTTTCCTTTTATTTCACCTTGTTCCTCTCATACCAACATGACCTGAGTATAATCTCTGTAATGATACATAATAGAGCAATTAAAACAAGTGAAGCATGATTTTTTTTTTCCTGAATAATTTTCAGGAGAGTTCCAATTTATGTAGTAATTTCAAATTGATGACTCAAACAGCTTTTGACAATGTCTGTTGTTAAAAGTGCTATATAAATAAAGTAAATTAATTAAATATTTTGTAACAAAAACAGACAGAACATTCAGGCAACGTGGCAAAACACAGAACAAGCCCTCATCTGTCAGTGTCACACAATACAAGAGAGAAGATACTGAATGGTCATGCATGCCATGCAAAAGCTGGAACAGGCAGTGACTGGTAAATAGTAATATTAATAAAGATCATGTTTGCTATATTGTGTGTGTATATCCCAGTCTAATATAATGGTTTTTAATGACTTTATCCACTATCTTAGTAATAATCGCATGCTGTTGCAATTGCAAGCATGGATAAATTTAATATTCCTAGTCATACTCTTAATCCGGTATTATTATTATTATTTAAATAAAATAGTTCTTTGGACTGGATAGAAAAATGAGCACATTGTCAGGGCTGGAGAAAAAGTGGAGGGGTCTTTCATTGTCTTTTTCAAGGTCAAAACTAACATTTATTTGTATCACAGCCATATGAAAAAAACATTAAATACAAGTAGCAAACTAGACTGCTGAGACATATTGGCTGCAGCATCCCGAGTTCGAACTCTGCTGAAAACAACACACATATAATGAGGGTTGGCCTAATGGTCTCTAATAACCATTAAAATCATTCGCTACAGATAGGAAAATGGTTATTGGTCACCATTAGTATAAGTTCCATTATGATGTGTTTTTTTCCAGCTGGAAAAGTGAAGGAGAATGCTTTCAATGAATCATCTACATTCAAAGTAAATAGCTCATGCGGTGAGTGAGGTTCAACACTGAGGTTCAACACACACAAACTAAAAGAACCAACAAAATGGTGCAAAATAAATAAAAGCGAGAAGAAAGTTGCAGTTTCACAGTCAAAGGCGTCACTAAGGAGGAGCTCTTGCTCACGGCAGGCTGAAGGGGTGAACCTTCCATTATGGTACTTACGTCCATATTGCTGTCTAGAGATCCAGCACTGCTGCGGCGACCTCGCTTGCCTGAGCAGGACATGCCACAAATCAGAGCACGCTTACACATCACAGCACAGCACAGCACAGTGGGGAAAAACGGAGCAGCATCTAGCCTGCTTGCCTGCAGGGGGCACTAACGGATACAGGACAAGCCACTAGTTGCCTTACAATGGGTGTACTGTACTGAATTTGAGAGAATGCGCCTGGGTATGAGCGGAAGATGGAAGATTTGATATTATTTGATGGATCGAGCACTTTTCTAGGCTAACATGAATAGATCTGGCATCTTCTAGCACATTTTAGCTCAGATAATATAAAAGGCAACTGATTCTTGCCATCTAACTGGACACAATACTGTATAATGGGACTAACTTACCTAGCAGTACTACAGGATACAGAGCTAAAAAAAAAAAATAACAGTGGGGAAAATATATGCAAGAATGATCATATTTGGTCTGTCTTTGATGTACATGAGATGACAAACATAGTAATCTTATTATTTGGGACAACACTACTACTACTACTACTACTACAACTACTACTACTACTACTACAAAAATGTGTCTTTGTAATCCATGAGCTAGTAGATATTAATAAAATATTAGCAAGGACATAGAGTCACAAATACATAAGAGGTGTTATTCATCCTCACCTCTGTTAAGCCATATATTGTTGAAAGCTGCCTACTGCAGCACACACACTGGTGCCTGGTTTCATGGTCTCAGTTCGTTTCTCACTCACAGTGTGGCCGTATTATCACCTGGCTGTGCTAATAGAAAAGCCGTGGGTAGTTGTTTACACCTTCCTAGTTTCTCCTGTGCAGTCATTTTCATGCAATCATGCAGTTTAACACAAAGTGCAGAGAATATCAATTACTTACTCTGCCTTATTTACCTTTTAATTGAACCCCTTTATGCTCTATCGATCTTCTGTGTTGATTATAATGTCAGTATGCACAGCCGGCAACTGCCCACCTTGGGCACAAAGTTCATTCAGTTCCATTAGAAACTGGCTTGAAAGTTTCCAAATTATGGCAGCTAATCATTAGGAGTCCAACATGGTGTGAAGAAGTGTTTTCAGTGAAACTATAAACACAGTCACAGGAGCAATTTTAGAAACCCTGTTTCTCTAGAACACGGGAACACCGGATGTGTTTCCAGCAGAGAAATCATGATTGATAGTGAAACTTGATTTTAGTTCCTGGCCTGTAGCTGCCAGGAACCAATTTAGTTCCCATTCCCATGCTCATGATTTTCATTAAAGAGATCAGGCAACGTAAGATCAATGCAGTGAAGGTTTTGCTTTCCAGTGTAACACCTTATACATAAGTATATTGCTTGTATCTGGTCTGGAATATCTGGACTATCTACTTGGTGTGAAATATTCTACACAACCAAACAAAATCCATAAAGGTCAAAAACTCCAATCTCAGCTTGCTTCATCTTTGCTGTTTTTTGTGCTCTCTTATAGCCACTTCTATTAATGGGTATTGTTCCTGAAGTGGAAACACAAACTCATTCAGAAACTGTGTAATTCTTGTTTAGACGTATTCTGGAACTTTTAATTCCTCAAAAGGTTACAGAAGCTCAGTGGAAACACAATTATTGGTTCTGAATTGTGCAGGAGGTTGTGCTATAACCAGAGAACAATTATTCAGTAAACCAGTGTATTGTTAAAATGAGGTACACATCTGAGACTATTCTTAGCACCACTAGTACTTGTTGATTCTAAATTTTGAGATTCTGCTCACTAGAAGTGAACTTTCTAGTGGTGACCTTTGAAATTACCTGCATCGGAAAGGTCACGTAAGGAGCTGCTGAGGGCGCTTCTCTTCAGACCCTCCCCCATGGCGTAGCTGTCATCCAGACTGGCTCGACTCAGGTTGCCATTGCCGGTCTCCTTTTTCAGACCAGAGCTCTGGGAGATGCTAGGCCGCACCACACCTTTCTGCTTTTCCAGCTCAGCTACACACAAACACACACATTTTAAATGTCTTGTTTATTTTCTGTTCCAACTAACCCTAATCGACGAAACGGAATACAAAAATACCTCTGTATCCAAACAATAACTGTTTAAACAGTAAAAAAAAAATGAAAAGACCAAAATACACTCTGATCAGCAGGACATATTTTAATTCTGAAGCCATTACAATGGCACATAGAGCTTAAAAAGTAACTTCTACAAAGCTACAGAAAAAAAGAAAGATAGTTCAAAAGTCTTGCTTGTGTACGGCTCGGTAATGAGGTTATGAAGGCCGTCAATGCTCACACTCAATCCTGTATTTCTCCATCTCCTGCACCTCAGCGATGGACTCCCGCAGGTCATCTGTAAACTTCTTGCGGTCTTGTGGGTTGGGTGCGTTGAAGTTGATCAGAACTTTGATATCGGCGCCCGGGATGGCTGACGTGAGCCGCACACCATTGGGATAAACTGGTAAACAACAAGCTGAGATTTAACAACAAGCCGACATTTAACAAGCACGGATAATCAAATAGACTCAAGTTGTCATACACAATGAAATAGCAAATATTAGCAATTTATTTAAAAGCATGCATCAAAATCTAATAATGAAAGCTTTTGGTTGCTTTAAATATTTAATATATTTAAAAAATGAGATTGCTCTGAGACAACAAGGCCTCTAGTTTAAAAAGAGGATTGGTGAAGAAAAATGATTTGGTAGATTCAAGAAGTATATAACATAGTGAAATATAAATATACAAACATATAAACATACAAATATATAAACATAGTGAAACATAAATAGTCAGTTTAAAAACTGCAACCAAGCTGCACTCATTGGCCATTTTATCAGGCATCCAACCATGTGCAATAAACAACAGAACATCAGTAATTAACTTTTAAATGCCCACGGTGACAAAGATAGCTCTGAATAATTTTGAAATACAGGTACTGTATGTTGTCCTTGTAAAGATCTCAAAAACATTTTATACCTTTCATTCCGCTGCAAAAAATTCTTATTTTTTTTTAATAGGCACAGTATGAAGAAAAACAAGGGAGTAATAAAGTTCATTGTCATTGATGAATGGTTGGAACTACAATACAGCTATAATATATTTAAAAACACTAATTATTCACACAAAAATACTTTAAGAATATTTCTGTTTTTAAAAAAAATACCTTTTCTCATTGGACACATGATGTATGTGCGTGTGTGCGTGTGTGCGTCTGTGTGTGTGTGTGTGTGTGTGCGCGCGTGTGTGCACATGTATGTGTGGGCGAGAGAGAAGGGAAGCATTTTCTTCTTTCAACCGGCAGCATGTTTTTCTTTGTTTCCTGTTTCCTGACAAGAATTTTGAATATAATGCAACATTTGCAAGATTGCCTCTCATTAATGTAAATATATTAGGATTTACATTCACTTCTGACACTCATTTAGAATTGAACTATTTACAAACCTTTCCCCTGCAGATCGATTCATATTAGAGAGATCAGGCAATGTAATGAAAGTTTTGCTTTTCGATATAACACGTTGTCCATATTTGTGTGTGCATTTCACATTTAGGTACTGCGGTCATTGCTTTTCAATCTGAATTACATATCATGGTGCTCAGTTTTAAAGGTACAACCTGGTAGCGTCCCTCATTGGACATTTTATCAGGTATCCCACCATGTTCACTAACTGTATATCAATATAAAGCAATTATAACTTCTACTGAATGCACCTACAAAAAAGACCAAAATCTTAATTTTCTGTCTAATCAGATCAGAAGTGTGTGTGTGTGTGTGGGGGGGGGGGTTGGAGTGAAGGTCTGGAAGTGGCATCTAGGGTTAGGGGGGGAAAAAAAGAATAGAAGCAACAAAATGTCTGTGACACTCACCTTTATACAATTTGCAAGTAAGAAATGTCACATTTACTTTGCACATATGACTAGGGGCATGGCAAAGTAGTGTAAAATTGTGTTTTTCACACAACATGCATTGCTGCTGTGCATGTAGCTGGTTTAATAAAATCGAAACATTGTGACCTTTTGTGCTAAAAGTGCAGATACAGAAGGCTTTGTCTGTACTGCCTGACATCACATTCTTGATTAAAAAACAAACAAATAAATAAAACAAATATAAACAAACAAACAAATAAGCAAACAGTGAAACAAAAAAAAAAACCCAGATCTCTCTCAAATGAAAAGACCCACATTATAGATCAAGCAACAGATAATAGTAACAGATAAGAAGAATGAAAATACTTTGTGCCACATTTCTTGTGCTATACCTTCTCTTGTATTAGAAAATATTGACATAAATGAAATTATTTTAGGCTTGGAAAAACAGATGCTCAAGGGAGTGGTGAAAAAAGAGCAGGGAGGAACAAAACCACTTACATTGGTTCTCGAAGAGGAGCACCTGCATGCCGTATAGAGAGAAGGACTGCCTGAAGCTGTACGTCACCGAATTCTTTTTCTTCTGGAAAATCTTGGTTACCTGAATGGAAAGGGTGCAAATACCTTAGGACCCCATCTGCTCCTGCTTATCCTTTAATATTTATCTTATCTGTAATCTTAACATGCTCTACTTTATCTTACAACATCTACAATCTCAGAGTTCACATAAGTTCCTCCAAGACTCATAAAGCCACTGCATCCATTGAACTGCTGGTTATGAACTCAACTTTCAGAAAGATCTATTCAGTATACATGAGCTAACAGAATCCTGCATTTGGTCAACATTGTTCTGATAAACAGAGGACAGTAGAAGAATATCCTTGCCATCCAGAGACAGAAGTAAACATTTATGCTGTACAGTTAGAAGCTGTAGGACTTAGTACTCCCCCTTGTACTTGGATGTCACACTAACAGCTCTTTCAGGCTTACCACCAGAAGGTCATTGAAGAGGAAGATCTCTCTCTGGTGGAGGCCGAGTTTCTGTGGCTTGTTGGGATCTGGGACCTCAAACAGCCTGCAGTAACACACTAGCCTGCGATGTGGTAAGGACAGCACCTGTAAAAGAGAGAGAATACAGCCCATGATTATGTTGTAGGGTTGTGTTCAACCATATTCAGTGTTTGTGACATTATGCTCAGGGTGGCTAAAGGGCAAGCAATCAATTAGCAGATGTAGAAAATGCAACCAAAAATGACCTGTGCTTTACATGTAACTTAAATCATTAAAAATGATTTTGAAAAACACACAACGATACCCCAAAGGACACAATAAAGAGAAAATAGTATTTACATCCACCATGTTGAAGATAAACTCAAGGGTACTTAAAATATTAAATTTTATATTGGGTATTTGGCTGCTTCATATTGATTTCTCATGACCAAACCTTCTGATGATGAAACTTATATTTTCTCACTCCACAGACGCCAGAGAACTACAACAAAATGTATTTTAAAATTTATTCATTAAATTTCAGTATGTATTTTAAAATTTACTTCAGATTTTAAATTATTAAGACTAAACATTGCATGAAGCGAAGTGTAAAAACACTGTGGACATAATATTTCAATACTGTTGCTGTTGTCCTTTAATTATGTGTATTGAGGCATCATTGCTAAGTGTTTTGCCCATTCCTTAAGGCTTTTAAGAATTACTTGGTAAAGTTTTGGTCCATTGTTTTCCACTACTTGTCTCCTCACTCTGAACTTGACATTACAATCAATACAAATCTTTTGGTCATGATTTAGACCTCATTAATGTACTGAGACAGCACTGGTTAAAGTAGTAATCAGCACAGGTTAATATAATAAATGATACATATAATAGAAAAACTAATATGATAAGCGATGAATCTCAGAGCAGCCTTTAAATCACAATATTCTTCTAGACAGACTTGTTGGTTAAGAGAACAGCTCCTTCCTGGCCCAGGCCTTATATGACTGACTGTAAATGGGGACTTCTCTATACATACGGAAGTTAAGTTTGTGTTCCATAAGGCTCTGTTCTAGGCCCACTGCTTTTGCCCTACCTCTAGGTACAACTGTTCAGAAACATGGTTTTAGCTCCACTGCTACGCTGCTGTTTCACACAGCTATACGTTTCAGGAAAAGCAGATGGCAGATACCAATTTAAATTGCACGAATGAATACAGGGCATAAGACTGTATTTTGTCAAAAGCACCAGACAAATAAATATGAATGAAAGAGAATATGTTTGAAGTATGAATATACCCGATAGCCAGGAGGTAGGCCATTCAACAGCAGTAAAAGTTAACCATTAAATTAACCATTAAAGACACTAATGGGTGTTCATTACAGTTCCACCAAGGCTATAGGATCTAATGTCAATACAATTCTCCTTGCTATATGTCAATATATACATGTAAACTTTATGCAAAAGCTACGTTTTTACCATCATTTAACAACAAAAAATGAGCCAAAAAATATACGTACACATCCAAGGCCATGGTGGAGTGAACCGATCTGAAAAACAAACAAAACCCAAATGGGTCATAAAGAGATAAAGCAGTTACTGCGAGAAAGGAGCTTCAAGAAGGAGCATGGCTGGAGAGTAAATATGTTTTTTTCCCCTTTCATTTCTTTCCTCATGTCTTTAATTTGAAGACATTCTTCTAGTGTCTACCTGGTGTCTGTAAGCTCTGTGTGTGGCTGAGATCACTGCTGGAGTTGATGAAGAGCAATGCTGATAAGTTTGGCCTAATTACAGCAGCAAGGGCCAGAGGCGCCTCCATTTTTGCTCCACAGGGGCTCTGCCTTAATGGTAAGGCTGATGGGACTTCATGGTGTTAAACAGACATGAGGGATGCAGGTTAGGTTATGTGTACAATCTCCATTAGGATTAAAATGGTAATTATTACTATTTCAAAACTGTGGTGGCTGAAGCTGAACTGCAGTTGTATTCCTAAGAGCACCCTAATTCTCAGGAGACAAAAATGAGAAGAAATGAGAATTTACATTAGATTGGGCAGGGATTTAACACCAACCTTGAAGCTCTTTCATTCCTTTTATTTTTTTCTTCTTTCTCTCTCTTTCTTACTTATGCCATCCATTAGGGAAAGGAATTTGTCTCAGACCCCAATAAATGGGACCCCTTTTGAGAATAAGCTTGCAGTAGACAAGAACTGAACTTAAAATGGAGATGGTGGTCTTTCTGGACAAGCTAATCAAGGGCTAAAACAGGATCACTGCCCATGGATGTCTAGGTAAACTGTATATGCATATTGTTCTGAACAAGAGTGCTGCTTATATATCCACAAGAATCTTATAAGTTATGGCCAGCTTGTGCCTAAATGACGTGACCTAAAAGAGACTACACTGCTCTGTAAACGCTGCCACTGTATATATAAAATAAATGCGAAAAGAGTTTTTTTTTTTTTTTTTTTTAATCTAAAGTGCTGTTTTTAAGTCCTGACCTGTCTTAAGGTCTGTGATGAACTGTGATGAGCAGCTCCAGATAGAAGGAAAGGATAGCAGATGTGGTGATAATGTCACTCACTGGCTTCTTCCCAACGATGAGCTTCTCCACTTTTTGCACTTGGGACACATGGTCTTCATTTGTTTTGAGCTCCCGTTTCCTGATCCGCTCGTAAATACCAATCAGCATCTCACGAGGAATGTCTTCTCCATCATCAACCCCTGCCAGATAAGGAGAAGTTTAGGAGATTTGTATGTTGTACGAAATACAACATAAAATTAATATTCAGTACTCATTTATGTTAATATTCAGTGCTCAAATGCTATCTTTATTTTATCTTTATCTTTTATTGCTAAAACAACCACAATTGCACAAGGAGTCACTTGCTCTTCATAGGATACAATTACTTTAATGGGGAAAAGAAACCTCTTGAGCTCATGAAAACACTGTATGAATTTGAATAACTGACGATGTGGTGGTTAGAGCTTGTTGAATTTTGTACAATTTCATATCCCCCAACCCTAACTGTCAAGTTGTGCCAATAGTTGTAATTTAATTGCTTTTGTGCTATCTCCACTTTCAATGCAACACATTAGCCTTGCTTTCATTGTAATGTGTCTGTAAATGCTTGAGATTTTTTCACTTACAAGGCTGTTTTCTTTTGATATTCTATACTTAAATATACATACATAAAAGCCTAGTAGGAAAAACACCACAGCAAGAGATCAGACTTGATATCTGTGCAAAGCTACATTGTTATGCAGTGTCATTCATTGCCTTTATAACACTATAGTACATTACAGTTAATTATAATCCCTTTGAGAGTGTAATATTTCTGAGGATGAATTAAGGGCTCATTGACTAAACAAACATGTCATACCTCGTAGATTCTTCACAAAGTCCTCCAGCTTCATCTTCCTCTCTGGCTTTACGTTAGGGCTGTACATGTCCGTGTTGAGGAGGATGATAGCAAACGCCAGGATGAAGATAGTGTCTGGGTTGCGAAACTGACGCACCACACCGGGGTTGCAGATGCAGTAGCGCTGGCTAGACAGACACGAGCAGTTTCCCAAATGAAGAAAGTCAACACAACAGAGCACCAGACAAAACAATGCCGCATTCTACTAAAGGTTCTAACTCGTAATTCTCTCTGACTAGAAAAAAACTAAGAAAATGCCCCCCTTCGACCTGGAATCCTTAATTGGGAATTCAGGATGGACTCAGCAAGTGACAAATCAAGCCTGCCCACAGCATCAGCAGGAAATAGTGTAGCACTTCTTACCTTATACTATCAGTAATGCTGTATATATAAGTATTTGGTTTTGATCAATCAACATACAGACATATTTACCTATTAAACACTGCCATGGGATTTCCCCACTTTGTAGCTCAAATGTGCAGATGAAGATAATTACATGATTTCCCACTTCTGAGGTAAGCTGAATGCAGCATTACTCTGGACAAGGACAAAATCAAAGGTGCTTCTTTGTTCAGAAAGACTATACTCTGGTTTGCAGTTAAGGTCTGTGTTCACTCAGCTAAAAGCCCTTTCTCAGAAATGGTGTATACAGGCTGTGTGGGAGATTTCTGGCTTGCCCTTGGGTCCTGGCTAAGTTTACGGCTGTGTTCAGGACAGCAGACTATCATTCAGAGCAATCTCTGTGATTCTCACCAGGCAGGAAATTCTCAATTCTCAAAGCAAGAGACAATTATTTGTTCCCTTTAAGTTATAAAATCTTTCACATCTTAATGTGAGGAAAATCTAAATAAGGCAAAAAAATTTTTTTTAATTAATTAAAAAAAAAAGGAGAGAAGAAAGCACTTTGACCACGTTTCTGAAATGGTTGTTTGAAAGGACAGCAAAAGCATTAAAAACAAGCCTCTTCTAAATCTGTCACAATTACTCTATAGCTAGTATTAAGCTGATTTTGTGCAAGTTGAGGGATGGAGGGGTTTTCACCTGTAAGCTTCGATAAGCCTCTCCACTTTCTGTGCTTCCCCCTGCACCCGGATGTGAGCCTGGAACTTTCTCAAGGCTTCATCCAACTCCATGCCAGAGAAGTCCATCTCATCCACCACACAGCTGCCAAAAGGAAATTCACCGATATAGATCAGTGTACGAAAAAAACAGAAACATGCAACTATCTCTGACCCTGGAACACACTTAAACCAGCAGTCTATTTCATGACTTGGAAAATTATCTACTTATCAAATGTCAGTAAGCTGTCATAAGGTTAACTGACTTATAATAAGATTTTTAATAAG
>JAQQZR010000016.1:10318492-10339222 GCA_030068235.1 Notoglanidium macrostoma | reverse complement strand
ACACACTCACACACACACACACACACACACACACACACACACACACACACACACACACACACACACACACACACACCAGTGACAGATCTGCCAAACAGAGTGCTTACACAGCAGTAACACAGCACTTAATGCAGTTAGCAAAACATCTCATAGCTGTCTTTGAAAAGGTACAAGAAAAGCAGTTTGTTGTCTGAGGCCCCTATTAGACACATCTGTATTTAGAAACAGTGGCTGTCTGTCTCTCAAACACACTTCCACTTGCACACTTTTTCCACTGCTGAGATTCAGGAGTGGGTCATGAGAAAGAACAGGTGAAAACTGCTGCAATCTTCATACGCTTTCAAAACTCAAGCAACATTCAGGTTAGACATGCCGCAAAGGGCCACTCCACATCCAATTTGTTTTTAAAGAGAACATACAGGCAAAAAGCAAAAACCAAACAAGGACCTCCTGCTTTTTCTGCATAAAATCTGTAATGAGTGGAAAAAAACCCAAGTGACATCACTATTCACACATAAAGAACAACTATATATTATATTACACAGACAGACAGACAGACACACACACACACATTCCCCCCACACTTACTGAGCGCGTCGCATCCACTCAGTGGCAGTAGATTAAATTCAGATTAACAGAGCCTCCTTCAATTAAATGAATTAACAAGCAGCAAAGCAGCAGTGTGCGCAACACTGGCCAGATGAGAACAGTGAAAATCAGCACGCAGAATACTCACCCCACTTAGTCTTGCCTTGGTTTTGACTCTCATAATCCTTTCTGTGTTCAATCTTTAAGGTATTGAATATTAAAACATTAGTATACCGAACGATATATTCATGAATCTTTAGAATGTTTATTAATGAAATTCCTTATAAATGAGTTTTCCAGGTTTTTTTTTCCAAGGTAGGGAAATGTTGAAATTATAGACCATGAGATACCTACACTAGAGATCTGGTATAAAATACAATACAATTGTATGTATAATACTACTGTACCACTACGTGGAATAAAATACAAGACTGCAGTATATCATTCTCAACTAAAATTCCAAACTACAGCTTTCCAAACTCCATCCATGCAATTCATTTATCTTCATTAAAAGTTTTATCTTGGTCAGGGTCATAGTGGAGCCGGCATCTATCCCAAAAACACTGATCACAAGGTGGCAAGTCTATCCTAGGACTTTTGGACAGAAACACATTCACACACTCATTCACACCTTGGGAAACTCTTGCACAGCCAATTCACAGACCTACATGTTTTTGGGAGGTGGGAAGAAAACCGGAGAACCCAAAGGAAACCCACACAGACACAGGGAGAACACAGAAAAGTCAACATTAGAGAATGCATTATGAAAGTCATGTCAAGTTTTGCAACTTTTCATCAATGCAGAAAGTGTTTCCCCTGAGGTGCTGTAGTAGGCATGAGCCATTAGGCCGAAATGGAAATACCTTCATGTTTTTGCTGGTAACACATAATAAGCTGACATTGTTTGCCTACCAGACATGCTTTAAATGACTTTGTTCTTCGACTTGATTATCCAGAAACTATGATTACCAACACACTGAAACGCAAATATATAAAGACATATCCTGAAGCGGTCTTGTGAGGTAACAATCAAATAAGTTAAGGTTTTGCTAGTTGGTGATCTGGTGTCCAATGTTAACCAAGACAAGCAATGTAGCTAATGTCATTTAATTAAAATCTATGCCAGTTACAGACAGACAGCTTTATAAAAAAGTATTTTTTTTACTGACAGCTAGCGTTAACATTAATGTGTGGTAAAAGAAATAATAGATTGGTAGTGAGCAGAGGACATATCAACCTACAGAGTCCACCAGGCAATAATTAAAAATTTATAAATAAATAAATTATTCAGTGCACAAAACCCTGTTGAAATTACTGTCTGTGGTGATCACATACGCTACAGATGTGGTAAACAGAGATTAGGCTGAATAACCAATGGTGTGTTGGTGGTTTATTAATATTACTAGGCTCATGCTGAAGAAGAGTGACCAAACAGCATCAGCAGTTATTACCAGAAAATGCCCCAATTCTCTTCTTTTACTGCTCAACAGACATGTTCAGTGGAAGCTCCTGCTTTCTACTTGACTCACAAAGACATTTTCAGGAGTGACTCAGCACAGTTTTCATGGTGACCTCACTGTTTTCGTTCTGATCAGACTACACTGTAAAACCCTCAGGCTCGGTTGATCAGAGGAGGAAAATAACATTTGGGATGTAGGTGGTTTAATTTCTGAACCTGATTCAATGGCGTAATGTCATTCAAAAATGAAACTGCAGCTTTTTATGTGGAATTACATCCCCTAAGAACATAAGCTAAAAGAGACACACAGGGATGTGTTGGATGACACAGTTGGCAGCAGATTTGGCACCGTCTCTGTTCAGGGCTCCATGGAGCAGGAATGACTCAGAGCTTCAGTGACTGATGTTTGATGCCTTCAGAATGCAGTGGATGCACATTTCGAAATGAGGAGTGAAATGAGATTTTCATTTTGTTTTGGCGCCTTCTCGTCTCTAAGAGGACAGCTCTTTTATTCAGAGTGAGAGTAACATGTCCTTCTAACTCAGCGCTCTGAACCATGATGAATGACATTGGGGGAAACTGAGATGACAACAAAGGTTTTTTTTTTCTGTGAGACAGATGCTTTTGGGGGAAAGGTATGGAAATTTTAAGAAAGAGGCACATAACGGCACACTACTACAATTTTCACTGGCTGCAATTTAATTTTCTGATCTGGATTAAAAATGATGAGCTACTCGGTGATTTAAAGGAGGCAAGCTGCCACTGTTTCATTCTACTCACCTCAACTGGCAACCCAGCTCTCTTTAATTTTCTGCTCTATATTAGTTTATGCACACATGAACATAGCAGCAAATTGAACATAATGACAGATTTGTGTGCTCACAAATCTGTGCACAATTGTTCATACCATATAACTGGAAAAGCAATATACCCAGGAAGCACAACTACACTGGATCATGTTTTACCCACTAAATGGTAAGTAAGTAATACTCACAAACTCTTCATTTGTGGCATGCTCCCTTGATGATAAAGTGGCACTCAGATGAAATATGATTTTAATCATGACTATAATTAACACTAGTAGAGTATATAATTGCTATCACCAAAACACAGGCTAATAATGTCTGCCCTGTGTCCCAGCAGGACCATACGGCATAGCATTGTTCTACAGCAGTGGTCAGAACAAAATCATATAAAAATTAGCTTGATGAAAATGTCAGTGAATTCAGGTTGCCCAAAATGAATGTGCAAATAGACAAAACCATGGACAGCAGGACCTTTGTTCTGTAAAAAGACAAAATCGAAGGCTAATAAACAAGTAACACTAGACTTTTGCCTTTTAGAGCAAACAGTTGTGGGGAAAAAAAAACCTTCTTAGCTAGCAAATGTTATCGCTACATTTTCTCTAAAAAAAAAAAAAAAAAAATCAAGTCTAACTGCTGTGTAGCACTTCCGATTCATCTTGATAATCTGTCGTCCAGTTGAATTGAATTCCCTGAGTTCAAAGAATTTTCCTCTCAAAAGATGTTTGTTCTTTGCACCAGACCAGATTTCAATATACCGGATCTGAATCAGTTTTCAAACATTCCATCGTTAATGCACCCAAAACCATAATCAAATGCGTGCTACGTACGAAAAAACGGCAAACTCTCATTTATTTGGAAATTATGATGAAGTGATCAGTTCAGTAAGTTTTCAGTTTGGTTTTTTGAGCTGATTTGAGTTTCTCATAATTACCTGTCTGACTCGGGTACAGATGGTGAGCCTAATAAGTGGTTATAATGAGAGTTCATTTATATTCCAGTCCCTAAATCACACTTCACATTATCATTGTGGACCTTCACATCAGTTGTCCTGACATTTACTCCTGCTTGAAGGCTCACCCCTTGCTGTCAGAGACTGTTTATCTGTATAAACTTTACGGCTTGATAGTATCCATTACCATTAAAATGACTGGGCCATTATCTGAAGCCAGAAGTGCAGATCAGAACTGCTATCCAACATGAGCTAACAAAAAATTTGTGTTAGCTGGTGACATTTACTGGCATGTGAAAGGGAGCAAGCTGGGATATGCAGCTCATGCAGCAAAAAAAAAAGACCATGTTCATTAACATTGGAACGTACCAGATACTGCTTTGTGCACGTAACTGCTTTATTCTGGCCAGGGCTGCTGTGGCTCAAATGCCGTATTTCTTTATATTTTGGGAAACAGAACCAACTTCATTAGAAAATATTGCGGAGGTGTTAATGTTGATAAGAATTTTTAGTTCTAGTTGCTTATTGAAAACTGTAGTTACATTTAAGTCTTCTTGTTTTGTTTTAGTTAACATTTAGTCATAACATTTAGAACTCCGAACCCTGTAGCTGTAAGACAGGCTATTACAGGAGGGGTATTGCTGAAAGGTTTTTCTTTCTTTTTTTGAGACGCAGCTGGTGTTGGTGCTATTTGGAAAGTATCTGGAGTTAGCCATGACTCTGCTACTGCTTTACTAGTTATTGAGTGAAGATGGCATTTTGTAAGTAGTTTTAACACGGTGATGACTTCCTTCAGATCAAGGTCGTATGTGTGTCCTGACTCATATACCTGTTAGAATCCAGGAGAATTGTGGAAGCTGTGCAAGAGGCTAAGTGAGCTAGCCTAGCAATTTACCTTCATGAGAGGGCAGGAGTGGGATTAAAATACAGTCCCACACAATATCACTAACTGAAGCAAACAAAGCAGCGGAAATATTTGTATGCACAATGAAAAGGATCATCATTAGATTCAACAATGAGCTTATTAGGTAATAAGTCAGAAAGAGAGACTGCAGAGTTCACAGGAGCAGTGTTAAGGTTCGGTGGTAGGTTGCGAGTTCATATTCCAAATCTGCTGGAGAGCCAGTCTGGGCCCTTGAGCAAAGTCCATAGTCTTAAACTACTCACCTACATTTCTATTTATTTATTTCACTGCTGCTTTTGTCCAAAGCAAATTAAGCTGAGTAGCTGAGGGTAAAAGGCTTTGCTTTTGAAAGGATTTGTCTCTTAACCTTCATATATGCCTGTATCATATTATAGAGTCCAATTCTTTATGTGAAAAAATAATATGATGCTGGAAATGAATTCATGCCATTAATTTTATCCTTCTCTGACAGCATCAGTCTAAGATATCTGTTAGGATAAACAACAAATTTGGACTTGTATGTGCTGTAGCTCTGCCTATTCAACAAACATTAGATGCAATACAGTGGTTCAAAGTGAGATGACATGTTATAGCATAGAGTCACTGTAGCTAAAACACTACAGTGTATCCAGCAGACATTACACTGGTTGTAATGCTGCAGATTAGGAGTCAAAACACTTAACAGGTTTTGTTGGTGCAAGATACGCAGTGAAAGAGGATAAAAGTGTCCAAATACCGCAAGTTCCATATGAGAGAATTCCATGACGCTCCTCATTAGCTGCTCAACTGTACAGTGTGCATGATGCATTCTTACCAGTCAGTGAAGGTATGACAGGAAGAGCTGCAGCACATTGAAAAGCAGAGCATGCAGGCTGAATGACTAAGAAATCCTCTGCTACAGTCTGAAAGCCAACAGAATTCAAATAAAGCCTGGATTTCACCGGCATGACCAAGCTGAACCTGCATTTAGCTTTAAATCCATTTTTCTGGGACCTAAACAAGCAACACTCATGAAAAATGAAGCACAAACAGATAACACAGTGTCTCCCAATAATTACTTACTGTATTTGTGCGCAAACCGCATTCTTGAACTAATACATACACTGTTATACCTCGAACCCCCCATATATGTTACACACAACAGGTCCAATGTGATAACCTTCAAATTTGCAGGATTTTCCTGTAATTTGCAATAATTACAGAGAAGCAGTTTGGATATGATTAAAGAGTAAGCAACTCCAGAAAAGATTAAATGGACATTGTGTTTATGCAATGCTACATAAACACAAACATGGTCTTATGTAACTTTGAGAATTCCCATGAGAAAAATTTGAATGAAAAATTACACCATATCTGTGCTTTTACATGACTTCATTCATAGGACACCAAATAAAATGCAACCACTTGTCTCTTTTCTTGTTTATCTCCACATTCATTGGAATTGTACATCAGATCAGGTTTGTAAAATACTAAGGTACTCCATCAAAACATATTTAGTATGTCAGTGAAGCAAATGTTTAGCGGGAACAGAGTTAAAGAGATTCTTTCAACATGACATAAAATCGGTACAAAGGAGAAGAGGACGATCAAGCTTATTCATTCAGACTTTCAAAGAGCACAGCTTTCCTACTGTACTTTCTCTCTGTTTTTAATACATACACATTCATACATATATGCGAGTCCCTTACCCAGAGTAATGTACACCCCCTCAGACTCATGCTTAAAGCTTACCAGCTGTTCGGCTCCAGCTCCAGCTCCAGCAGAGACTGGCTTCTGTCAGACGTACACTGCAAACACCACATGTTGCTTTCTGATCCCTACAAATAGCAGCATTGCTTTGACCCATGACTGCCCATCTCCCTGGCAGGCAAAGCCTCCGTCATAAGTAAAGTGTTACAAGCTTCGTCCAAATGCTGTGGACTCTACAGCCACTAAATCCCTGTTTTCCTTCTCCTGCCTGTGGATAGCAGGGAGGGGGTAGAACAGAGTGCGTGCCAGTGACTGTGGCTAAAAGGGGAGGGAATTCCTTCGTCCAGCAATCTAATTAGATGGCAGGAATATAAACGTGTCTGGCCCAAAGAGGAGTGTTTAGCCTGGTCCTGTTCAGTCTAGACTGTATGAAGGATATACATGGTAGTTTATCTGCAAACTAGTAAAGGCAGAGTTCAAAGAGCTGAAAGACATGATGGCTAAAAGAGTGGGAAGCCCCTTCGGACCAGGAGAGGAAGTGGCGCTAATAATAGCCAGATTGCAGGATGGATTCAGGCTGTTAGAGAAGTTAAGAAGTGGAGGAAGCCTTTATCCCTCCCTCTCAATCTTTCCATCTCTCGCTATCTCTCTCAAAAGCTTCAGCTGCTGTTCCTGGGGGCCAGGCTGAGTCTTGGCAGTAACTTGAGCCCTACATGTGCGACAGACATGCTCCAGACAGCAGGGCCTGCTAGAGAGGCGCAGCCAAACATGGCCGTCACTATTCTCTCCTCACACCACAGTTTACATGAATGAGCCCTCTTAAAGGGCCATATGCTTCACTCAAGAACAGCCACTATAGAACGCATAAAACCTTGGTATACCTTTAACTTCTTATATATCTTTGCCTTTCTTCCAAATGCTTCCAATGGTCACACAAAACTTTCAAAAAATATTGTACACATGAAAAAAAAAAAAAACAAAAGTGACTCCGAGAAGCTCCAGAATTGCAATGCTTTAGAGGCAGGGTTGAGTTGTCTTGTAAAGCGAAAGGCTAAAAACACACCCTGCCATATTTATAACCAAGGCCTTGAATAACATCTCTATAATCTGCTCCCTGTTTTTCCCTCCTCCCATTTCCTTACATAAGGCGGGTTTACACATTTCCTCTTGCTGACATCATTACCTAAACAATGGGTGTCACAAGAGTAGAGTCCATATGCTATCACCCACCATGCAGCGAGAAATGCATAGATCTGGGGTGAAACAATGCATTGATTTTGAACAGGAAATTAGAGTGTCGTAGCCCTCAGGAGCTCTGATGAGGCTTTTCTGATCAAAGTTGGAAAACGCACATAATGGTAGCGGAGTCTCCAGCACCATCCAGCTTGTGCAAGCAATCACTGAGAGGTGATGGTGTGGCTGTAATTACTGGAATTTTTCAGTTGCTCCCAAGAGTGAAGCCTTTCATTTCTCACTTTTGTCCAGAGCTCATACTCCCTGAAGACTAAAATGAAAACATACCCAATCTTATGGAAATGAAAGACAATCCAGTCAGTTCTTTATATCAGGCTCTTTATAATCAAGTAGATTTTTATTCATTCCATACATGAAGAAAACTTCACCTGTGAGTGGAATGGCTCTACCTCTCTTTTTTCCTATTTATTATCTCAAAAAAAAGCATCAATGCAGTTTTAGCTATAGGGCAAACACAGAATAAATTAAATCAACTAGAGCAGTCAAAGAAATCAAATTTATTGCTGTGATTCATTTACAGAATCAATAAAACCCACGCTATTCCAAACAGCTGCATTCAGACTAAACATTACAGGGAGTGTGGATTAATAGCGAGACACATTTATATATTTTGCCACACCAAGTCTGAATGTGTGGGTGGGTACGTGTGAAGATTCCTATGTGTGTGTGTGTGTGTGTGTGTGTGTGTGTGTGTGTGTGTGTGTGTGTGTGTGTGTGTGTGTGGTATTTTCAATGCCAGTTGACCATTATAAAGAAATGAAAATACACAATATATTCAAATAAGGTCACTGTGACTTCATGTTTCTGAGCCACCTGACAGATGACAATAAAATCTTTTAATGCTGAAGGGTTTTTGAGGTTTACTAGGGGTTCCATAAGATGCCAAAAGCTTCTTGTGGAGCATTATGAAGAATTTATAGGAGACACTCCGCTCAACGCTGCATGAATCATAGTCAGCTGACAGAGAGGCCCAAACAATCGCCATAGTTTCATTTGATCTCCATAGTTCTGGAGTAAGTTATTCACTACATTTTAACAGTAAAATTCAGCTTGCTTTGTAGCTCTGTTAAGGTTTCTGGGTTTTCTGTCTCTCAGACTCTCATCTTTTCCACAGTGAAGAACAAAGTAAGACAGAGTTCCTATTCCTCTCATTCTACTGATATCTCCCAGACACCTGTTTTGGGGAGGGGGCACTCTGAAAACTGCCCCTTACTTTCAACCTTGCAATCCCAGCAGCTGTCACTTATTACATGTCTCAATGCCGTTCTGACAGTGCTGCCTGGACAGAGAGATGGCATGTAGCCTGCCGTGAGCCCAGGGGAGATGTTGGTGCCAATGTGTCTGCTGTCATTTTCGCATCAATCTTACCTCATTCTGCTGTCTAAACTTGACTGGAGCTCTCAAGAGTAAGAGTAAGTTCAGTACAATCTTTTGTTAGATAGTTTGGCTTGGCTAAAATGAGTCCCCTTACACAGAGCTCCACTCACTTTTTCCTGTAAAGTCTCCAGTAAGCAGGAAAAATCCCCAGATATGTCATGAGATCATGGGACGTCTTAATCTCTAATGTCAGTCGAGTCTGCTACTGCTTATGCTGTGAAGCTGATGAAATAGCACTGAGCTACAGGAACTGAATAAATCATACGATGAACTCATTAAAGCAATAACTCCATTTGCTTACATTTTATTGCCAATTTTGATGCTAATATTGCAGCTAGCAGCCAAAGTTTAATCCAAAGGAATAACGTTAGAATATTTATCGACAGGGCCTGCTACATGCATTCTACATAATCAAAGGTTTGTCAGATTAACACTATTATTTAGCCAAGTGCACCCTGCTCTTCCTAGTTTAGTGTATTTAACAGTAAGTGCTGGAACAATAAAAAGTCTAGTTAACCGATGCACTAACCTCAGCAAATACTTTTTATTCTCCAACCAATATGTTCATAAAAAAATACACATTCCAGTTTAATGGAGTCATAAATGGTGTTTCTTAATATGCAAGATCTTGCCCAAAAGGCTCTCAATTACGTGTAGAACAAATGTTAAACAGCTGAAGCTCTGCTGTAGTGACTATAATGCAATAAAGCTAATTGAGTGATTCCTGACTAAAATTGCTTGTAGACAAATGCAATTAATTCCTGTTTTTAATTTGATTTGCATCAGTGTTCTCTGCTTCCTCACTGACTTTATGCCTCGACTTAGTTGAGTGGCCAAGCTCATTTCAGGCCTGAACCAACAGGTCATTATTGTGGAGATCTTTTGCCACTTATTTGAGTCTGACGACCTGATGAAGGCTCTCAGATAAGCGACAAAAATATCTTAATGTGACATGGATGCTTGAAAACCTTCACATGCAAGCAGAAGAGAGAACTAGCTGTGCTCCCCAATACATACCATAGCACATGGATCAAACAACTGTCTGGTGTTTGCATTGAGTGCAGATAATGATTAGTTGGAACGATTTTAAAACCTTTTGTCATGCCTTTTGTCTCTGGTTGGAAAACCAATAGACAGGGTCTATAAACGATATACCAACCATCAGACAATTAAAAAGACAATTAAAAATTAATTCAGTGTTAGTACCCTTCCTCTTCATTCGATAGGTTTGTAGAATAATTTATAGAAAGCAGAGGAAGCAGTACTCGGTCAGATAAGAGTCCAGAGCTTGCAGTTCACTCTTGCTCAGCTCAGGCTGTAAATCTCCAAAGCTCCTGTTTAACAGCTTAGCTTTAAGTACCGACAGTGGCTGTGTCTGAAGCTGCGCATTGACCAAGAGCATAAACACACTACAGGAGCTCATCAGATACTGACAGGCAAACCCACATTCTAGATTTGCTCAAAGCAGGAGGTCAGAGAGCAAGATGGTGTGCAATTACTCCAGTCCTCACTCACGATGAACAAGATTTATGTAAATTAAAACCAACAACCATATCGGCACTGATCTGCATTCAGATGCGAGATAGTCTAGTGTCTTGTTCCAGTTTGCTTCCACCATCTCATAGCAGCAGTCTGGAACTGCATCTGCTGTACCTCATTACTGAAATCAGGAAGCCTGGAAACTTATCTTCTGAGCCCCTCTGAGACACGAAAGCTTTAGCTGAACGTTACTCAGCATTCTAATTTGACCAGTGAGGAAACATGACATTTTAACTTTCCATGAGGATTTCAGGAGCTACTGCAGAAGCCGTGGCCTTGCTGGGTCTTCAGGGGAAAATGTAAGAAACCACAAAGAAAATAACTTTTCCTAGTGAAGGAAACATATGTTGGGCAATAACAAAGTCAGGCTTTACAAGTGTGGAGGTATTTATAGTCTACAACCTTCTCTGATTAATTCTGTAATTTGTTAAGAACATGAGTGGAAATGAGGCTTGTATCTCTATACCTCCTCGATATTCATCTCACAGGTTCAGCCTCAAGCACTTGAGAGGAGCACTGCAGCAATTTGACAGCTCCAGCATGGATCAGTTAGTGCTAGTGAACACACTCGGTCGTTTATAGGCTCCACATGGTCTCTCCTGCTCAAAACGACCTCAGAGGTCCAGTCTAAACAGAAAGCTGTTGGACGTGCCCAAGTTTCCACCTCCTCTTTCTTCTCACCTGGCAGGGACGGAAGAGTGCTTCTAGGGTTGGAACTGTGCTGTGTATACTGCAGTGTTCCGCCATTTAGATGTCTAGATGGAGTTCTGCTGACTGGAAGAGGCAAGAGGGTGACGCATGTTCCAGATACAAGCCACAGTCAGCAATCATTTCAGACAGACAGATGGAGAAAATGAGAGGAAGGGCTTGCATAAAGATGTGCAGGATCCTTGTGAGAAACATTAGTCTCAAACCATGTGGTATGAAACAAGACACTTGGATTGATGGGATAGAAAAAGGAACTCTGAGAGAAGCTGAGGGGATTTAGATCTGCCACTTAAGAGCTTTTATTAACAATAAATAAGATATAAGGGATAAAAATGTATCTCTGCATGCAGATCAGGAAAAACGGAACAAAAACAAACAATAGTTCTAAAGATATGAATAAATATATTCAGTTTATAATGCTTGTTTGGTGTTTGCATCTGTATTTAAATTTTAAGAAAAATTCATAATGATAAACATCTGTCTCCAATACAGTCTTGGCTAAACACTACAAATGTGTATATTTTTCCACCTGCTTAAAACTGTGCAGATGTGGAAAAACTGGTAGGAATGACAAACTCACATTTTTCTCAAAGAACTCGTTTTAACCCAAAGCATGAGTCAAAAACAAGATGCATTTTGTAAATGCAGGACTGACCGCATCCATAGTGCAATAAGAAAGCAGAAATGGCGAGTACTCGGGCGAACTACAGACTAATTAATCACAGGCTTCTCTTTTACAGCACTAGCTGTAGACATTCAGGATGAGAAATTGTGATCATCTTTTAGACCAACCACACATTGCATTCCTGGTCCTTTCAATGAATTTCAATTTGTGTTCCTTTAATAAAACACAAGGTAGGACTACATGCCATGGTGTGAAGTACTGTGCTAAAAATTATGTATACAATGTGATTAAAATGTAGTTCCATTCACGGTCACTCACGGGGAAGAGAGGAGGGCTTTTATCGTCGCAAATATTGTATCGTATTTATATATAATATTGCCACATTATATATGGTTATATTGCTAATTCTCTTACAAATAACTCAAATCAGACCAACACACCAACCAAGAAATTTAGAACTCTTTTAGCTCTTTTAGAAACAAGTAAAGTTAAAAGTAAATGAACCACAGAAGCTCTAAATCTATACATCTCACACAGGTGTCGGAGGGTTTCATTATGAGGCCCCAACAAATTGAACAGGTAGAAGAATTTTAATGAGCAATAAAATTCAGAATGAATGAGCAATAAAAAACAAAATCAGGTTATAAAATGAGCTGAAACCTACTACTCTCAAGCTGAAGAAATCCACTGAAGTCCACAAGCAGTGTTTGTACAGCAAGATATATTGGTACCTAATATTAGCTCCGAGTATACATGATGCTCATGTCTCTCCATGGACCCCGTCATGCCCCTGCCACTGCCCCTCCTCTCCTCAGGCTCTTGCCCTATGGCATGGGCTCCCACTGAGCACACATAATATGGCTGTTGTGTGAAGCCAAGCCCAGGTACACCTTGCCAGCTGAGGGCCTGGTTTGTCTTGGCACCCGTGGAACAGCTACCTTTCTGCTGCTCGGCCTTCTCAGAGTTTTAAGCAATGCTAAAGGCAGAGAGGGTGCACTGTGTGTAGCCACACTACAGGAAGGGAGTGGTGACTATAGCACAGATGACGTACTTTGATGATTTTGGGCTAATTGTAGAAGGCAGAATCTGAATATCGGTGGTGGTTTCATAATGACGCATGGAATTGACTCATATGAGTCATTAGGACCTGTGACCTACAAAACACTACTGTAATGACTGTCCATTTGCGTTCACAGTAATATCAAAACCTACATAAAACCCAGGCAATGGGGTTTCCATACATAGTGTATGTCCATACATTCTTCTTTTGACAAGGCACAATTTATCTCACACCATGAAGATAATGTAGGATAAGTCGTTGACAACTGATGAGACATCAGTTTAACTTTTCATAGGCAAGAAAGTTAAGCTGAACTTCCTCCTGTCTGATAAATGATTCTGTTGCTACAGATAAGACATCATTTCCATTAGTCTACCAGCTCAGAGACCAGGCAACAGTTTTTCATAATCATATCTTAGATCTTCATAAGAGTGTGAGTTATAGGACCATCCATTCTGGAACAGTTCCATACAGAAGATACAGTTTACATGCACGTGTGGTTTTCAGCATGAGATTGTTGCATTCAAATTGATTCAGATAATTGTTTTGTTTTGTTTCTATCATTGTGTTTTGTAAGAAAATAAATGTTAAAAATAACATATACTGCAAGTCTCTAACTGTATGCTAGCCTTCCAGTAAAGCATGCACACCATCACATAGACTGTGTGCTGCAAAATTATTGACACCCTTCATAGAAATAAGGACATATAATGAATCACACTTGCAATCTGTAACATTTTGAGTTTAAACCTGCTGTACGTGTTCCATGGGCTTATTTTATTTTAATTTAAAAAATATTTAGAATGAAAAAAATCATTTATATTTTTGCCCATTTTCTAGAAGGCTGCCAATAAATCTGCAGTTGAGAGTAGATCATAATAGAGCAGATAGAGACACAAACAATGCCGAGTACAAGGTGCCTGGAGACAAATGCTGAACATTAAGCCTCATTCACCCAGTTTGACTGACAGGAGGAATTGGAATTCCAAGGTCAGTGCAATGGAGAGTAATGACTATTTGTATCTGAGGCTCAGCTCATGAATTTCAATTGGTATCATCACGTTGTTTCACTGCTGCTGCACATAAGAAAAAATAAAGCATTATGGAAATCCAATGTCAAACACACCATTGTTATGTAAGATAGCGTTCCAGAAACAAAGGAAATAATTGTTTGGAAATATTAATATCGAAATATAAAATGGGGGTTCAATAATGTCAAGAGGCTTCAAACTAGTTCTTAATGAAAAACATCCAAACCTGCTAACAGGGATTCGCATCAACAAATGCTTTTCTGTTGAGAAAATCAGTATTCTAAGGTCCAAGACAAACAATCATGATCACCCTGAACTGGTTTGTACTGGTTTCCTCACTCCCCCAATGCATCCTCATTAAACATAATGAATCAATATAAACAAAACGCTGTTAAAGTGATGCTTAGCAACATGCAATGAAAATGTCTAACAAGCACCAATGTTTTTTTCGCCATAAAAGTTTAAGCAATTTGCTCTTAAGAACCTGCTATGGTACTTGTAAACATGAATTTAGTGGCACATAAGGGAGTCGTCAGCATTAATATTTACTAGAGGCGGTGAGTGGGGTTGAGGTGTATTCTGAGCATTCCGACACACACGTGTAACACATAACAGTTTAGTTGAAGCAGAGTTTTAATGTGTTTTTATGTCATAAACCCTCCACATAAATCCTATAAAGATCAATAAGGTACACAAACTGATACTTCATAGCTGACTGCATCATCACAGCATCATTATATGGGGAGCATTTAAAGGACTGGATACACTACAAAGTGGTTGTTTACAGGATTTGTTGGGGGTGATGGTGGTTTGAAACTACAGGAGACTGCATAATAAACTAAACAGACTTGGCTCAGTGGAAGTGATTGCAGACTGGGAAGTCAGAAACATGTATTAGAAATATTAGCATCAATTATGATTCCAACATTCCAACATTTTCAGCAACAGTACTGACCTTCAGACATGGAGCTCAACATGGGGACACTAATCTATTCATTCCCCACTAGAGGGATGCAGTGGGACACTTAACATATGTGAGTATCAGACACAGCACAACTCTTCCTGGCATAAGCTGGGCTTTACACAATCATTTATTCCTTCATCTTTAATAACTGCTTTAGAGGTATTGATGCTGCTGCTTTATATGATAAATTTCTTTATACTTTGGGAAAACAGAACCAACATGTTCATTTGAAAGTTTTTGGGGGCGATTACAAGCAAAATGAACTGTGAGAGCATAAGAGATGGATCAGGAGTGTCTGTGAGAGCTTGCAGTAGTTGGTTTAAGAAAACTTCTGCACACGTCTCTCCTCTCTAGAAATGAATTACAGAAATTTAGACAACCATTCGAGATCGAAAAGAATGAATAAATCTGGTAATAGTACAAAAGAAAACGAACGTCTTAAATTGACATTAATTTCTCACTGTGTCAATGTTCCACTCTTTGTCAGTTTCTTTTTCGTAGCTGGAGAGAACAACTGCAAATTCTTCACAGTAATAATGCTCAATCACAGATTTTGTGTGGGACACTGATTTAACAGATTTGCTTCAAGACCATGTCACTATTTAAAAAACTGACAGGCCTGGGAAAGCAAACTGAAACAAGCTAAAAATAAAGACACATCAATTGATCAAAACACCTCCCTTCATTTCCTCATGCTTAGAGATCAGTGGAGGCTTTTTGGGGGAGTTTTGGTGTAATCTAGGCTGGTGAGAATGAAACCGCTCCTCCTTTCCTCTTCTACTCCTACATGTAAGCAACCTTGGGCTGAACCCGTTGCGTGAATCCTTCACATGGGTTGCAAAGGATTACATTGTGGTGTTTTGGCCCTTAATTAATATAGTCATTATCTTGAGGATACCCAGCCAAATCACACATTTGACAAAATCTCATCTGTGTTTTTCTACATTTTATTAGAAACAGAGGTAGAGGAGAACGTGCTATGAAGAAATGGACTGGTAACCAAGGAAGTTAATTTCCTGACCAACCGGGTGTGACACATGATAAAGCTCAGTTCAAGTGCTTTCCGAAAACAAAACAAAACAAAAAAAAGAACACCAAGAACACCCTGTGGTACAATTTAGCAGCAAGTTGAGCTAAAAGAACAAGTTAATTACACAGTGTGGGTTGAGAGTAGCAATATTTTGATTAGTCACGTCACTGGCTTAGCAGTACTGGAGCCTGAAAAAATCCGTACATGGTCATTTCTGTAGTTTCAAACAAATGTATTTGTTTTATGCAGGACTATGGGGGGAAAAAAAAAAGACAGGAATGTACTGTAATTCTGGTTGAAACGTGCTTGCAATTTCAACAGGCACAGGAGATTAGGAGGAAAAATCAACCCTGTTTGAAGACTGTGACATTTAAAGTGTGATGCGCTGAAGGTCATCCATCTCATTCTGTAATGCTCTTTGCCATTCCGTGAACTGGAGTACTGTCAGCTTGTCAGTGTTGATTAGATGAACATGATTTGGGAGTGTTTTTGAGAGTGTTTGGAAAATACAGGCTGTCAGGGTTTTTTTGTGATTAGTAATTTCTACAAGCTGGTAATGATTTCCAGCGTGTTTCTGTCATGTTGAATACATTCAGAGATACACAGGGGGCCTGATGGGGCCTGTCAGTGTTGACGTAACAGAATGTTGTTGTTTGTTTTTTTTTATTATTATTTTCACTGTCCTTCTCATCCCTCCAGCACTCTTCTTTTCTTTTTCCTTTTCTCTTCACACATGAGATCATGTGAAGATGTTGAGGTGCTGATATATTCGGATTTCTGATTTTAGTTCATGACTGCACATGATGACTCTCAACCTAGTGAACTGCTTTCAGTCAAAAACCATCAGAAGGAATCAAATGTTTTTTCTACCCCAGAGACCAATTAAATGTCTCTGATGATGAATATTGGTTTTTTTATACAAAAAAAACATCAGTCTAATACATTTCAATTAAGGGGTAGTCAATGTGACAAATAACAGATTTCAATACTAAGAAATGTAAACAATATGCAACATTGCGTACATATTAAGCTTTGGTAACAAAGTGCTGGCAAGTTACAGTGACCACTGATCAAGTCTGTGGAAAAACACTGCTTTCAATAGGATTATGTTACCAGGTACTAGAATTTTGACTATAATACTGATGCCAACACTTTGGACAAACATAAATAAAACCCCACACAAAATGCAAAAAAAAAACCAAGTATTGGCCAATGTGCATGCAGCATCAACAGCATCAACATCTTGACAAATAATTTAAAGATCCACTAGTCATTTTTCTAAAAATTTTCTTCTACTGTAAAAAATAACGTGGAAATATTTAGGGAACAAGATAACATAAATGGCCAGATAAAGATGCTGTTGTGGGGGAAAGAATCTCAAAAGTCTGTCTTCATATCAATACAGCAGTGCAGCTCCAGGAAGTATCATTTCTAAGTGAGAAAGATGTGCAACAGTGGCCAAGGACACGCGCATGCACACACGTGCACAACTTCACCTATCATTCTGTTGAAAGCCGACCGGGTGGTGACTAGCGCTATGCTGATCAAACCCAAACAAGTGCTAATCGTCCTTGTTTTCAGCACAGACAAATGGGTGGAATTTCTCCCTCCAGAATCCAACAGCATGAACTGCATGAAGAATACTGGCCATCTTTTGCATTTCCACCTACCACTTCTGCAATCGCTGCACTGTCCTAAATACTAGATTCCATGTATATTTTGCATTCTTACAATGTAGTACAATTTAGGGGTGTAATGCAATGCCAACTTTCTGGCACACTTTCTATCTAATGTGATGGGACAAAAAAAAAAACATCTCTGAATACTCTGCTTGCTGTTTGTATTCATATTCATTAGGCCAGATTATCTGTTCAAGCCAAATATGTATTCAGTTTCATCCCTAGTATAATGGCATCCCATCTATAACACTAAGTAAAGATGACTTTAAAAATAGTAAAATTAAATCTTTCTGCTTAAAAGTGCAGTAAACTAAAAAAGTCAATATTTGGTGTGACCCTTTGCTTATTTTTTCTTAAATAATAGTCCCAGGTACAATATAGTACAAGTATAGTTTCATAAGGAAATGAGCTGTAAGTTTCACTGAGCAACTTGGAGAACCGTTGACAGTTCTGCTGGAGACTTTGACTGTTGCACCAGGAACCTTCATTATGTTCTTCTGTCTGAAAAGTGGTCTCTGTAATACGTTGCTTTCTTTACTGACATACAAACATTTTTCAAATACAAATTATTTGTTGGTGATTTAAGTGATGTTTGGAAATCTAAAATGCTTCTGTACTTACTCATTAATGCAGAATTCATAAAATAAATACCTATAATAAAATTTGTACTAATAAAATGGGGGTGCCTAATGACTTTTGCACAGTTCTGTATTTAAGTGTTCATAAGATCTACTTTTGCTGGCCAAGTACCTGTGCATTACTATACTGTACTACAACCATACCTCACTGTAATGTTTTCTGTACAGTAACAATTTTTTGACCTGGCTTACTAATTTCTGTCTGTGTTATACGTTCAAGTTCAGTTTACACTTCTCTCTGAAATCCAATTAGAACTGAGAACAAGTCGTATGTGCAAAAAAAAAAAAAAAGCTATTTCTGCCCCCAAATTTGTACATGACATTAATTCATTATTCTTTGTAAATCATCCACAACATAGCAACTATTTGTGCATTCAATTACTTTTATAGCACACACAAATTAGCATTTGTTATTTTGGAGCTTTGAACATCAGGAAGATAATACATCTAGGAACCAGGAATACTCTTTAAATTTTGTTGACAAAGAGTGCATGCTAGAGATTTAAGGGACATAGTACAGCAATCAACCTTAGCAAGCTACCTTTGTTGGTAACATTCACAGCCAGCTGTTAGTGAATAATTCTGGGTGGCAAGTTCTAGGATTGATGCCTCGAAAATACAAATAGTGTCTTTGTCGAAGGCTTACAGAGGCCAAAATAGCAGTCAGTTAGCCATTTTGGCTTGGATGGAGTGTGATTCCAAAGTATTCACAGGTTTTAAAAAACCCTTGAAAATGTGAACAGGACCACTTCTGTCCTTGCTAAGGAACAACTGAGTTTATTTAAAGGGAGGGAGTACAAGCAACTAATTTATGGCATAAAACAGGAGCCTTCATTGAAGCCAGAATGGTGAGGGTGGGCCAAAAGTATGTGTACAGTACTGATCAGGTTATGGCATTTCTTTTTTTAGGCATGGCAAAGTTTTATTTTACTTTTTAATTTATTCAACATTTCTTTTTATTTTACAGGTATTGAGAATGATTTTTGGGGTCATAGTAAAGGAGAAGGTTTTTGAGAGGAAGCCCCACACAGTGGATGAGTTGAAGGAGTTCATCTCGCAAGCATTTCTGTATGGCCATATGATGCTAACTGAAATTCGTGTTACTGTGTCACAGTGTCTAGTACAGGTTCCAGGAATGTTGCCACGTTGATGGAAGACATTCCGAGCACTAAAGACTAAACATGACCGATCAGTACTGTATACATACTTTTGGTCCACCCTGTATAAAGAAAAAACAGCATTTGATGCATAGTAAGTTAGTCATATGTTACAAAATTAAGCATTTCCTAAGTCTTTTACGCATTCTGTCCCTAAATCAGAGCTTGAACTGAGGCCATGTTCTGTCCTTTTCTGAATATTTCCTTGTCTGAATGACTCAGCAGATTTAAGAAGTCAACCCTGTCTTTCTGAGTTCTGATGCTACATTTCCAAACCACTGACTCAGACCACAGACCAGAATACTAACTACAGGACAGTGCTGCAGTGTCTCCTTATCTCAGCTGAAGCAAGCACAAGCTCATTCAAATTCTCTAGGAGTCTCCTGAAGTCATCTCTACAAGTAAAAACACTCAGTATTTGTTTACTGCCTTACGAAGCCAAATGAATTTATTGGCAACAGATACTATCTCCATATAGAATAATGCCTCGGTTAGCTTTTTAATTGCTTTTGTTAGGGTCACTTCATTACAGCAAACACTACATCACTTACACTAACATGTTTCACTTTATAACATTACTCGCCCATTAACCAATTACACAAACACAACAGCAGCTTTTCACATGTATGGTAGGTTTTCCATGTTGTAGAACAATATATAACTTCTTTACTGTGTGGCCTGAAGGCCATTTGTGCCTCTCTTAAGGGCAACACAAACCACGAAATGTACACAAGCCTTAGACCCTACACAAACGTAATGGCCCTGCACATTTTGTAGCCACATTTCCAAAACAGTATATTGTGAAATCACAACCAGACTGCCCTGTTCATGATACTGATATATATATTTGAATATCTGCTGCCTATTGGTATCAGCTGATTTCTGGTTCGTATGCGTGACTGGAGAATCAGCTCTGTCTATATACAAGTCAGATTTTTCCTGCACATGTTCCACAGAGGACAGTTTTATTCAGGTATTTAAAAAAAACTGCTGAAACTTATGCTATTTGCAGTGTTTATAAAGCAATGCATCTTGTGCTGAATGCAAAACTAATATTAAATACTACTGACCTGACATTTGAACAAAAATATTAGCCCCATGTGAATGTTTGCTTTCAAAACACACCTACAGTAATTAACCAATCAGTTTTGAAACCACACCTGTGCCGTCAATTGGCTTCCTAACAACATTCAATAAGCATAAAAAGACTCCAAGGAACAGGGCACTTGAACACATGAGAGGGACTACTGTTACTCACCATGCCAAAGACAAA
>JAQQZR010000016.1:10247870-10300310 GCA_030068235.1 Notoglanidium macrostoma | reverse complement strand
TTATTGTCAGTAAACATATAAATGTCTATTTCTCAGAGTTCCTACGTGATGCAGTAAAACCAAAACTATATTTGTGCGTACCCAGTAGGTACCTGTCACAATCAGCAAAATCTTTTCAGTAAACAAGACTTTTCAAAAAAATTGTTGAAGTGTTACATTACCATCATTACCATGGCACCTGTCAAGGAGTGGGATATATTAGGCAGCAAGTGAACAGTCAGTTCTCAAAGTTGATGTGTTGGAAGCAGGAAATGTGCAAGTGAAAGGATCTGAGCGAAAGGATCAACTTTAACAAGGGCCAAATTGTGATAGTTAAATGACTTGGTCAGAGCATGTCCAAAATTGCAGGTCTTGTGGTTTGTCTAGTATGCAGTGGTTAGTATTTATCAAAAGTGGTCAAAGGAAGGTCAACTGTTGAACCGACAACAGGGTCATGGGCCCTAAGGCTCATGAATAGCCCATCAAATCTGGTCTCACAAAAGAGGTACTGCAGCACAAATTTCTGAAAAAGTTAATGCTTGCTACGATCGAAAGATGTCATAAATCACAGTGCATGACAGCTTGCTGTATATGGGGCTGCATTGCCACAGACCAGACAGAGTACCCATACTGACCCCTGTCCACTGCTGAAAATGAATACAATAGGCCCATGAGCATTCTTAACTGGACCATGGAGCAATAAAAGAAGGTGGCCTGGTGTGATGAATCACATTTACTTTTACATCACTGGACAGCTGGGTGCATGTGTGTCACTTACCTGGGGAAAAGATGGCACCAGGATGCACTGTGGGAAGAAGCCAAGCCAGGGGAGGCAGTGTGATGCTCTAAGCAATGTTCTGCTGGGAAATCTTGGGTCCCGGCATTCATATGGAAGTTACTTTCACACGTACCACCTACCTAAACATTGTTGCAGACCAATTACACCCCTTCATGGCGACCTTATTAACTAATGACAGTGGCCTCCTTCAGCAGGAAAATGTGCCCTGCTGCACTGCAAAAAATGGTCCAGTAATGGTTTGAGGAACATGACAAAGTTCAAGGTGTTGACTTGGCCTCCGAATTCCCCAGATCTCAATCTATGGCATGTTCTGGACAAAAAAGTCCAATCCATAGAGGCCCCACTATGCAATTTACAGGACTTAAAAGATCTGCTGCTAATATCTTGGTGCCAGATACCACAGCACACCTACAGAGGTCTTGTGAAGTCCATTCCTCGACAGCTCGGAACTGTTTTGGCGGCACAAAGGGAACCTACACAATATTAGGCAGGTGGTATTAATGTTATGGCGGATCAGTGTAGTTCTTTGCCACATTTAGTCAACAAAAGATTGTTAAATATCCTAGTATAGTACAGATACATGGGGTTAACAAATAAAAATTTGGCCAGAAATGTATTTCATCTTCTGTTTCATCAATGCTGGACACCAAGAGACAATAAAAATAAAAATTTTCTAAATGTTTTCACATTCATACCAACAGGTAAATGACAGAGAATTATATCTGATATTTACGTTTCATCTAAAATCATATGTAGATGATGCTCACCAGATGTTTTTGTGTCACTGCAATATTTTTTTAAATCACACAATGACCAAATATAATTTGAAATCACCATGCTCCAAACACTACTGTACTGTGGCCAGTGATGAGGATTATGAGGCTGCAACCTTCATGTAGAGACGAATTCATAGGTTAACATATGCTTCAGTGGTTTCAATGTATAATGAGGTTTGTCAGCTATCAATTTGCCATCATCATTATCTAGACTGCAGACAGACACTCATGCCTCTGTGTCCTCTGGTTATCAGGAGGAGTCAAACAAATATCACATTAGAATGACAAAAGGTTTGTGGGACTAACCTTTTACACTAAGCCATGAACTTACTTTCCATAACAAAAACTAACAATTGGTACAAGTAGGAGTTATAATTTTTTTTAATATAACTTACAAGGACACAACAAAGACTACCGGGTCTCATGCCACTTCTCCTGGATGAGCCAACATCAATATTAGATGAGCACTGACCAGTGAAGGCAAAAATGAATAAAACATGGGGACCCAGACAGAGAAGTGCATATTGTACAGGTGAATCTAGCCTTGCACTGAAGCCAGTCCACTCAGGAATGAGACTGGTAGAATGCTCCGAAGCCATGCGGAAAAAAATAAACATTGAACACTGTACTTACGCAATAAAGTTGTCCATTCCAACATTACATAAAATACTAATGATGACAAATTCATTTTATTATATCATATAAATTTACAACTCCATTTAATGAAATGCAGCAGCAATAATATATTGTGTTCTGAGACAAGACATCGCTCAAATAGGTCTGAAACATCGTAAACATGAAAAAGATGAATGGTGATGAAATGCTTATAAAAGCACTGGCACTACATTTTAGTCAAAAGTGATTTCAATTTAATAAGAGCCCTGGAACAGATCATATTACTGGTAACACAGCAATGGCCCAAGTCCCTTTATTCAGTCATAAAACATTTCATCAGTTTACACAAGAGACAAATGTGTTTTTGATATTCTAATTTAGAAATAAGAAAAATACAAAACTATTCATTACCAGAAACACAGCTGTATCATTTAACTGATATTCTTGTTAAACGTAACATACCATCACACAATGGAACATACAATGAAATAGGATCTAGCTATAACCCTGTAAATGGAGACTCTGCTCTGAAATATTAATAGTGGCTAATTAGAATATTGGCACTGAGGCAAAAGAACTAACAAGGAACGGGACATACGAAACGTTATTGTTTTCCTTGTAAGGAAGAGACAGATACATAGAAAATAAAACTTGATGTCACAAAAATGGACATCATTCAAAATAAAAGCTCACAGTAAGAGCTTAAATAGATCTAAAGCCTAAAGAACAGTCAAAAGTAAGAAAGAAAGCAAATCTTTCCATATGCTATGAGAAATCAACATTCATATAATTTGATGCATCTGATTTGAACTTTCTAAAAATCCTCTGTGTAACCTCTCCCAAAATGACATAGTGGCTCCCCTAGAGACAATGAATTGGCCTGAATGAGTTACTCACCATCTATGGAATCACTTGCTCATCTGAATGATTCCTCTACTCCGCACATGCGTACTTCCATATAATCATCCAGGTCTGTCAGAAATTCCACTTTCTTCCTAGAACACTGTTTAAATCTGTAGCAAAGAGCCAAAAGTATTTTGTTCTGGAGTCCTTCAATCTAAGCACAGCAGATTCCTGCCTGCGCACAAGGCTGATGTACAGCTCAGGAACCCAAGATAACCATCCTGTTCTCCAAGTGTACTCTCTTAGCTACAACTTCAAGTGATCGTGACTTTCCTGTAAAATACAGATTCCAATACACAGATCACCCATAGAAGTCAAGATCGTCACCAGGATTAAAAAAGGTTGTTTAGGGATGAACAAGAAGTTCATGAATGATGCCAGACAGACAGTGGAATCTCAGTACATCTGGAAGATTTGTGAAGTCCCGCAATAAAAAAAGGCAGTTCCCTGTCCAAGGGTTAGGAAAGCAAGAAAGAGGCAAGCTGAACCAGGACAGACAGGGTATGTCCACACTGAAGTGAAGTCTACACACAGTAAATTAATCATACTGTGCACTCAAACAGCCTGCTGCTTTCAGTGGCTGGATCGGGTTGCCTGTCTTCTCTTACATGGCTGCTTTTTTCAAGAATTTTAAGTATTCAGAGGCCAAACCTTCTGAAAAGCCATTTCCTTTAGCAATCGTCAATGACTGCCTCATACCAAGAGACAGCAGCCTTTTAAATGGCGTACATTTATTATACATACCTCCAGTGAAGCAAGAATGGTATTCACAGCAGTTGGCCTCTGGGTTTTTTTAACCCCAGAGGATCAAAATAACATTTGGTCCCCATGAAGAAAGAGGGAAAGGAGTATAAACTCTCACAAATGTCAATGGCAAAAATGCAAAAATGTGAAACAGGAAGACACTAAGCTATACCTTAGATATGAGAATAAAGC
The DNA here is from genome assembly GCA_030068235.1 of Notoglanidium macrostoma. Classification (NCBI taxonomy): domain Eukaryota; kingdom Metazoa; phylum Chordata; class Actinopteri; order Siluriformes; family Auchenoglanididae; genus Notoglanidium; species Notoglanidium macrostoma. The sequence continues at coordinate 10,296,302 of JAQQZR010000016.1, read as the reverse complement.
TACAGAAACATTAGGAATGACTCAAGCCATTAAAAATGTCCAGAGGTGCGGACTTCATGTGGCATGCTTCTGAAAGTGGAGAGCTTTCCATCAGCAGCCATCTGAACCATCAGCCAGTTCAGATAAACATTTGCTAGGCCATAACTGTGGGATTTCACAACCACATCCTTGTCCATGTACTAAACCACATTCTACTTGCTCCAGCCAGAGCGTAGCACTGAAAGAGTGAAAAAATTTGGACTAATTTTAACCAGGCATTTAAACCACCATTTAAACATGTCTTTGCAGTTCTTCTGAGAAAATGTTTCCATTAGATGCTGCTAAAGGAAAATGAGGAACTCCAAATTAAGATGAGAGGAAAAATAGCATAAGGAGGCTGGGTGTCTGGGGCTGGATGCAGAACGGGGATGGAAATACTCCCAAAGAGATCAGTTATACAAAAACCTACACATGCCAGATGCAGATGAAATGTAATTAGTACAGAATGAATAGAAAGAAGGGCTGAAGCTGAAAAACAGAGCTTAGGCTGTGGTTGCTCAAATACTAGGCAGTAAAATATACAGCTTACAATTTGTGAGTAGTGACTGACTACTTTGCTGAGTCTAGTGGCTTGACTCAAAGCCCCTTGCCACTAATTTTAGCCTTGTGTACTGGAAGTGGCCAAAAGAACCCTACTATTGATGTCATGACTCCACTCTTTCTCAAACATGTGGAAATGCGTTCAGATTCTTGAGCCTCACTCATTAAAAACAGTTTTATTACTAATTAAGTAGTCAAAACACATTTTGTTTATCAGATTGACTGAATTAGGTTACTACATACATTATTTGTGTAGCTCCTTGAACTTAGTAACTCTTTAGAATGTAAATATTGAGTGTGTAATATGTTCAGATAGGTGAAAGGTGATACAAACATCCCCAACATCACAAACACAATTTCATGCTGACCTTTCAAACCTAAATTTCTATTCCTCCTTAACATAAACCCCATATAATATAGCAAATTACCCCCCACCCCACCAAGACAGAATCATTGATTAACAGAACCAAACCTTGCCTTGACTTTTCTAAATCACTCTCAAACGGAACATTCGACTAGGTGTGAATAAGAGAACAGGTGTCAATGAACATGGCGATGTTCCTTCCTCAGGAGCAAAAAAACACCTCAATCTGATGATACGGTCTCTTACCTTATTGTTCGAACAGAAAGGCAGTATTTCCACATTAGATTCAACATGGCCAGGTCATCACTTGCCTGGTTGGTCCAGATATTTCTTTACAAATTGTTTTTCCTTTGATTCCTTTAATCCGAGGGCAAAACAAGAACCTGAAAGCTAGATTACTGTACGAGGCACCAAACTTGCATTGTGAAGTTAGTCATCAACACTTCGGGAGTCCGGAAAATCCCTTCCTTCCACATCTTTCTTCACGTGACCACAGAGTTTCATGCGTGACCAGCCTCAAGGAGAGAGAGTGGAATGATGAAAAAAACTGTTCCAGTTACTGCTGTTGTTACTGGTGTGTTCAAGTCGCTTTCATTTTGTAGCCAAACCAAACTGCTCCCTTCTGGAAGGTTGCTAGGCAGGGCTTTGAGATTACCAAGTAAGGCTAGCAGCTAAGCAGAACTCGGACATGCCATGCCTTACTTCTCTAAAGTCAGCTACATGATATGAAATGTTGCATCTCCAAATTTAAAGCCTTTCCTCTGGACAGTCATCACTTTTTCCAGCTCTACAGTTCAGCTTCTCTCATCTACTGGGAGAAACTCTCTTTCCTTTGTGTTTGGCACATGTGACGAAGACTGAAGCCACGTGCGACACATCTTCCTGAGGAAGATCAGGCCAATCCTGTTCTGACCAGTGCTCATGCTCGGAGATGACACACTGCTTAACTTAATCAGTCTTAATAAAGTAAACTGTGTTGTAATGGAATACAGAGTTGAGTGTGATTTGTGGTCAGCAGTGACTCTGAAAAATGTCTTTAAAGACCACTCCCACTATGAGAGTATGAGGTCATCATTCAGGGCTGTGAGTGAGTACAGCTTGGCAAAAAATATCCACAACGGGGAATGGGTTATTCTCAAACGGTAAATTAAAACCATACAGCCATAGTCCAGGAACCTTGAGCAGACCATGAGCTGAACATAATATAAAAAAAAGCAAAGCACAACACAGATTCAAGGAACCAATAAAAAAAAGGACTGTGAAGAAAATTAAAGCAGAGGAATGCCTAAAAGAAATAAAGCAAGTGTTTGGGGAGGAGAGTAATATTAGAAAGAATATGTGACCAAGGGAAAGCAATATCAGACACTGCTTTAGGGTGAATGTTTTTTCACTATTGGAACCATGTTACCTCCAGCACCCTCACCCCTATGATGCCTTTATTTGATCTATCATGTTGCTCGTGAAGAAGAATAGGTAGCTTGAGGCCAAATTCTAAAACTGTTCACCCCAAAGAAACGGGAAAAGCATAGGAGGGCGTTTCATGAGACAAACACATTTCAGCATAGAAACTGTTCCCCAAAGTCCTCCCTGGAGCTGTAGGAGGTCTCTGTGTAGATTCTAGCGATGAGTCTAGCTGAGTTTCTGCTATATGCCGAGACCTGAAGGTAAGATGCTGTCTTTCATGCACATGCTCACACATCATCCGACAAAACATTTAGGCTGTGAAGATTCTGCAAAATATTCACCAAATCTAACAGCCTCGTTATCATCTGACATGTTTGACAGCTTTTTCAGTGACATGCGATGTGCTAAGACAAACTGCGGAAGTGTGCACGTCCTCCTCCATCTGACTGAGTCTGACACCGACACCCTCCATCACATCCTCCCATTAGCGCGTGTGCGCACGCACACACACAAACACACAGTCCAGTTTTCCTGTTTCATAAGCCTTCAAATTTTTGGCATCTGTAGATAATTTGGGAAAATAAACCACTCATGACCACAAAGACCCTGCCATCATACTTTCCCCAATGTCTCACACACACTCGCATACAGTTTTTATGAACTATGACATTTTGCATACAATATGCCTGTCCCATTTCTGTTATGAATAGCGCAGCCTAATAAGGATCATTAATATCAGCAAAAATGCTGGACATAAAATTCATAACAGCTGAGACCAGCTGGGTTTGAGAATGTCTGCTTTGTTACTGTCTGCTTGGAGTTTTACTCCGAGTGCTCCAGTTTCCTCCCACTGTCCCAAAACATGCCAATAGCTGAATTGACTACACTAAATTGCCCTAAGGTGTAAATGAGTAAGTAAATGTGAGTGAATGGTGCTCTATAATGCACTGGCATTGTAGATCATTACGATCTTATAGTGATCTCTTTTTCATGTTGGGTTTTAAGACTATTTTTCAAGTTACTAAATAGGACAACCAAACTAATTTCCCTATTCAAAGAAATTTAGCCCTACAAGAAGAATAACAGACCATTTAGGCCAACATACCTTTTCGAACAGATTTTTAATCAACTGTACAAAGTACTTCTGCAAAGCACGAACATTCCACAAGAATTCTGACATGGTTTAGACAATTACAATCAGAGACAATAAACCCCATCCTAAAGTGAATATTGGTTTTAAAAGGTAAACAATACTACTCAAGTAAAGAGCACTCTTGCTACTGTTTGAAGTATGCTGTCTGAAGACACACACTGCGCAGCGTCCTCAAATAAGGTTCTGAAGTGCGGCTAGACTATAAATCAGCTGTTGTAGCAAAAAACTGGACATTTTCAATTTTGTGTTGAATGCTGTCAAGACGTCCAGAGTACAGCCATTGAATGGCCATGTAGGGAAAATATTTGTGGCTTGATATATCGCATCTTGGATCAACTATTTTGAGCAGTCTTTGGAAACCCTCATTTTTCACACTTTTTATGCGAATCATATCCTTGGCTAGGTAAACTATCATTACATCAAAATATCGTTACAAATATCATTACCTCTCTTACCAGCACTTACTTTTCCCGTCATACAGAGTGCCTTTCACAAATGCCTTCATTAGAGTTGTTTGTTTTGGCCTTGCAGACTCTGGCACTGTGGTTGAAGCTGATGAGCTCACGTGGGATCCGCGTACTGTTTGAAAGTCCGCATACCCTTTCTATTTCTATCTCATACTATTACAAAATTTGTAAATAACCGTTTCCATTTTGGAAAACCCAAACCAGTTCCATATTACTTATATCAAATACTTTTTAGGGACCAACTCCTCCGTGTTGTCATCCATGCCAATATGTTTCCAATTACGGAATATGAAAGTACCACCCACTGTATTGCATGTTGGGGTTGAAGAAATCCAAGTCACCACCTAGTGCTTGCTGTTACTGATTTATTGGTGTGTTGAAATGGATTTGTTTTTGGATACTGTAGTAATTCCCTATGGGACATTCTTTCTCTGCATTTAACACATCCAAGCAGTTAACACACACACACACACACACACACACGTGAGAAGTGATCACACATACCCGGAGCAGTGGGCAGCTACATGCTGCAGTGCCTGAGGAGCAGTCTGGCGTTAGGTGGCTTGCTCAAGGCACTTCAGTCATGGATTCAGAGGGAAAGCACAGCTCATTCACTCCCCCAACTACTCTAATCATTTGGCAAACAAGACAACTTTGGGGGCATGAGCCATAGAATTGCAACTGACCATGTGCAAAGAATGTGCACTGCAGCATGATGCTAACGATGCTAACGTAAAGGCATTTTAATCGTTCATGTTTTAATATCGACATATCGCACATCCCTACAATAAATGGTTCACTATGTATGGAAGCACAGATAATAAATGTCTCACAGGTTTTCTTGGGCATGATGCCACACATATACTTACCAGCCACTTTACTTGGAACACCCCTTTACCTGCTCCAATAACGTATCAGCAGAACAGCAGCAACAACAACAGAAGAATACATTAGGTTTTACTCCTGAAACGAACCTGACTGGGTTGTCTTGCTTCAGAGTTTGTGGCTTGCCAGGCACGCTAGATACAGAAATGTTTGTGCACATATGTCCACTTTAAAGTAACCGTTGATCATTTCAGGTTTCTTGATCTACATGCTATATAGCTATACCAGTATACATTCATACCTATAGTAGTGAAAGATGAAAAAACAGGACAAAAGCAGATTCTTTGCATACAGGGTACTCATTATACTGCACTCAATTCAAGAGAATGAGAAACTATTAAACGCCTGGTGCAATTAGCTACAGACTACCAGTTTGTGCTTATGCTTGATCAGTCAGCAGTTTCACACATCCCACCTGGTGCAATGCTTCAAAATCAAAGCAATGAACACTTTCACAAATTTTGCAAATATAGTCTATTCAGCCTCAACCAAAATTGTCTGTGGTGGAAAAAAGCTATACACTACGGACCACAATATGGAAGTCATAACCTCCCTCTCTCTGTTGGATTTATTTCTGTAACTAAATAATCATTCCTACATAATCTTACACCACTACAACGCCCAGTGACATCTACTCTGATTATAGTACATTAGTAAACCTGCCAACATTAACACATTTTGCATAGAAGGTCTGTAATTTAACATCAAAGCATGCTAGTTCAAGTTACTGCTCAAAAATATGTGAAAAGAGCAGTTTTTTTCATCTCAATAAAAAAGGACATAAGCTATTTGACATATGAATCTGGAATTATTAACATTTGCATAGATGTTTTGAACTAATGGCGTGTCCTTAATTTCTGTGACGGTAAATGCTTTTAATTCATTACTGCAAAATAACATTTAATGTATTTTTGACTTGGGTAACATTATATTATATACTGAACATCAGTTAACTACATCGTGGCTCTATACCAGAAAGTCATTCTGAGCAATGCACACCTCTGGCAATTCACCAGATTAGCAGATGATGACAAGTGATAGAGTTTTTTAATTAATTAGTTTTTTTATTTTTACTAAGCCAAGATCAGTGGAAAAACTATTCTTTCTGTTGCCAGATGGTGGCGTAATATCAGATAGTCACTCTGGGCTTGTGGATATCATCATAACCATCAAACCAATAACTACAGCAAATCTGATATGACTCCAATAAACCATCCTGGAGCAGTAAAGCTGAGATGGGTGAAAAAGCTACACTTTCAGTTGCCAGATGGTGGCGCTATACCACAATGTCACTTTGAGCATGTAGATATAATCATAACCAATGTCTATAGCAAATCTGACATGAATCTGATGAACCATCCAGGGGCAATATTGTCCAGAAGGGTGAAAAACCACTATATATTTGCTTGTCTTGGGGAGACCCACATGCCTACCAAATTTGATATGTGTACATGAAAGTATATGCCAGGCACAAGACTCGGTGACATATGGTGCCATTATAAAGCCTCTTTCCCTAAGTAAATGTCACCAGCACTAATGTGCCTGCCAAATTTTATGAGTTTCCACCCATGTGAGCCACCTCAAAAATGGTCAAGTCTTGAAGGGGGGGGACAACAAAAAAAAAATCCTTACGGAAGCAACAGGGTCTTACGCACCACCAGTGCTTGGGTCCTAAATATTGTACAAACCAAATTGAAACTACAATTCAGCCGAGATCCAATATGTACACATGTGCCATAAGGACGGGGGAAGGGAGAGCTCTTCAGTGCCAGTGCCTGTTGTTTTTATACAGATCCACAGCTGACATGTCATCACCGCCAGTGGGGGGTTCCTCCTCATCTTTTCCACATCCTTGATAAAAATCCAGGGTCAGCTCTACCTTGCTGCGATCTCAGCTAAAGGAATCCCCCTGAGACTTTCTATGCTATAACGAGAAAGAAAGATGACTACCCCCAGGGCAGAGACGAGTATGTAATTCAGACCAATCTAGAGGAGTGATATTTTAAATCAGAGCTTTGCAAATTTGGTTTAAATGAATTAAATAAGCTGCCCTGGGATACATTGCCATATAATGCATTATATAATAATACTTAAGGATAATATGGTTATTTTTCTGCTGTAAAGAACAGACTGAACTTGGCTGTGCAGTTTCTGAGGTCATTTAAGATTATTACTGGTCACATCATATGAGATGATCGCAATAAAATCTTGACTGAGATACTATGTTCATGTCAGACTTCATATACTTTATTTTTTATCGTTTGACCCTGCAATAAAAAGAAAATTACTAATTTCTGATTACATCATTCTTTGATCCAGGCTGGATAATTGGGATCCTTATTGAACCTGAAATTTGATGTAATAAGGGTCCATCAGCATGTTCTGTTTGTTTTCTGTAATTATAGGTTTTCTGCGAGCTTTGCATAATTCTATGCTGCGCTCCTGTCGGGGGGCTTTTGGATGAGTGTGGTAGCAGTAGTCATGTACAGATTTTTAATTAAAAAAAAAATTCTTACACTGTCATTAACAGATGAATCAGAAGCGTTCAAGCATTAGAGCAAAGCAAAAGCAGGCTCCTGACTAAGTGCTTTCAGAAAAGAACAAGCAAAAGTAAATAAATAAATAAACAAAATAAAAATCAAGGGTCAAAGCTTTTGAAATACTCACTGTACACATATCCTTCAGAACATGCTCACAACCCACCACACACACGCACGTTACGCCACGGCCATGATGAACTCAAATAAGCGAGGGTGTAAATGCTCGTCAGGTCAGAGGAGCCCAAGAAATCTCTGCTATTAAAAAATCTTAACCTGCTGTCACCTCAGCTGCTAACCCCCTCATTGCTTCCCATTCACTACCTCTGCATGAGGATGGGTTACCATTGCAATGGTGGCAAAAAGTAAAGAGCAATGACAAGGTGAACAATAATTTACACCCTCAATCTTCAAGTCATTTAAAATACTCGATTATACTGCTTAAAAGAAAAACGGATTCTGTTTTTTCCTACGAATCTAGGTCAGCTCGGAGTGATATGAAGTACCTTTTAGCTAAAAAAAAAAAAAAAAATAGATATTTTCATAAATATTTCTCTGCTTCAATAAGAAATTGTTAGTGTTTACATCAAAGCCTTCTTACCTTTTGTAGAAGCCACTGAGGGGCTGCAGGCACAAGAACTGCCAGTAATCCAAACACAACGCCTTAAACTTTAACATGGTCTTTAAAGGAGACAGCAAAAAAAAGAGCACTTGAGTAACTTAACTGATCCTAATGTCCAGTGCTGAACTATCCACATGGTTCAACTCTGCTGATTCTGTTTAACACCTGACCTGAAGGTACATGAGGGAGAAGAATCTCCTGAAATCCAGAGTGTTCAATGCAGAGACTTAGCAGTAGCAGGACAACGTGGCATAAACACTGTCCCTCTCCATGTCTCTTCCGTGGTGCAATGACTAGATCACACATGTTAAGAGACGTCCACAAAGGCCAGCTGCGAGCTGTTTCTCACTCCTCCATGGAACACCATATTAGTGTGCATGTCTAGGTGAACGAGTGAACCGTGAGCTAAAGAAGATTCCCTCCCATCATACATCTCATTCAGTAGGTCTCTTGCTTTTTCCCTCTTCCTGCTCAAAAGACAAACAGAAGAAAAAGCTTTCTGTCCTCTGTCCTTTCTTTGGGCTTCTCTTATTGTCCCCCAGAGCCGATGAGTGTAGCAAGGCTCACAAACCCCCCACTGGCCTTGTGGATTAATTATCGCGTATCTGATGGTGCACACCCTTCAGCAGCCATGTGGACAGTGAGTGGAGATAATCAGTAGAAGCACATGGTGCTCAGTGAGGACACGCTCCTACCCCAGCCAAGGCCTCTCACAAAAATGCTGATGCTGGTTGCCAGGCAACGGAATCCTGACGCTAAAATACTAAACGGAAGGCTGATGATAAGCTTGCTGATTGGTCAAAGACTAGAAGGGAGGGTGCCCCACGGAGGACTAGCTTTTTGTCTAGATACCACTATGTAGTGTGTGATTTATTTTTCTTTAAATTCAGCTTGAAAACACCAAACCAAAACAGTGTTCATAGAATAATAACCGGATCAGAATAGCTTACATAGCCATGGAGAAAAAAAACCACATTTGAAAGCTTTGTTCTAGAGACTAACCCTAGAGCCTATAAAACTTTAGTATTTTTTTATTCAAAAATTTAAATTATTGCCCCTTTAAAAGGATTAGCATACAGTCTGTTAAAACATCATTTAGTGAAATGATATACAATGATATATTTTACTATATTGTATATTATTTGGATTTTGTATAAAAATGAATAAGAACTATACACCCATATTTTGAAATCTCTATATTTTAACTTCAAAAACCTTTAGAAATTTTCACCTGGTTTTCCAACTTAGCAATTTTAACTCTCTTACATCTTTACGTCAAAAAATGATATTGCTTATTTTAACATCACAAAGCTTCCTTATCTTTGGAACATGTGCATGTGTGTGTGAGGGCAGGATTTTTACATGTTGGTGATGGGATAGAAATATTTAACAGTTTTGACCTTGTGGGGACATCTGGCTGCTCCTTATAAGGAACACTACCTTTTAACAAAAACTGCAATTTCAAATGATTAAATTGTTATTTAAAAAAACAAAAATGACAAAAGGTTTTATTTTGCTTGGTGAGGCTAAGATTAGGTTTAGGTATAGCATTAATTAGCCATATTACTAATTATGTCAGTGGAAGGTCCTTGCGAAGATAGTATGACAGATGTGTGTGTGTACATATGACACTGATCACTATGCTAGAATAAAATTATTCTAGCAGAGTTAAAATCTCTCTGCTCACTCTCACGCTCTTGCATTCACAGGCTGCCACTTCAAGCAGCAAACACACACATGGACATTGAAGCACAGGCGCTCTCTCTCTCTGTGTAACACACATGCACACACACACACACGCACATAGTGTCTGAGTGTTGGCTGTTGGAATAGCAAAGAGTGTTTTTGTGTAAGTGGACAGTGAGCAATGTGCTCAGTCTCACTGCCAAGTAAAGAGATACAATCAGGATGCTGCGGTTCCCACAGACCCAACAAAAGCACTAGAGAAAAGAAACCCATCCAAATAATTACAACACACCTGATTAATGATCAATGTTCAAACTCTTGAACTTCAGAGTCTAAATTTATCCAAATGTCTTTAATTTCTCGAACCACCACATTCTATTCAGTTACTGTCAGGATTTATAATTACACGTGATCTATAGGCAGAAGGGCGCTGTAACTCGAACCCTGCTCCATAACAAGTACTTAATTTGCTTAAACAACAAAGCCCAATTCATTCCACAAACAGAAGGCAGGCAGTTAGTTCACTTGTATCCACCCGCAACTCAGTCTTTCTGCAATTTAGCCATGAAGTGTTTCCATTTTGTGGTCCCTTAACGTGTTTAGAGCCCATAAATGTGTAAGCATACGGAGTGGCCACACATGTTCTTGCTGCTTCGTTAATGAGGCCCTGCAAACAACTCTTTTGTCTGTGGGGCAGTTAAGGGGGGGCATCTTGGCAAGAGGGGGCAGGGGAATGAAGCAGGGAACACACGCTGCTGCTAAACGAGGACACATCCATCATCCAGCTGGCTGAGGCAAGTCAGAATGGAGATGTTTAGAATACAGAATCACAACATTTTACCCAGGGTGCATCTGAAAACCCAGATAAATGAGCTAAATGAAAGTTTATAAAAGAAATGAATATACTCAGGAAGGAATTGGAATGAGAGAAAACAGAATAGGCAAAGGCAGTTATTAAGAAATGTCTGTGCATTTGTTCCCTAAATATAAATCCACAACACTGAATGATGAAACAAAGACAGTTATTATTTACTTAAAATTCAAGCCTCATTCATCTTACAAACAAAAATCTTACGAACAAATCTTCACCAACAAAGTCAAGCAAAAGTTGTAGAACAAAGCAAAGGAAAGCCACTAAGACCTTTCAAGTGTTCAGCCATTAGAGTCACTCGTACACCAGGTGTTAAGTCTTAGGGCCCAGCTGGGTTACGGTTCCCAGTGAATGCGCTCCAAGGCCAATAATTGCTAATGGCCTCATTCAGCACCTGGGGAAGAACACCCAACACACAGACACACACACACACACACACACCTCTCCTCCAACATTCATGGGCTTCTGAATCGATCCCTTCAAGTCATGACTGGCACTTCCATGATACAAGCGCATCATAACTTGAATGTCCCCCTTGAGAAATGGGATGCTATTTGAAATTCATAAAGAACAATTAATTAAAGGGCATATAATGAATGCATGGGTTGATTGGGTGATGCGAACACTATTTACTCATCCCTTGGGGATGGAAAGCAAAAGAATGAAACCCTAAATGCAAAACGTGATTACTTTTCAATCCTCACTTCCTACACTCAAAATTTAAGATCAGTGTTACTGTTAGATTAAAAGCAATGCTGGGAGTGTTACTTTAAAAATGTATTCTGATACAATTACTAATTACCTGTTAAAAATGCAGTCCGTAACCTAATCCAATCACCACAAAATTAAAGTAATGATTACTTTTTGTTACTTTTGGATTACCTCAATACCAAATATGTGGAAGATGACAGCATTTTCTCAGCTGGAAGACATTACTTGCACTGTACTGTTGTGGTGTTCCACTTTTCTGCTTCAACCACTAAATAATAGTGAAATTGTTTGTTTCAATGCATTGAAAATAGTGAATGCATTTTTTCAGCAGAGGACATGATAATGAAGTGGTGACTATAAGATTAGCTATGATTTCACTCAAGACAAGAGTGTTGTTGTGTGCACATGTTCATGGTACTACATTGTTCTTTATTTTAAAATGTATTTTAGGGCACATATATACATATACATATGTACACATATACACTAATATATACATATACATATGTACACATATACACTAATATATATATATGTACACATATACACTAATATATATATATGTACACATATACACTAATATATACACACACACACACACACACACACTTGCTACTTTGATACTTGCTGCCTAATAAAACAGCTGTTATGGATGGTTCAAGCAGGAACATTATGCCTCCACTGTTCCTCACATTCCCACAAATTAATAATATTACTCACATTAAAACCCTAGTCATGTTTTGAGGTCAGCAGGGCTTATACCTGGATTAGCACTTTTGTTATTAATATCTCTTAAATTTAAAACTGTCTGTATTCTTTCTTACTGTATTACTTGCCAACAGAGTTTTTAGACTGATGGCAGTCTTAGCCTGGGTCCTAGTGAACCAGTATCAGAACTTCGAAGTGTCACTCTGGATAAGGGTGTCTGCCAAATGCCATAAATGTAAATATAAATGAGTTTCCATACAGTAGAGAAAGTAGAACCAATATTTCTGCTCTGCCATTTCACTCAAATGTGTTATGAAGTGATGTAGTGCATGCCACAGTGCTTCATAACTAATAACGAAACTATTCATGAAATGAACTGACAATTATTTTTATCATCAATTTTTATTTATGTTGTTGATTAGTTGTTGTAGCCTTTATGTATTTTAAAATTGTAATCCTGTAAATAATCCCCATTACTATTAAATGTATTGGTAATCTGGTTACGGTTTTTTTCTGTAACTTCAACAGAATACAGTTACCTTTTTTGCATCATAATTACATTAGGATACCCGTTGCATGGATTCTGTTACTCCTCAAGCCTAATTAAAAGCTCCCAAACCCAAGAATGACACAGAATAAACATTTAGGCAATTGGACCTTAAAGCTGGTTATCCTTAGCAAATAAAGATGTATTCAGAAATATGGATATGATATGCGCTCATGAATGCTTATAACTCATAAATGCTGTTTTATTTGTGAATCATAGGAGTAAATTGCTCCTTATTATATTGAACAAACATCCAAAATGGTACCATCATTTAACTGACCACCTACAGAGATGTATGCATATATATTAGCTTCACCATTTTCAGACACCAGGCATATAAAATGATGAATTGGTAAGTAAATTCTAAGTTGAACTATGACCGTATTGCAAGTATATGAAATATCCACTACTAGGCACCATATTATTTCGATTTGTTCACTATCATATCATATCGATCACTGTACAAATACGTGTCACATAATTACAAAGTCATGCCATTGTTGTGTAGTGAGGAGGGACAAAACAGCCCAAAGCATGAGGTGGGGAAAAAATATGTCACTGATTTATGACATTTATGGGACATACACACCCGGCTATAAAAAATATTTATATTCCTTGGCCAGCTGTTTCTACAGTATTTTATTCCACGTTCTAAAATATATCAAGGACGAATATAATCCAGGGAGAATTTCAGACTGACATATTAGCTGTAAAAATGAAACTAGAAAGAACTGCTTACAAAAATGACTGTATAGAAACACTGCTTATACACTGTATGCAGCAAAACAACATACTTAAATATAAAAGTTTCTTTAACAACTTGCATATCTCAAACATGTGTAATACAGTGAATAAAACATAACTCTGGAACAAAGGCTTGGTTTGGTAGAAATAGAAGTCTACCATGGGATTTACCCTCACATGCTTATTACATTTTCTTTCTTTTGCTCTATGAACAAAGGCTCTGCGGTGTAAATGAGACGGAGGAGAAATCTTTCATCTATTTAAAACAGTATAGTATATTCTCTGTGAAGCACTTTTTTTTTTTTTTTACACTTTACCAGACCTGTGCTGGTTGTCAGAATCAGCAAGTTAATGTACCGGTAGCTGGAGCACAGTGTGGAGGAAGTTCATGTCCACTTCTCCTGTCCAGATATGAACTGGTGATAAAAGATCATGGTGGTATTATCATTACTTCTCTGGCCTTATTGTGGGAGGGGGCAATAAGAGCTAACAGGAGGCAGACATTATTCCAAGCATGGTGGCCGAGTTTAAAGGCCCTTACAAGGCCTCTGCCAATTCGGTCAGGACAGATGGGTGTCTAATTGGAAGTTATTGTCAGGGCACGTTGGGCCAGATGGGGTCAGAGCTGGAATGATGAGCACAGGCTACGTGTTTGTGGTCTCCATTTGGAAAGCTGAGCAGAGGCTGTGAAGCTGCAGTACCGTGCAAATCTTGAGAAACCCCTCATTTCTTTAGATTTTGCTAGAACAGTGAGATAATAAGTACAGTGGTTTATTGAATCATGTGTAAACATACATGTTTTTCAACACAGCTTAGCTCAACTCTCTTAGCTATGCTTTCTTGTAATTTCTTTAGGTGGCCTTCAGGAATAGTTCTCTAGGCTTCTTGATGGACATTCCAAAGCTCTTCTTTGGACGGTGGCTGCCTTTTGTTCCATTCTCTGTCAAGATGACCCCACACTGCTTAAATAATATTCAGATTTGTGCTTTGGAGAAGCCAGAATATGACTGATGGTGTTTCATCATGTTTTTTCCATCAAGGTATGCAGGAAGCCAGGAGAACTATTCCTCAAGACTACATTAAAAATACAAGAAAGTCTGGCTCATTGAAAGCAAAATAAAATGAGGAGTGGCTCGCAGCACTGTATATCTAAGTCTCTGTGTTGCCCCTGTGTTTTCCCTTTATTGGCTGTTGATATTTTGATCACATGCTTTAAAGATAGGATAGACAAATCCAACAGAATATCCAAAGGAAAACATAAGCTAAATAGATGCTTCATATAATAAAAACAAGATACACATTTTTTAAATGATACCCTTAGGTTTGCTTAATTTTTTTATTTACAGTGACTCTCTGAGGTTAAGAGGTCAGAAGAAATTAATGAACACGATAAAGATCAAGATATTCCCAGGTCTCCCATTAAAGCAGGACAAACCCATGTTCTTCCGCTCACATTCTGAACAAAAGCCATCATCTCCTCTGGTGTTGTGTGAGAACAAAGACATGGTTGCGATTCTCACACCCATTTCTGAATTATGTCATCTCAAATAATGCAAAGTGTGTAAACAATGTCATCTCTTAACATTGTCATTCCAATCAAACAGAATACAATACTGTTGATATTCATCACTATGTACACATCATTGCAGCAATCTGAAATCTGGACCCCTTTTTCTTGTATAGTAATATAATTAGAGCAAAAAGCGATGTGAACCATAAAAATGAGATGTCTAAGCTCCATATTCTTAATTTAGACTCCAAGACCTCATACCCTGCACATATTCAACATCTCTGTACACACTCAGTGCGTGGAAAAAGTCTCAGTGCCTTAGAGCTGTGCGCCCTCTAGTGGGATTGAATTAATACCCTTCCTTATTCAAATTCTCTTCAGTAATTTGTATCCTGTGCTTTAGAACTCTTCCAGCAGGCATCCAGGCAACCATCTTGGCATCCAAAAGTATCCAGGTCAAGTACTTGTGTTTTCGTTTCCAAATCATTTAACAGTACACGTGAAGGTAGGTAGTTTTGAGTTTGTAGGGTGATAAATGTTAGGTACAAAGGTCATGGGGCTCCTACTGAACACAAAACTCAACTTGTTGAAGCTGCCAATACATAAATCTTACTGGATAAAAAGGAAATGGACAAAATTACCATAAGTTAATTCAGTTCTCTGGCTGAATCTTACATGGCATTTTATGGGACACATTGTGCAATACATTGGTAATGCTTTAAGGTTCCTGTAATGAGTGCTATTTATTGCATTAGTTAATACCAACAAACCATGAACTTTAGAATTGCTACCCAAGTTACATTAACAACGTTTAAAAAAAAAAAAAAAGCACATTAAGATTTATTAATTGATGTTTGATTAAATGTTAACTAAATACATCTGCATTTTACTAAGTGTCCATATAGGCCAGATTAATCAGCCAAAAAAACCCAACATTTGCAGCATGTTCCTAAATGTTAACATCCTGACCTCTGTTCTCCAGATGTAAACATTGGAACTTGATGTTCAACCACAAACATGTCCATTAATGTGATGGATCATGTTGGTTACTGTGTGTTTAACTGAAAATGTATATAAATGTCTATACTGGTTTATTTGGTTTCTTGTACTTAAAAAAAAAAAACCAAACAAAACCATCAATTCTGAAGTTTAGGTTGAAGCAATGGTTTGTCTACATGGTGTGCTATGAAATAACGAGACTGAACAGTCCAGATCAGTATGATCCTCACAAAACGGCTGTCAACGGCAGTCAATGCAGTGGAAAATGCATGAGTCACCAGATGAAGAAAGCTCAACAAGGCAAGCCCAATTTCAACGGCATGTTAGTTGTTTCCTTTGACATTAAGGAGGTAATTATGAAGAACTGAGTTCCTGATGGAGTAGCAGTGAACCAACACTACTACAAAAAGGTTCTCGAAACTTTGCGAGACAGGGTCTGAAGAAAGAGACCACAGCTGTGGGAAAATGGTTTCCTCCTTCATCAGGACAAGGCGCCAGCACACTCAATGCTCTCAGCGAAGCAGTTTTTGGCCCAGAAACACATCACAGTACTTGTACACCACCTTCCCAATTTGCCTAATCTAGCACCATGCAACATTTTTCTTTTCCCTAAAATTAAGTTCTGTGCTCAAGGGAACGTGTTTAGAGTCTGTGAAGAAGAAAACAATGGCGCTTCTGAGACAAATAACAGAAGTAGTCCTACTGCACTGCTTTGATCAGTGCAAGACCAGAATGCAGTGGTGTGTAGCTGTAGAAGAGGAATATTTTGAAGGGGAACGTAATTGAATTGTAAGTTGTCATTAAAATTTAATTACAGCATCAGTCTCGTTAATTAATAGCCACACCTCGTATTTGAACTAAAATGCTAAATAATGTTTGTCAAGGGAACTTCAATATAAAAGCATTACCACTACATTCATTCTACAAAGACATTATGTTATAGCCTATATAGTTAGTATTATATAATGAAGAAGCAATTTGGGATCTGGGAAATGTCGATGGACTGTATGCTGATGACTTGATCAAACCACATACATGTTAGTGACAAGAAAACAGTTTTGTGGGTAAATAAAACTGTATGGAAAATAGTGATTTTGAATTCTAAAACCACCGGAAAAATGGCATTGGATGAAAACCACTATTACTACCAAATATTACTGTGCCTAATCTGACTCGTGCCTTTTTCCAATATACAAGCATACCTTCAGTCAAATCAGCGGGTTTCAACAAATGGATCAATAAATTTTATGTGCATAATTAAAAATCATGCGCTAATATAGATTTGCTCCTGGAAGGTCATAGAGATCATTAGAGAACATACTTGCACAACATAGACCTAGGAGCTATCAAAATATGTCTGGGACAAAGTAGGCACATGTACCAAAAAGTACCAATTATTAAGTATTAATCGGGGTATAAAAATATCCCACAGCCCATTGAGCACAATTAAATCAAAGGAATATTGCACAATCATAACCATGCCTAGAGGAGGCCCATCCATCAAATTTAGTAACCAGGAAAAAAGGACATTAGTCAAAAGACACAACCAAAAGGCCAAGAGTAACTGAAGGAACTGGAGAGATCCACAACTCTTATGAGAGAAGCTTTTCATAGGACAACCGCACCACAAAGATGAGCTTTATTGGAAGAGTGGCAATTCAAATTAAAATCCCATTTGGAGCCAAAAGACATGCTGGAGACTCTAAATCAGGAAAAATAAGTATATCTGGTTTGATGACCGCTACTTATTACCCCGAAAACACCATCCACACTGTCAAGCATGTTGGTGGTAGCTCCACATTGAGAGTTACCCTTGGCCACTTGGGTGCTTCCCCAACCAATCCATTCCTTATCTGGACATGGACTTTTGCTAGATGACCTCCAGTAGGAGTCTCAGTTGTGCTATATTATATCCATGCAGTAGTAGGCACCATAAGTGCTACTAATGTTCAATCCGACCCAATATGGCTGCCTATTGCACAAGCAATGGTAGCAACTCAATTACACTGAGATTTAGGTCCATCATACCAATAACATTTAAAAGCATCACTTTGTTTACTATGCATTTATTAAGGAAAAATCATTTTCTATGACCTTAAGAGCTCACAGATTTCTATGAAAGCCAATAGTCACACCATTTCTACAGTTTAATTCTAAAACTGACCTTTTAGTTTCCCCTCAATGACTCATCTCTGACACGCAGCTCCAGCAGTGCTTAAACACCCTTAATATGCAAAATGTAATGGTTAACATATAGCAACAATTTCACATGAGCTTTCATAAAAGAGTGGGCTGAGCCTTTGCTTTGAACTTGCTGTCTGTTGAGGGTGAACAAAAATCTAGAAAAAAAGAAAGGTGAATGAAATGTCACCAGTCTCCAGCTGTTTTGACTGTTGCTCTATTTACAGCGGAGAGTCGTGACCATGCAATCAGAGCTGCTCAGAAACCAAATCATCCATCATGGATTCATTTGGGCTTTTGTGAAGAAGCAAAAGCTCCCTCGTTAGTTGTGAGTCAAGTGCTGCTTGCGAGTTTTATATAACTCTGAGATCAGAACACTTCGGCTATATCTTTTGCATCAGCAATCGCATATTGGCTCATATGAGTCATCAACTGTATTTAAATTCCAGACATGCCAGGTGTTTGGGTAAACGCAGGACGCCCAGGATGTCCTGTGGCCAGAATGCTTGCAGATGGTATCACTGGTATCAGAGGTAATGGAAAGTTAAAAAAGAGGATTCTATCTACAGGCATTTGTAATTGCTTTACCCTAAAAGGCTGTGCTGCTAATAAACAGCTGTTTTTGAATTCCATTCTTCTACACTTTAGAAAAATTCCCCCAGTTGTTATTTTTGTTGTCCTTTAAATCTAAATACATTTTTTTTTAAATCCTTGTACTGTGGCAGAGTGAATTCATTCATTTTGGAGCTGCAGGTTGCACATCCAATCCACTCAGCTAGTTTAGAGTCGGATCAGCAGTCCATGCCAGGATTGCTGAGGCCAAAGTTAACGATGGCAGGAAAAAACTTCCAAATGCTGCTGTAGTGATCACATCCTCCATCCATCACTAAGATACAAGGAGCTTCCACGTGGCACTGTCAGCTCTTAGTTTAAGAATCAATGATTTCAGTTGAGCCGCCAGTACACAGGTTTGGTGTTTTGGACATTTGTTGCATTTATCATTATATTTTTTACTTTTACCATTATCAGTGTAGCCTAAAAAAGCACTGATGCTGGAAATGTAATGTGTAGCCTGTCTACGGCTGTCAAGCGAAGCGTGGTTTAATCCATTCAGTGCTAAACAAATGACCAGATTAATCATAGTGATGTCCTAAAACAGTGTTTTGCATGAAAAGACAAGACAAGACAAGCCAACAACCATTTTTTTAATTATTGGTCAACTATTAATGATTTGTAGCTGTCCAACCCCTACTATGTAAACAGTTTACGGAATAAATTATTTGTTTTGTAAATAAAAGATGAAAAAAAAAGTAATTTTACAATGTTACATTGAGCCATGTCATTCCCAGTGGCATTCTTTTGGAATCCTAAGAACGCCACTATGTCACCGCTATGCAGAGGGCGTAGGTAGAGAAAAGAAAGTCCTTTGGGATTCAGCCTTATGGTGTGGCTTAAGAATGATTGCTGCATGAACATGAGTCGAACGTGTCAGATTACTGTGGGGAAATATGTAAAATACAAATCTGTACATCAAAATTTTATGATAATGGAAATGTTACTGCTAATATTCTTCCTGTCTATGGCTATATAAAAATAAAGGCTAATTAACATTTAAATACATAGTACAAATGTGTATTATTTAGATGAGAGGTATACAGATACTACTTTTTATTGCAAGAGTTTAAATAGTTTTGCCTCAATTTGTTCATACTGAATGTTTGAAAATTGCTTGCATTTACTTGCGTCATGCCCCTGCTTAGCGTCATGCCGAAAAACACCCTTATCTGTAATAAAATCACTATAATACATGTCCTCTCATGGTTAATTGCTTTAATTACCCCTGATTACATTCAAGAAACTCAAGACACAGTAAGTCCCACAGCAAAGCTGACATGTTGTGAGTAAGGCACTATTGGATCAGGGAAGCTAGCCAATTTATAATATATAATGCCGATTATTAATTAATTAGGCTGATAGAAATCCTTTAATGCGTTTGCCAACCATATCATATATCTTATGCACAAATATTGCAGTTCAACCAAGTGTTCAGTGCATCAAATATTTAAAACAAGTGTTTAAATATTTAATCGCCACTCATTTATAATTATTTGATAGGATCAAGGGCGCCTTGACAGCCAGACTTCAAAATGATTTGCCACTGTGAAAATCAAGGAAGCGATTTAGATGCATGACTTCAGCACATCTATGATCCCATCCTTTTATAGATTCTTGTACATGGAAAAATCTCATTTGAATACAAATCTGTGTGCGCTTTCCAGAAGTCGTTTCATATTGAACTTCGATTTAATGCATAATCAACAAACCAGTAGTGACAAACACGAAACGTGACAAGTAGCATCAGGACTGTTACCAGATAACAAAACGATGGAGGAGCAAGACTGTGGAGCATCCAGCTGCTCTGATGCCAACTCGCTGGTGGCGGCCTCTAAACACTTTCCCACTTTTATACCATAGCACTGATCCCAGCATTCACACCCTCCATTCTGAGCTAACACGAGTTAGAGAGCGAGAGAGACGGGCTAGAGAGAGAGAGGGAGTGATTAGTCATGGGCTGCTTTGGAGGAATAATGGGTGATCAGCGTGACCTTGAGGGATGATCACATGATGTACAAGGCAGTCCCAATCCTCCCTTCCCCCAGGATAAACCTCTGCAGGTAGACTGGCATCAAACCAAGAGCTAGAGACGTGTAGCATCATAACGTGAGGCATAACGTGAGGCTATGAGGCAGCTGTAGATTAACACACGATAAAGGATTTTCTCACATAACATGCAACATAACATAAGAGGAAATTGTCATGTTAAACATTTGGGGGCATTATGAATAGGTCCAGAGGTGTTGGTCTTATCTAGACACAAAACCACTTGATTTGAGTATTTTAAGTGATCACAACCATCAACACGGATATAAAGGTATAGCTCTAATATTTACCTTTATTGGTGTCTTTTGGATTTAAAATGTATGCCCATTTGGATTAATCTGATCTAAAGTACTGCCCTGCAGTTTCTAGGTGAGCCAAGTGAGCTTATGGTTGTTCCTCTATGCTAAATCCAGAGGTGAACCCAAGCCTTCATGCTTAATAAGCTTATATAAAGTGATTGGGACATTATCTGTGTCAGAACTAAACGGCTCTGAAGCAGAAACAGGCTCGTTCCTGCAGTCTGTCAGCAGCGAGGCTTTGAAACCACACAGGCTTACATGGTTTCCAAAAATAGAATGTGTGACATCATCAGTGCTACGCAAAAGCCTGTCCACAAAGTCTTCAGGCTGAATGTGTGAGGCATGTCAATGCCCAGTCATATCCCTCTGCACGCAGCTCATAGAAACTCAGTTCAACTCAGCGCAGCACACCACAGCCGAGGTAAACATTCAAGACATGCAGGGCACGTCTTTCTCTCACACTGCTTCTGAATTAAGCTGCACAGCAATACACGGTGAGAAATAAACGAACATGATAATACACACGATGCAAAATAAAACATACTTAAGTTTGATCCCTCTAATCATGACAATGACATGCGATTAAATCTCTATGGTGTGTACGTTCCAGAAAATACAGAGAACAGCTGCAACAGATCAATCGCTGTTAAAGCAAACAGCATCTCTACATGTGAACACACCACTCACCACAGGCTGTTGAGATCACATTTGTAATAAGTTAATTATTTAATGTGATGTTCATTACTTCCTTAAACTAAACATACACTTTACTTTAAAGAACTACAGTACTCACAGGTAGTAGAGCCTGTTAGCCATGACGACGCCGTGCCGCTTGTGAGAAAAACACAGGGGCTGAGTGCAGTGCACGCTGCTCGCGCACATACACACACACAAACAGATGCGGGTGCACGCGCACACACACACACACACACCACTTTCCTCAAGCTCACAAGCTCGGCTAGCTCATTCAAGCTTAACCACGGAGGGGCGAGGATTCGTGAGTGTGTTTGTGTGTGGACGTGTAATACAACATCAGCATCTGAGACAATACAGGAAATCAGATGAGCCTCTCTATGAGCGTAACATCAGCATCCTGGCGTAAAACATGGCAGGAAAGCTTTCAGTGTCCCGATTCATCCTAACACCATTCAGAATAAGGCACATGCTACTGCTCACTCATGAGGGCCTTGGTCTTTTATTTCAATAACTGTTTATGGCTTAGAATCTCAACTTTATTATGGCCCAAGGATGCAGAGACCTGTCAGGTCTGCTGGTAACCATGGCAACAGAGGCTGTTTGCAAGGCAAGTCCCATCATCACGAAAGTGTCGTGGCGTCAAAACGTCCCACCTTTTCCTCCATTACCAAGTGATGAACCATTAAGCGCTAATGAAGTATTGTGCAAATAGACAGGCAGGTAGAGAGTATAATTATATTTGGGAGTCTGGCAGATGGTGCTTGACTCAAGTGAGCGATTTTGGCAAGTGCACAGTAATAAGGCTTTCCAGAACAGGCACAATTCATTAAGAGACTTATCTGCGGGGAATAAGTACAATTCGTTAAGAGATTTATCTGCTGGGAAAAAAATAGCTCATGTGAAATGTAGTGGGAGATTTAATTTTCCACAAATTCAGACTTGTGGAAAACACGGTCACCACCAGCAACATCATGACTGATCGCAACGCATTAATCTGACGGGGCCGATTCCCGCTGAAGCTGTGGCAAAAGATTACTATACATGATACTAGATCATCAGTGGGTAGATTAATGTTTTGACTTTATAGTTTTGCTCCCGTTCCTACAGGACCCATAACCACATAATCGTGCTAAATAAAAAAGCTTTATTTAAGTGGGAATGGGGTATTATTTAAGATGATTAATGCTCAACCAACATGGAAAAAAAACCAAGCAATTTATAGCCAGACACTGTACAGTCTGTACGAGATAAAAATCATTTACTTAGTAACCAAAGCAGCTCAAGGAGAAACAAAACCTCATTAGTCAAAGAGCTTTACTTGACAAAAGAGAAAAGCTTTGTCATATCCATAAATAAGGATCTTAAGTTTGTTCAGAAAGCGAATGAATTGGTCAATGATCTGTCCCGAGCTGGCAGCTGGTGTATCAGTGTTAATACTGTGAATGAATTACTTTCCCTACACTAACTTAACAGCTACACATCCATTACAATACCCTCAATCCTGTCTGAAATATCTTCATCTCCATGAGAACAATAAAAATATCATGACACTTGCTGCTGTAAAACATGTAGCGTTACTTCAGGATTAGAGAAAGGAAGACGCCAGTTTTACATCTTCGTCTTTTGGAATTGCTAACACAAGGCAGTTGTCAGCATGTCAGGTGGCATTTTCCTGTCATGTGCGATGCTCTGCTGTGCTGCAGTAACTCACTGGTCCGTGTGTGTGTCCATTTAAAAAAAAGACCTGGACAGGGGCTTTCAGATAAAGGATTAAAGCACTGGAACACTTATAATGCTTAAAGTTTCATTGATGACCGCTGTATGATCATTACTTTTGGACATGAGATTGAATGTGAAAATTAGAAAAGAAAAAAAAAAAAAAAAAAAGGACATTCTGAACACAGCCTCATCCATAATTATAAACGGGTGTGCACACCAGATTAAAGTAACTTTTTTTTTTCTTTTTCTAATTTTCCCTAAAATGTTTGTGTTTCACTTCATTTTTATACATTGTATTTTCTTATTGAGGGTGAAAAAACAATTTGTCACTTCAAAAGCCTGCCATTTTAACAGGAAGGGTGCAGGCTTTTTTTATCCGCTGTACATGTAAAATACTGATACTCTTTACCTGTAAACTGTATGGCTGTTGGTTAATTAGCAAAACAATTAAGTGATCTTAGCCTTATTAGCAGTTAATGCTATGGTGCCAGTTAATTTAGACTATTAATCTATGACTGTTGAAATCAGATGGGCAGCATTACGGACATAATAAAATTTGAATATCATATTAAAGGGTTCATAAAGAATGTAAATCTATAAAGATTCCTTGCTTACAAAGATCTTGTACCACAACCATTAACTCTTGGAATACTCTTCCAGAATTGCAAATATCAACTCAACATTGGCACAAGACATGCTTCCTGAATCAACAAGATGAGTCGAGAGTGTGTGTGTGTGTATATTCCTTTGTACCGTTGTACTTGTCAGCTCCTGCCACCTAGTAACTACAACATGGAGACCTGCATCTTTAGACATCACTGTAATAACAGTAGTCATCCAAAAATCACCACATGCACCCTGTAAAAAAGGCTACACGATTAATATATCCACTAGTCAGCGCTGTGGTGATGTCGACTAATCAAGGTGAAAGCAATTCTATAGTCAACTACAATACACAAGAATATACTGGGAAAAGTCATTTACTTTCTTTAATGGACCAATAAGACTCTGCATAAGGTTGAGAGGCGTGTGCATCAGACTCCTGCAGTTATTTTTGTTCTTAATAGGCTCGTATATTCTTAAATAAAATCCCTTTCATTGCACATGCTTCTTAAATAAAACGTAAAAAGTAGACTTGTGTAAATGAATGTGCTTGAGGTGCGTCAGCAAAAATGTTTACTCATGCACCTTATTTAGGGTCATTTCAGGACCTTGGTAAAACAACGAGAAAAACTGCTTAACATTGTGTTGGACAGTATTAATTCATAGTTCGTAATGATTTTTACATTTTACAATACATTTGGCAAAGAAATTCATGATTTCAAGTCAAAGAATTCAAGTCATTATGGTCATTAGGCAGTAAAGGCATCCTTGCTGGAGGGATTTCTAATGCACAGGGTGCTAGCAGTGAGAGGAATAATGATAGAAATGAGACACTGGTAGAAATCTGTCAACTGGTCACGATATTCAAATGCTGTTTGAAAGGGTCTTCAAGCCGCTTTGAAATTGATGTATGCTATTGGCCTTGAGTGTTGTGAGAGCAATGGCTCTTCGTCAATTCGTCAGTTCTCTTGACATTCTAACAATCACCGTTAAGTATCATAACAAATCCTTATTTCAGAAAACTGTCACTTGAATCAGGTGTTAACGGTCAGATATGTTTCAACAAAGTGACACCATGATTATGCCATTTTGACTCTACAGATCCATCAAGCGTAAATTATTCATCATTGCTCAGCTACCATTCAGTAACACAAAGCAGCTGCGGGTCTCTTCAATCCACATGACAAATAAAATGAGGACAAAGAACTGGCTAGGAAATCAGTGTGGCGTGAATTACACGGCTCTAACAAGAAAGGGATCGTATTAACATTAAACTATATTTGCAATTACGGCATCCTTTTTTTGTTTATATTTGTTATTTTTTATTTATTTATAACAACAAAAAGCCTCTTCACTTCTTTTTCAAATATCAAGAAACAATTTTTTGGCTCCGTCACCTACCCAAACAGGCTGTACACCATTATGCAAACACGCTCATTAGTGAACCTGTGTGAAGAGACGGGAGTTGTCAGGACTTCCTGTATTCCACAAGCATATGAGGGAAGGCCAGGTGGAGCAACGTGCAGGTAGACCTCCCTCACCCAGTCTCACTCAATCACACCCGAAACTGTCACAATGTAACTTTGCTTTCAGGTTGAATAGATCCCAGACACATACAGACGTATGCACACAGTTTTACCATGTGCCAGCACTATCTCTATGCCGTGGGCTCTTTCTATTCCACGCCAAACTCAGAGGGAGCATCTCCAAGTTTGTCGCAGCTGGAGCCACTCATCAGAACCCAGCATGCTTTCAAGCTTGGCAGTTTTGACAAATGGCTTGGTAATATTTGTCTCTCACACACACACACACACACACACACACACACACACACACACACACACACACACACACACACACACACGCCTGAGCACTTTCTTTCTAAAAAGTCTGCTCTGAAGCACTAAGAAAGAAAGGCAGCAGTCGGAAGCATCTCTCTGATCCGGTTCAGGCTCAATTAGACCTCCACTTCTCTGTCTGGGTAGACGAGCCTGGTGGCTGATTTGAGCATGATCATGTACATGCCAAGACATTTCTAAAGTGTCCTCTGTCCCTTTCAACATCTCCCTGCAGAAAGGTACATTGAACTAAACATCCACTCAAGCAACATGCCTCTTTGGAGTCCCTCCAACTCTTCTATACACAAATACACACACACTTGTGCTGAACGGTCCTCCTACACTGGCTCTAGATGGAGCATTTCATGATTTTAAAAGAGGCAGTCGGCACCGGGAGGAAGACAAAGAATGTAGGAGCCATTTTAAGAGACTGATGGCTTTCAGTATAGGTTTGCTTTTTCTTTTACTTTAGTAATTTGTTAAACATGAATATAACCATTTGGCCCCAGATTCTCAAGTGTTACCCCCTCTTGCATCAGTGCTTTTGCTTGTAGAGAATATCCCCTGTCTGATATTGTAATGGCACATTCCAGTTAGCATTTGTGGAGAAGGAAATAACAGAAATAAGACATTCAGGTTTGGAGTAACAAACTGACCAAAATTCTAATGAACCAACTGTAATTCGTAACTGTCAATATTGGATTAGTAAAGGGTTGTCTTTGCTTGAAGATTTTCGTTCTCTAAGAAGTTTTTTGCATTAGAGTACCATGCTCTTTAAATGGCCAAGTGAAATGGAAGAAGAGCTACTACAAAAATGAAAGATTAGGTAAAAGTCAGTAAAATTGCATTCTTGCTTGTTTAATTGTTTTGGTGGTTTCTATAAAATAATATAATGCTCACAGTTTAAGTCTGTATGAAGTAAAGTTTTATTCCTGCTCATGTACTACAAGCATACACATAAAGCCCAGGCAAACATCTACCAACCACATACCAGGCTTTTAGTTGTTGGAAGAAAACCATAAAAGATTCAAAACTGTTTATATGACACTAGTGTTGTTTTATTTTGGTCTTTTCAGAACTTAGACAGAATTTATTATTTAATATGCTTGGAAAGAGAGAGAGAGAGAGAGAGAGAGAGAGACAGAGAGAGAGAGGGACAGAGAGAGAGAGAGAGAGAGAGAGAGAGAGAGAGAGAGAGAGAGAGAGGTATTCAGTTGATTGCATTCTGCAACCTCACCACTAGATGGCACTAAAATTGACACCTTGTACCTTTAAAGCTCTGAATGACTGCAGTTCTACATTATCTTACTGATCTCCTGAAACAGCGGAGCCCATCCTGAGTACCTGCTGTTAACACTGAGGATCGCTTGCAGCTCAGCTGGTGGATAAATCACGCCTAAACTCCATAAGAAATACAGATGCCAGGTGAAATCCACACAAGAAGTGTAATAATGTTAAGAATCAAATCAATCCTTGTCTGTTATAATTGACAGTGAAATCCGGCTCAATTCTAAAACGAGATTTGTTAGTCGAATTGCAATTCAGTAGAGTGTAACTCTGAGATGAGTCAATCAACATGTGACCTGAGTGCAACTGGTCTAATGAAGTAGCCATGGCATTTTTGATAATACCAGAGAAAGATTTAGCAGCTTTAAACTACTACAGAAATTCGTGCCTGTGTGTTGTGAGTTATAACGTTGTCAGAATGGGAGAAGTCCTGTTAGTCTACTATACATTGTCTCCCTCCTTCAGATTCAGTTACAATAGTGTTAATCTCCTGTTCAGAAGAAATGATGCTGAATTCTGTTTATCACCATCATGAAAGGTTTTGCATATGCTATCTGCTCCATTCAGTCCTTTAACTGACATTGTGACATACAGATTCACAAAGACAATATCTCACATCAAACCAAATACACTAGTATACGTGCCATAATAACTAGTTATTCTTTTAACATGAACCTTGTTCTTCCTCAATGTGGGAAAAACCACATAGTTAAAGATAACCAGTAGGGGGCAATCTCTTCACACATCACCACACACTTGGCCAACACCTCAAAATTACTCTTGAAAAGTTGTGGGCCAGATCAACAAACACAATCAGATCATCTGTTTCATGAATAAACAAACCAGTAAACTTTGGTTTTTTTTTTTTGCTCCACTGAGATGACAAAACAGCATGACATCTATTAAAAAAAAGGAAATGGCAACATTCTGTTGAATTTTATTGTGGCGAGCCGTAGAGCAGACTGAAACGTGTCACATATGAAGCTGTCTTTTTCTTTAGAAACTCTGTAATGTGGAGCAAACTAAGGAGGAAGCACTTCTCGCATTAAAACATCCCTGTGTGTATTTGAGAGTTGTACTGTACACAGCAGCAGCCTATTCCTAATACAGCAACACAATAATTAGGCTGATGTTAAACAAAAATGTGAATCATTAGGATTAAGTTTGCTCATGGAGGCTCTCTAAGAGCCAAAAAATAGAATATCGCAATCATATTACTCTACATTGTTGAGAGTTTTGCAAACACAGTAACAACACGATGGGGAGGCACCACCTAAGTATGTACAGCACAAGCTGTTGAATATCTGCCCCTTAACTCGACCAGCCATGTTGTGACATTGCAGTATAGGTTTAATAGCTGCTCTATAGTTCCTACTACAAGAGATTTGCTCAAAATATCTACAAACATCACTCCGTTATTGTCACCTCCTGGACAGCTAATATGCAGGGATCTTTTGTGTTACGCTGGCAGGTGATGGCTCTAAACACTCAAAGCAAGAGACAGTGAATATCCAGTAAACTTCAGCTTTAATGCCTATATGGATAACCCATTATACGAGTTAAAGCTATTTTCTCCCAGCTTCATTTTCATTTGATTTGTTTGGGTTCACACTGCCACAGTTTTCTAGCACATCTCGGCTTGTTTGTGCATGTGGGTGTTTTTTGATGGACGAGTACATGAGCACGCCGTTACTTTCATGTTGGGCTAATTAGTGCCTTAATGTATTCTCACATATATTGTGTCACTATTCTTTTACTGCACATCTGGCAATATTATTAGATATGATATTGCTGAAAGAACAGTGCCTGTCAGGAGTCCAGTATCTGAACAGGAATAACAAGCACTTCAGTAATCTGATAATGTCTACATGAGTCTTTCTTAAGTAATGAACCCAAAGGAGTAGAGCCATAAACCCCCATCTAAACCTCGACTAAAATGGGGGGGGGGGGGCTATTTTAAACAAAGCCCTATTTAGACTGGATTAGTTTTACAAGTAGAGGTGGAGTAATACAATTCTTTCATGATTTTCTCTAGAATAGAGACACTCTTGGAAGTGCCATTTTCCAGCCAAAACCAAACTGAATGTAAGTCACAGAATGGGAAAATACATTCAACATTTTATAGGACGTTTCTGGGGAAGTTTAGGTACGTTCTTGGGTTATGTGAGCTTGAGCATCTGCACTAATAATGATCTTGATTGATGAACTTCTGTGGCCACATTCCCTAACACACACCCTACTTAGTATGCATGGAACATTTGGTATGATGACCATCCATGCATTGTAAAGACATCCTCATCCCCTGGCAACATAAATTCATTTCTTCATCTACAGTAACCATCCCTGTGATAGACTGGCGACCTGCACAGGATGTACCCTGCCTCTTGCCCAAAGACAGCTTGGATTGGCGCCGGCTTCCACGTGACCTTCATGAATAAGCGGTACAGATCATGGATGGATGGATCTACAGTAACCACTTCATCCTGGTCAGGGTCTCCGCAGATCCAGAGTCTATAATGGGAACACTGGGTGTGAGGAGGGATTGTACCCCAGATGGAATGCCAGTCTATCAAAGTGGATCATACACATTTAGTCACACACTAACTTACATCTGAAGGCGATTTAGTGCAGCTGGTCAACCTGCTGGCATATTTTTGGAGGTGGGAGGAAGAATCCAACAGTTTCTTTCCCAAAAGCCATAACCACTAAACTCACACATGCACTGACTACACAATCTAACCCCCTAACCCTGCACTTCCTTCTAGCGATCAACTCTACTGTACAATATCATTATTCTCAGGGTCCAACATCCACTACCTACTGCACATGATCACTATTATAGTGCAATATTTAAATTGTGTGCATTAATCCAATAGTGCAATCATTATTTATTTCCTTCCATACATGTATATAGCATCGCAATTTCTTTGCAACTTTTGAAATTTTTTGCACATTTGTTTATCTGTTTATTTACTTGTTTTTCAACTGTCTTTGTGTTCTACATATATATGTGTTTACTGAAGGAGTTGCTTTTAATCTCATTGTACATGCGTATAGTGTCAATAAAAGGCATTCTATTCTATTCTAATCCAGAACAATGCAGAAGAATCCCAAACAGGCATCCAGAGAAGATGCAGTGAAACTCCAAACAAACAGTCACCTGGGCTCAGGATCAAACTGGGAGCTTTAGATCTGCAAAGCTGCCCACTACGCCAGCAGGCCGCCCTCTTAACGTATGTTGGAAATCTTGTCTTATTGTAAGCAGAACTCAACAAAATATCTGGTGGAATATTTTAAGCCCTTACAACTGTGAATCCCTCAACTCAACTGTACCTTGTTTAATAGGTTTCTAATGAAGTGTTGTTTTGGATTCAGCCAAATGTTAAAAAAAAAAAAAAAGAAAGAAAAGAAAAGTAGAATGACCATTTCTACCCATTTCTCGGTGTGATGCTACAAGTCCAATTACAGGTTCTAGTTGCAATGTTGGAACTTTTTAAATCAAGCTCCTTGAAGATCAAATGTCAAACTTTTTTTCTTGACCATGCAGTGAAGTAATGCTGATAAATGGTACATGGTAGCATAATCTGTATGTTCAATTATCTTACCGAGTCTTTGGTACAGCAATAACAGGGGTGTAAAGCTTTTTGCCCTCACTGCGTAGACACTGATAACTGAAAAAGATTTGAGTAACTGCATACATAAATAACCTGATAACTGAGCTAACAATCCGATACCAGGGAATGCAGCATAGACCTCTTATTTTCACACCTTCAATGAAATAAAGGGAAGCCTTGTCTGGTTCACAACAAACAAGCAGGAAAAAAAAGGAAATTTAAACCCAAAGTCACTAATGTTTTTAATTTCATAAAACAAAAAATGTATACCATAAACATAATATTGAAACAGATTTCATTATCAAGTTATTTTCCTTTTGGTACTCTAATCAGGCTAATTAATAAGCAAAAGAAACATGTGCTGAACATGCCTGTTTAAAAGTAGCTGAGAGAGAGAGAGAGAGAGACAGAGATAGAGACAGAGAGACTCATCTCAAACACAGCCTTTATCTAAGAATCTGCACACTGTACTGAACCCAGCGGTCATCCTGCTTTACCCGTGTCTCCTTGGAAACAGAGGTTTGGCTACGATGTGTCTGAGAGGGAAAGAAAGAAGGAATGACAGACATACACACGGACACAAACACACACAATAATTTACTTGCCTGACTTGCTTTCATACACGCTTGTACTTTCCCCTAGCAGAAAGAACAAAACACATGAAGTCAACTGGGCAGGCTGTTGAACAGCCTTCCTGCCTTCCTGTGTGTGCGCGTGTTGCCGTTGGCACTGCCCGGTGGAAGAATCTCAAATGGGCACATATCATATGCTGGACTGTAGGGCTGGTTATGATTTCAATGCCATTCCAACACCCCTCCTCCTCAAGCTGCAGATCTCAGCCGCTTTGCTGGATGCTGTGTTTGGCACTTCCTCCCTCCTGACCTGTAAGGAGGTCTTTGAAGGAACTAATTCGTATTTCTGTTTGATGGAAAAGGTCGGTCTGAGTTTTCCACCTTTTTTCCCCCAGTATGACCTTTCTGTACATACTCTTGGGACCTGGCTTAAACAATAAGGACAGTGGGTTTTTTTAGGCCTATTCCCGGTTGATTAAACTGTGCGAATGGCTATTGGCACTACAGATAATCGTAAAATGTATTCTATTATTTACTTAGTTGGATCCTCATATTGAATTTTTTTGTCATCTGCATGTGCTAATGAAACTGAAGCAAATACAAATCTATTGATTTTCCAAACTTTCTCAGCAGCTTTGCATGCTTGTATATATGACATGACTATATTTTCACAATATGCATAACTTAAATCTACCACTAGAACAGGATAGGGGTGGTGTAATTACTAAAGGTGTTTTAACTACACCTTTGGATATTAACCTTTGTGAAGGCATGTTATAAATAAGGTCTAGATGCCACGGTTTGGGGACATTCCTGACTATTAATTAGCTCCTTGAACAAACTTCAGCTGTAATTTGCATAGCCACAGATCCACATATCACTTTCCTTCACTAAGCTTTATTAAACAGATATGCAAAATACTGGTAGTAATATATGATCAGCAGGATAGCTTACAAGTTAACAGTAGAACAATGCATATTTATTTAATTAAGATAAGAAATACCATTTGTTCATCTTGATTCACTGCTTTATTCTGGTCAGACACCAGAAAACACAGAGGAAACCAACACAGACACAGGCATAGCAAGTGAAACTCCACAGAGTCAGTAACTCAAGCTCAGGATCGAACAAGGAACCATGGGGCTGCAAAGAGGCAACACTGGGCCACTGTGAAAGGAGTAGCCACGCTAATTGTAAAATAATGTTAACAATTCCACATGCGTTCTAATCTTTCCACATGTGAAGCTGAAAGCTGAAGGAGGAAAAGGCCAGCAAAATCGACCGCAAGCCTGCCCAGGTCCAAGACAATATTCTTCAGTCAGTGAAACTCCAACACATCATACACTCTACTAGGCTACAGTAAGAACTTGTGATGAAAAGAGGAGCAGGAAGACAAATGAAGATAATGTAAGGCGACTGTAAATTTAGGTCTGTAAAACATTTATGACATTAACCGAGTGCTAGGATTTCATGTGCAAATTATTATTATATTTAGATAAATGGCTCTGTGCAACACATTACACACATTAAATGCAGTTCAAGTAGTTATTTTGCAAGAACATTTTTCCTCATCAAGCTACACCATCATACTGCCATACTGTCCCACGCCTACATGAGACGATGTAAATGTACAGAGAGATTCTCAACATCAGCATTTAGAGTTCACGCACAGACCGATAACAGAGAAAGGCTCTTCAGCACAAGGTAATGAATTTGCAGTCGATAGAAGGCACACAGATGAGAATGTATTTTGTTGAGGCACTGAGAGTGATGTATAAAGGTTTCAAATTAGGAAATAAAATGTGCCACGGTGATTTAATGTTTTCTATTCTGCTTAATTCTCCAGAACCGTTAACAAGATCTTAAAAGTCAGTTACCACCATTTATTATTCCTGATTAGAGTGAAGCCATAAAATAAACTTTACTGTTTTGTTGTAACACTAAGAAATAAATTTGAATGACTCTCTGATTTCAAATATTCAACTCTCATTAGGAATTGGCGCTGAAGTCTATAACTTGTTTTTTTGTTTTTTTAAACAAGAGGACAATCATAATAGAATTTTTCCAAATGTAGTATGAATAGGGGAAAAAGAGACATGCTTTAAAGTAACAGTTCAAATATTGTTTTCTTTGGAACAAAACGGGGGAAATTTAGAATTTCACTACAAAAATCTGAAGAATAATATTTATTTTTGTCCCACACTGATCTTTATTAAAAACAGGTCCATTGAGGACTCCAGTAAAGTAATGGACAGATCACGCCGCTTTAACCATTAGCACGTTTTTTTTGTAACCCGAACATCACTGAAGTCCATTAGCAGAGGAGCTAACATTGTTCAAAAGAAAATCACAGCAGGCAGAGAGATCCAGAGAGAGAAAAAAACCCACAAAATTTTACCACAAAATCCCCTAGTGTACGTCGGTAGATGAGACAACTCCATAACAGCATGACAAATAAAACATTTTGTGGTTAAACTTATGTATAACAGCAATCTGCAAAAATGTTAGGATTCATAAGCAACTAGATCAGTGTATTAGTTTACTTCTACAACAAAATTACCATGAGGTCATGTCCAGTCTAATTTTTGACCCACGTCCATATTTTACTGCATGTAGTAATAAACTGTCTACAGCCGTAGTGAAGATTTGCTGTTTACATATTAACTGGTGTATTTGCAGATATCTGAGCATCTAAAACAGTCTTCACTGACAATGGCAAGATTGGCAACAACAAATATTCTGCTCATATTGTAATATTAAAAAGGTAATCTCTAAAAATTAAAAGAACCTGTTGTACTATATAATGAAAGAAAATAATAAATGGCCCATTCTACCTACACTTATAATGTTCAACAACTTACCAAAGTTTTTACATGATTTTGCATACAGTTAAACCGCTTCAGTTTCTCCCACTCACACAGCCATCACTCAGTAGCATGCATACCAACTGACCATGAGATACCACAGAGCTGCATGCTTCAACATAATGTTGTTTCTGGTGTGTGTGATTTAAAGAAAAATGTAGCGTTAGGGTAACCTAGCCAACTTGTTCCTTAACACAAGGTGCGCCAACCAACAGTAAGCTGTACAGCAAGTGACCACTTCTTAATAATTAGCACGTCCTCCATTTTGTTTTAGCAACCAAAGTGGCACCGTTTCACCTTCTTGCTTTCAGGACCAGGATTTGTGAATGCAAAGGTCAAATTTCACCTGTATATAGGTGAGGTATAAAAGTTGTCATGCAGTAAAATAAAGGCTACCAGAAACAAGAAGTGTGTCTTTCACAACCCTGCATTCGTTCTGCTTCAGTGATTTGGCTTTTCCACAAGACAAATGTTAGTTGTGTATATTGTGACCACTGCTTTAGCTGAAAAAGCATAAGAGTATAGGTTTTAGGTGTCTCCCATATCACAATAAACGAAAAGGCTAAACCAAAAAAATGTTAGAACTTTCCAAATTTTAATTCTGTCCATCATCAGGAAATCTGAAAAATATCTTTCCAATGAAGTCGTTCAACCTAATTGTTATTAGTTGGGAAAATGTGAAAAGAGGTATGCTTACATCTGTAAATCCTCCCCAAAATGTACACCTTGATTTTGGTTACATTGGTGACACAGTCTAGCAAGACAGCAAAATCAACATGAACATGTCAATCTCTCACCCAGATATCCGTGTTGAGCATCCTCACTCCATGTGCACGTATGCTCATACAACTAAGGCAGTTAAAGAAAATAAAAAAAGAGAACAAAGCTAAGAGAAATCATCCAGATTGAATGACTTAATTTGGTAGAGAACCAAATTGCAACAATTACCTTCTGCTCAACTGTGGTAACTTTTGCATTTGTGAAGATTAAGTCAGGTTTCCTGGGGCTTTTAAACAATTCTATGACTGAATAACATTTTGTCGCAAAACTTTGGAAACCCCTCATTAAACTCACATACAGGGTGCTGAAAATGAGAAATTAAATAGGAAGTATAATTAGCAGCATGAGCGTCATATTGCCCTGAGATTGCGCTATTAAAATGACAAATGTTTTTTTTTTTTTTTTTTTTTAACTTTACCGAAGTTAGTATAATATCAACTACTGAAGACAACACATTCATGATTCTACTTGTTCTGAACACTATGTGTATTCCCTACATCTATAAATGCTACTGAGAAGTGAATGAGAATCACTACCAATTCAAAAGCAGGTACAGGCCTCTTAAAAGACCACAGTAAAACCTTTTGCATGCTGCAAACGACTGTACTGCATATTTATTTTACATCTTCACATTACCCTGAATTACTTCGGATTTCTCAAATACTTCAAAACACACACACGAAACTGACCATCACATAAAGCATGCAAATGTTGTTACTGATGAACCTGATACCAAGAAAATGAAAAACTATTTTAGTATTTTAGTAGTTTGTCAGTAAGACAAAATGTCTAGGAGCCAATTTGTCTAGAAGTGTACTTGCCTTTAAGAATGATTAAATGCTTAAATAGGCTGTGTGGTGCAAAAAAGCCACAATCAACCTGGTCTTGGCTGTAAAGACTTCCTCGAACTGATGTCCTTTTTCTGGCCTAGCGGCTGATTAAATGTTTTGATGAATGCCGCATTGATGAATATTGCCCCAGACTTGCAGAATCCATCAATGAGGTAAAGCAACACGGTTTCACAGATTTAGGAGGCTCCCTTTGTGCAACACATGGGCCCATTCATTCCTTCAGCAAGCCATGGACCCAATCCTCACCAGTGTATAGTGTGTAACATCTAGATATAGTGCTCACAGGTAATGGGAGTGATCAACTCAGAAACCCCAGTGCTACTTCACAATGACTAGGATAATATGGCGTATGTTTGAGAAAGGTTTCTAATTCAGCTCCTATGTGATACTTGGCAGCAGCCACCCAGGTGTGCCTGCTATGTAAAAAAGTTTTTTTTGCAACTAACAGACTAGTTTAGCAAATATTACCTCCAAGTGGTAGGCTGTAATTTACCAAAATGCATGTGTCCAAATTGAAGTAACATTTGTAAAAAAAAGTCAAATGCAAGCAAAACGCTCATGCTGAGGAACCCTGCGTATAGTATCATGATCCGGCAAAGGTGGATTTAAAGGTATACCAGTATCATCATGTTTAATGTTACATTATCTAACTGCAAGAGTGAAAAACAGCAGTCACACAGACTTGTCCACTCTCCTATATGGTTCAAATCCATGATAACAGGATTTGTAGAAGGCATGTAGATCAGATATGGCAGTCCACAACAGGTGGACATCCATGGCTGCTCACCTAGCACTTAGCTAGAAGCCTTTCTCTGTCACCCTCTGTCAAAGGTAGCAGAGGAAAAAAAAAGACTGCATTGAGAAGCTTCAGTGTCCCAGTGGACACATCACTTCAATCAACTGCTCATCATTACCTTCTAAGGCTCAGGTGCACTTGTGTGACTCTAAGTGATTATTATAGTAATAAGCTATCTGTCCCCGTAACATTGGGACAAATAAAAACCTAGAGACTCCGAGCACAAGATGAGGCGGTTTACTCTTTTTCTAGCATTCGGTGAAAAGGGGGTCATTTCTTTTTATGCAAGCTAGAAAACCTGATACAGGCTACAGAGGACAGTGTTAGTAGCTGAAGATTTGGAGCTAAAAGATATTTCTGTTGACAAAACTAGAAACTTGCAATCTGAACAATTCATCATGCTTGTTTATAATCTATCATAAATTAACTTTCATAGTGACAGGTTTCCAAAGGAAAGACTTTTTGATAGAGGTTTTCAAGTCAGCCATATCGGGTGAAGAGTGCATGTGTAATGCAGTAATGGCAAGAACTCAGGAATAAACCAACACTCTGTCATGCTTTTACAACCATCAGGTTTGTAAGCAGGTCACTGAGGCAGAAGTTCACCTCCTGTTCTACTGAACTACACTCGCCCTCTGTGTTCGTGTGCATGTGCGCGTCTGTGCTGCACGCTGACTGTGATCTGGAGGACAATCAGTGAATATGTGTATGCTTTTACAAGCATGTGGATTAAATTTTTTTCTTGTATATCCTTGTAGCAAACGCTACTATATTGTGCCAATCAATCCATCAACTACAGTTCCTCCAATCACCTTTACCCTTGAGGAAAAACAAGACACACTCATTTTGATCAACATACACATTCTACACAGGATCCTGAAGGGAGGCTGTAGTTGCACGACTGGGGGCCATTTCCAGAGAAAGGGACTAACTTCAATTACAGAGAAATCCAGTCAGTAGCAAACACATACACAACTCTCCTCTCTGCCTAAAAAAAACACAGAACAGTCAAAGAATCATTGAGCTCCATTAAACCCAGAACAAATTTTTGTATTTGCCTCTATATGATTTGCCTCTATATAAAAGTCCTTAGCTGCAATCTGATCATAATAACTTTGTTGAGAACTTAGGAAGCTCTTTTAAATATTGATGATTTATGGGGATAACAGATACACATCCTCACACCTGAAATACAGCATCTGAATTCCACTGAATTAACTTTTTCTTTGTAACTATCCACGTCCTGTTTAATTTTTTTTTTATCTGTACGTTTTTACCTTCCGAAACATCAAAGATCATGATTAAAAAGATCCAAAACTGATTTCACATCACTGTCCGATAGGAGAAAAATGATTACAGATTACAGGCTACATTATTCATATATATATATATATATATATATACACACACACACGCGCGTACATATACACACATCTGATCTGTTCTCATGTCTCATGTTCATCATTTGATCTTAAACCCATGTCTTCAGTATATAGTAAAAGTATTAGCCCTCTATTACAATACTTTCAGAGGGGAGGGGACGGTACATAGTTAAGTTAGACAGTGAACGTGCTAGGATCAGAAGTGTTTGATTCCCTTGTTGCACTTGAGACTTGAGAGGTACTCTGTCTCTACTCATGTTTACAGGTCTCAGAGAATACCTGAATATCTGATGAGAAAAAGAAGGTAAGGCCTTACTTACCACAGTAAAACTGCTACAAGGCTGCACTGAAAAACTCTGTGAAAGCAGCTAAATTACAAGGCCAATGCAGCTGACAGAGTGAGCCGAGCTAACAAATAATTCCTTGTGCAAACAACATTGACATTATTTTCATTGGTCCTATGCAACAAGCTCAACCATGGGAATTTGCTGGTGCTAGGCAGCCAGATGTCATAATGTACAAGCACACACAATAGTGTTCACAAGATCACACACAAGCTCAAGCACAGGTCCAAGTTATGATATGGACACCGTGTTTGATGTGTCTTTAAAGATAGTAAGTTGGAGCCAGCCAATTAGGAGCCAAGTAGTTCATATAGAGTCAACCTCAAGAGTGAGAGGAACTATTTTTTTTATTTCAAAAATCATAAATATACTTTTTTAAAACTCCAAATCAAAGAAACCTTCAATTAAAACATTTGGACATGTGTTAAGCCATCCTAGGCAACAATATCTCATTTTGCACAATTTTTCTTCGCTGAATATTGCTGCATTTTGCTCTTAAATGAGTAATGGATGAAAATTACAGAGGTAGAAATGTGGTTAACTGGCATCCATGTTAAGGAGATGAGGACATTAAGGACATTCTAATATTATGAGATATATAAATGAGAAAAATATATTTTCTTCCCATGATCTTTGGGAATTTGGATGATGTTATGTTCTGCTGAATGTGTGGAATATTCCAAGTAGGGGTGAATGTGTTCAAGTAACAGTGTAGAGTAAATGAAGCAAAATATTTTCAGCGCATATAATCAATGCCTCATTGAAAAGGATGTTTCAGAGTTGAGACGTTAAATGGATTTACACATTGCTGCAAAATGTTTTTTGGGTTTTTTTTCATATTTTACTTTCAAGGTAAACGGTAGTTATAGCAGGCTGGAGCAGGCAAAATGCTGTTTTTAAATGCTATCGATAAGGTTTTATTAATATTTCAAACTCTTTATGAAAAAAGGCAGATTAGTTGTTGTGAAGGACATTTTACTTGTACGTTTCCTATACATCTTAAACATTTCCTAATTCTGTAGCTCTATAATATCTAAAATCCATATTTATGTCTGAAACACATAATTTTGCTGTGTTTTATACAGAAACAGAAATGATTAAAACAGGCATAAGGATCATGTTACTCTAAATGCTCAGTAAAAGAGGGTTAGGGTCAGCTTATAAAAATGTGTTGCAGCAATAAGGAGAGCTGTGAATGATCCTCATAATAAGGGCTCATTTCTTAACAAACCACAAATGACTATATCTTAGTCTTCTGATGTATTATTGTAATGTATGAAAGAAAACAGAGGCTCTAAGAAACAGAAAGAACACAGAAAAAAGCAAGGAGAGAGAAAATTCTTCATCCAGTATGGTTTCAATGCTGCCGGCTTGGCCAGTTATATAAGAACTGAATAAACAGAGTTTTCAATGCCGGCGTTTGCCCATGCTCAGGGTAATAGGGCAGGTTCTAATGAGGGAGCAGTGAGCAGAGCCGTGGAGGAGGGAATTCATAATTCATTCCGCGATTGGTTCGTGAGGAGCCAAGAGGGGCATCAGAAAGGTCCACATTATAATTACTTCACTGTTCCAGCTGCCAATAAGATGGATTTATATGTTGTGTTTTATGGAAATGGCAAAAGTAAAAAAAGATTGTGTAAGCTGACAAATAAGGAGAAGAGGGGCAAAAGGGCAATTAGGAAGTCAGACTGTCTGCACTGGAATGATTAAGAGAAAGAAAATAAATTCAGCTTAATTTAATTTTATAGCAGTTGGAACAATAGGCAGCTTTACAGAAATCTGCAAACAGATTGAGATCCTTAACCCAGAGGTGAAAGCAGCAAGGAAACCTCCCTGAGATGACATGAAGTAACCTCGACTTAAAATGGAGCCCGTCCTCTTCTGGGCGACACTGGATACTGCCTTGGTGAATTTATTTATTTTTTATTTTTTAATGATTTTAGTGTAATCGTAATGTGAATGAGATTTGTGGGATGATCATAGAACTGATTTTACGATTACAGCAGCAGTTTTTGGGTACAAGTCTACAGTGTTCCAGAGGAAATCATCCACTGAACAGAAAAAGGCTAGAAAGAGAAAAAAATAATGAGACCATGTAAGAGCTGTCCATAGTAATGAAACATAGAAGTACTTTCTTTACAGATATAATTCAGTTAGCATTGCATATTATAACAGGATTTGTGCCATCTAACCTTCACTTCAGAACCACACTGACGCCGATATAAACTGTCACACATTTTTGTAGAGAGGAGTGAAATAACTTTCAGCCAGCTTTTTTGGCACCCTGAGAGACAAGCAGTGAGACAAGGTATCAGAAATTCACAAATAAGTACTCTCTATATGTTTAATAACTTCTGTAATAACCTTCTGCGTCATTCTTTCAATTACTTAAGTTATTTGCTGCAGCGGTAATACAATTTGTAACAATCAGTGCAATCAATCAGACAGACAGACAGAGAGAGAGAGAGAATAATTCTTCATAGCCAGAACATATAAAACAGAAGTTCGTTTACATGTTAAGAGTTCACTTTTCCCTGGAAAGGTCATTAAACTGAAGAAAAGGATCTGACCAGCACCCAAATTCATCATGTGTTCTGGGCTGTTAAACTGCTCCAGTGTCAGAATACAAGAGTAACCCAATATTACATGTTGCCATTATGCATGGCTCATGGCTCACCCCTAGCTGTGAGTGTGTATGTGCTTTGCTTTTACAGTAATGGTGAGCAATTTACTTTCCAGCAATGCAACAAACAATGGCACTGCAGTCACATTAGTCATGTAGCATCATCCATGACACACAAAAAAGCCAAAAATCTGTTTTGGGAGACTAACTCATGTGACGAGGTCTTCATGATATTCAAAGAGACTTGAGGGAGATAGAGAGATGAGACAAGCTGCAGTAGAGAGAGGAGTGCAGTGCATAAACACAGAGGGGTGAGTAATGGAGTGCTGACATACAGTATGTTTAAACAATGTTAATAAGGCTTGCTGAAAGATCGTGATAACACCGCAGACCAGCTTTCAAACCACTGGTTCCATTTGAACTCGGCAAATTTCACAGCACACATCAATTCAGCAGATGGTGAATGATATCAACTTAGTGTGGTACTGTATATACAACCACAGTTCTTAAATATAATTGACTCTGAAAAGAGGCCAAAACATGAGAAAAAGTCCAGATGTCTTCCTGTGTCCAAACTAATTCCCAATAAGCCAAGCAGAAAGAGCAACAGGTGGCTGAAAATGACTTCCAAACACACACCCAACGCGCCCTCTCTTCCAATCATGAGCCATGCAAGTTTTCATGCTTTCCCCAGATCCGGCACATAAAGGATCATTTGCTACTAGGTAGGGGAATTATGAAATTGGAGTCCCAAGGAGTGGAGAACCACTGCTCTCGATGAGAACCCTACTGAGGGACCAGCTTTATAGAGCTGGAATGGAGTTAATTTATGGTGCTTGAAGTAGCTTTTAATAAGCTTTTGCCCTAGCCTCTATACAGGGTGCATACCACAGGGATTATGTCGCATAATTCTACATTACATATCTAATTATGGAGGTGGGGGAATTGTCGAGTGCAGGTTTGTGAATGGAGGCTGGAGCCAGGAAAGGTGAAAGGTAAGAACATACACCTCTGCAGGATTTTACTAACAAGTGTTCTGTGTTTCAATGAGTGATGGCAAGGATAAAAGGGAGGGGAGATGAGAGTCATAAGAGCAGAGAGAGTGAGAGCGAGCTGAACAGCACAGAGCCATGTGTCTATATGTGCAAAATGAAATAAAATCTCTGCAAGATATGGTGATGAAAAATAAAGAGCCTCTTTTGGAGTTGTCCCAAACCCGCCTCCCGTCCCCTTGTTTATGGTCCATGCTATAAAAAGTGCCACACTAACGTAGGACCAATTTTTTTACATTTTACTAACTTGATTATACTACTGAGATTACAGATGCAGTGTAGTGGCATAGCAGGTAGTGCTGCTGCCTCACAGATCCAGGGTCCCTGCTTTGGATCATGAGCTTAGAATACTATCTGCATTTCACATGTTCTTCCTGTTGCCTCTTCAGTTTTCTCCTACCTTCCATAAACCTTCTATTATCCTCTTTCCAACAACAAAAACAAGGTTCTAGTTCTGGGCTGGTGCTTGTGACCGAAGGTTTGCAGGTTGAACCAATTCTGAATGAAGTACCTCTTTGCTTTTCTTTTTAGAGAGCCACCACAGAACCACATTGTTAGGTCACTGTACATGTCTATATTCATCTCCTGTATACAATTTCACGTCCATACGGAAGCTCTGTTTATTTTCCCCCTTCTACTTCGGATTAGACTGAATTCACGCTACACTAGCTGTGTATTTTTGAAAATGGCAGTCACTAACTTTTAGTTGGTCTTATAATCCTGCCCCAGTCCTTGATGTAACCAGTTCTTGGTTATAGACCAGCACAATATTGGTGCCACTCTCAAACCAGTTTTTCCTGGTTGAGAGCCAGATATCTGGATGTCAAAATGCAAAGAACTGGTTTGAGATTAGTGACCAGGTCTGAAAAATACAAAGTTTTTGTGAAGTAAAAATGAAGTCAAAATGAATCATGTCTCACCATACAATAACCTGGTTGAGTAAGTACTAATACTTTGTTAAAGCACCTTTTACTTGTAATATAGTCTTTTTGTGCAAGAGTCCATCAATTTAGCACACCTTGATTTGCCAATTTTGTTCCACTCTTCCTTGAATGCTCCACATCTATCAAATTGTGAGGGGATCTCCTGTGTATAGTCCTCAAGTCCACAGGTTTTCGATGAGACTTGGATCTGGGCTCACAGGGCCATTCAAAACACTGATATTCTAAAGCTATTCCTTGGCTTGGATTTGTGATTTGAGTTGTTGTTCTCCATTTTAGCTCCTT
Organism: Notoglanidium macrostoma; assembly: GCA_030068235.1. Classification (NCBI taxonomy): domain Eukaryota; kingdom Metazoa; phylum Chordata; class Actinopteri; order Siluriformes; family Auchenoglanididae; genus Notoglanidium; species Notoglanidium macrostoma. The sequence continues at coordinate 10,253,127 of JAQQZR010000016.1, read as the reverse complement.
TAATGTTGCTGAAGTTCTCTTGGCAATCTCCCTGATAGTTTTAAACCTTGTCCTTTTGTTAATGTTTAAGAATCTCCTGTTCTGGGTCATGTCTCTGTGGTGCCCCATTTCCTCCACTTGTTAACAATGGCCTCCATTTTGTTCCATGGTACATATAATGTTTCGGAAAATCTAGTGTACCCCTCTCCTGATTGATACCTTTTGACAGTGAGACATTGTACAATCTTTGGAAGTTCTTTGTGGGCCATGGCTTCAAAAATGAGATAAAACCAAGAACAAGTCTAGCTGATCTTTATTCAGGGTTAATCAGACCTACACCTAAAAGACCTATTCTTATCAAGAATAACAGTAAATACATAATTTCTTTGCATTTTTAAAAATCAAGGAGCAGCCAAAGTATATTGAACTGACCTTTAAATAGATTTACTAAGGAACCAGACACACACAACAAAGATATATTCTTTGTTTTGTCATCCTGCAGTGAGCATGAGTAGAAGTTTTCCATTAATCTTTTTACCTTTTTTCAATGCTTGGGCTGTTGAGTTTCAGGGTCACATGACTTGGTTCAGGTTACCCGAGTTCAAGTGAAGTCAATTTCGACTTTATAGTCATAACAGCCATACACAAGTACACAGTGGTACAAGACATTGTTCACCACAACCACAGAGCAACATAAGACACATGTCTGTATGTACACAATTACAGGGGTAAAGTGCAGATTAAGCACGCAAGTGCAAAAACAGGGTTGTACGTGGACAACATCGTGCACATGATGATACAGGAGGGCAGAGGTTTGAGGTTTGGAGACTTGCTCTTTTCAGCTGCGTAAGAAGTGCAGATGCTGCTCTGCTTTCTTGGCCAAAGAGGTGGTGTTGAGGGTCCAGGTGAGATCTGTTAGATGAACACCAAGAAATTTGGTGCTCCTGATGGTCTCCTGAGCCCTCAATGTACAAGGTGGAGTGGACAGCATGGGCCTGAAGTCAACAATCCTTTCTTTCATCTGGTCTACATTCAGAAACAGACTGTTGCCTTTGCACCAATCTGCTAGTTGCTCCATTTCTTTCTCGTAAGCCGACTCCTCACTGTTGCTGGAGGTGGTATGGCCGACATGCACTGACCGAAACCTCTCCATCAGGATGTCCAGGATCCAGTTGCACAAGGTGGTGTTGAAGCCCAGCAGTCTCAACTTCACAATTAGATGTTGTGAGATGGTGCCGAATGCTAAACTGAAGTCAGTGAACAGCATTCTAACATGTGTCCTTTTTGGTCAGGTGGGTGAGGTCCAGGTGCAAGATGGACAATATGGCAGGCTCCATGGAGCAGTTCGAGCTGTAGCCAAACTGAAAGGGGGTCGTGTGAGGTGGACAGTACAGCTTTTACGTGCCTCTTGACTAGCCACTTGAAGCACTTCATGATGACAGGCGAGTGCGCTACTAGATGGTAGTTACTGAGACATAAGACTTCTTAGGCTCAGGAATGATGGTGGTGCCCTTGGAGCACCTGTGAACAACTGCCTGGCTCAGGGAGATGTTGATGTCCGTGTGAACATCTGCCAGCTGGTTCCCACACTCCCCAAGCATGCAGCCAGGTATGCTTTATGGTCCTGCAGCGTTGCTTGGGTTCACTCTTGACAGGATTCTCCTGACGTCAGCTGTAGACATACACAGCATGTGGTCATCAGGCGGGGGGAATTGTCTCCCTTGCAAGTATGTCATTTGTTGCATCAAATCGTGCACAGAAGTCATTCAGCACATCAGAGAGGAAATAGTCAGTGTTGTGAGGTTGCAACATGGTCTTTTAATCAGTCATGGCCTTGATGCCCTGCCACATGTGCTTTGTGTCACTGGTGTTGCTGAAATGGCTGTGGATCCTGTGTCCAAATATATGCTTTGAATCTCTTATGCCCTGGGACAGGTTTGCCCTTGCTGTACTGAGGGCTGCCTTATCTCCTGATTTGAAGGCATCATCACGGGTCCTTAGCAGCACTCGTACCTTTGGCATCATCCAAGGTTTTTGGTTTGCCCAAGTGTTTTGGAGGCAGTTACATGCTCTATGCACTTATTGATGTAGCCGGTGACAGATGAGTACTCTTCCAGATCGGTCTACTGACCATAGGTAAAACAGTCCTGCAGAGCTGAAGCTGCAGACCCTGGCAAGGCCCTGATGTGCCTGTGAAGTCTGGCATGCATTAGCAGCGGTCTTTATGCTAGCCTGATAATAACAGAGATGTGGTCCAATAAAGGCAGGGAATGGCTTTTTAAGCGCCGCAGGAGTTATTGTATACCAAGCCCAGTTTGTTCTCCACTCTGGTCCGGAAAGTTCACGTGCTGGTAGAACTTAAGAAGTGCTGTCTCCATGTTTACATGATTGAAATACCCAGCCACAATGGAAAATCTGACCAGGCATGTGGTTTGCAGCTCGCTGATGGCTCCATAAAGCTCGCACAGTGCCTCCTTAGTGTTGCCGCCAGGCAGGATGTAAACAGCCACAATAATAACTGCAGTAAACTCCCTCAGCAGGTAGAAAGGATGGCAGCACAACTTTATAAACTCCATCATCAGCAAACAGTGGCTTGTGATGACTGCAGAGTTTACATACCATTCCATGTTTATGTAAACACAAACCTCCTCTTGCCAGACCATGAAGCTTCTCTGTACATGCGGAAAGCGCTCAGTCTGTTGAGCTGAATGGTGGTGTCAAGGGTGTTGTGAAGCCACATTTCTGTAAAAATAAAAACACAGCAGTTCATCATCTCATACTGGGTGGCTCGTTGCAGTCATGTGGTCCAGCTTGTTGTCCAGTAAGCAGAAAATGAAAGCAGGATGGATGGGAGAGCAGACCTAGTTGGGTTGGAGCTCAACCTGTTGTGGACACTGGCTCGCTTGCCATGCTTTAACGTTAAACAAAAGTAAAAGTAAAACAAAAGTGAACGATCAGAATAAAGCCTGAAAAACAGAAGTGGAAACTGACACTTCTTATATAATTATTTAAATAATAAAATATTTTATAATAAATAATAAAATAAAAAATTAACACTTCATATTCTGATTAATATTTAGGAATTAGTTATTAATTTTGTTTGTTTTAATTTATGGTTTTGTATTACCTTTATTTTTTATATTCATTGATTAAGGCCAATAATTTAAAATGACTGAAGATGATTGAAAAAAATGATACTCATTCCTCCTGCAGGATGCCAAAGAGAACTTATCTTGTGGTGCACATTGCCTGTTTAAGGGGGTGTGGAGAATTTTTATATATATTTTATGTCTTGGCCATAGGAAATATTAGAGAGGTATGCTCCCACTGATACTGTAAATGAATAATTTGCTGATTTCATACTTTTAACACTTTAAACTGCACAACAGATTATTGCTCTACAAAAACCATGCCCTATATGATACCCTAAACTCACCTCACTACAAAATTCCATAAGCACATATGGCAGTTATTAAAAATGCACTTCTGAGGACACAGCTTTGCATTAGTGGGTCCCATTGGCAAAATAAAATGATAATTCTCAAATTTTCTATTTTGAAAAATTACTCCTCGGTAATCGGAAATTATAGAACAATGATAGGCATCATTTGTGAGCATTCTTCTACTGCTTTCTCGAGGACACAGACTGTATGGATAGCACTTATCTAGGAAAGACATACCATATGCATCCCATAATGCCCCTCTGCAGAGCCACTGAAGAGAAGTAACAATATACCCAAAATTCAAGGAGTTGGCTTTATACAGTGCTGTAGTAAACAGGCAGCCTTTATCTCATCATATTTGTATGCTGGAAAAATGATGTTTGGAAAAGTCCATTAAGTCAATCAATAGTCATTCTGCTTAAAGCATGAAAGGACACAGATACCAAACAAGCCAATGAGAGACATTAATAAAAGGTTCAGATTGATGAAATGCACTTCTACTGCTTTTTAGTATCCAGCACTCTGTAGCCCCTCTTAGAAAAAAGAAAAGCAGACAGGAAAATTAATCTAAAGCGCAATCTTCCACTCTATTAATAACTAAATGCAAGAAACAAAACTAATTAAAAAGAATCTAAATATTAAACACATAACCAACACTGATTTTTTTCCAAGTTCCAAATATAACAGATATACATTCACATATCAGACCACTGGGATATGTTTAGACATTATTATTTTGAGCTTTGGGGGATGAAAACCTGTCCAGCAGTTCAGTAAGGAAAAAGAAACAGCTATAAAAACAAACATTATTTGCAATGCTAATATGTAATGCACAATACAAATTAATGCTAATGTATTCCATACGCCACTTACAAAAACAAGGAATAGAAAATACAATGTTTAATGGAAGTCAGACTGAGGACACATTTTTGCATGAATTGCTGAAAGCTGCTTCTGGAGTCACACTTTTAGTATTAGGGGCATATATTTAGTAAGTGTAGTGTGTAGTAACAAAAAAGTCCTAAATCACAACACTTAACTGCTCTTAATGGGGTAATAATTCTTGGAGTAAGTATGAAAGCTGGTCAGTACACTTGTGTGTGTTACAGTTTTATGAATTGAAATTAAACTGGTCAGTAATGGTCTCCATGGGAAAATGATGTGCAGGTTGATGCATGAACAGCTGTGTGCAATGAGTCTTATATTTAAAAAAAAAAAAAAAAAACCGTCCACCAGATTTCTTGTGTAAACGCTCACACTCAATTTACGCATAAACCTGTTTGTATCCAGCTTCATAAATGAAGCCCAATGTATAATTAATTACCACATGCTCAGTGTCTCCTGCACCTGGGACAGCCATGATGGTTGCAACAGTTTAGCCTCAAAACACATTGAATATACTCATGAGGAAGTAGAGAGAAAAATCCTAGAGAAAAAAAAAATTCACAAAAATTATCCCTGAATGATCAGACAACTGACTTGATGAATGATTGCTAGCAGATCTGCAGAGTGGGTCAAATATTAGATGTTAGCACTTGCATAAAATTAGGAATTAAGTATTAAAAACAGCAGCCATTCAGCAACATTAAAGGTCCACTAATATTTTGAGGGTATCTATTAGCTGAAATGGAGTGTGTGTGTGTGTATATATATATATACATACATACATATACATACACACACACACATATATACACATATACATACATACATACACACACACACGCTACAGGTTACTACATACATACATACACACATTATATATATATATATATATATATATATATATATACACATACACACACACACACACACACACACACACACACACACAC